>OZ024706.1:17909496-17933097 GCA_964016945.1 Microplitis deprimator | reverse complement strand
CGGCGGGGGTTTCATTTACCCCGTGGCGCATCGTGGGCAATGTAGGCTGGCCTCCCACCTGCTGGCCTACTAATCGCACAACAACCTTTGCATTGGGCTAACTCCCCAATGTAAAGTATACTGAGTTCAAGATAATCCTGAACACAGAAGTGCTCCCCACAACCGGCCCTTCTCGGATGAGGGCTACCCACTAGCTGGGCGGAGCACCGAGATCCCGAACGATGACGACCTTGGCGAACAACGGACTACATTTAGGTGGACGGAGGAATTACGAGCCGATCTCCTGATGTGCTACAATAACAGTGAACCGGAGCGGAGAGGCTACATGGCTAGGATGCATGCTCTCTGGAGCGATATGCATCCCAATCACAGCAACTTTTCACAACAACATCTACGTGATTATGCTTCTCATCTCCGGCGAACACGAAGATCACTGTTAACTAACAGACGGGTATCTCACCGTCTGTCTTTTCCAGCACAGCTACATCAAGAGAGACGCCGTTCTTTCGAAGACGCCGACAATGATTTTGACACACGGCAAGTATGTATCTCTAAGAAGATACACTACCCAAAACATCTACTTGACACGGAAAACCACGAACTATCCACTCGGATTCAGGAGGACTCTACTTTGCTCACCATCAATCGAGCTGTCTATGATGGTGCCTCCTCACTCTTACCTCCAGCAGGAAGGAATACTTCTTCGCCTGAGGCTAAGATGAGAGGGCGCATTGGGCAGCTAACACTGAAGATTGATGATCTCCGGAAACACGTCTCCCGCATTCAGTGTGTGATTGAGTATGTAAATGCTCGTAAAGCATTTACATCTCAAGTCCGCCGCATTGCGGCTGGACTACGATACCAGCATCACACACTGAATAAGGAGAATCTTCTGAACATCAAAGAAGGTTCCCTCAACAGGTTGCGGGCTCTGGTGGCTGCTAAAAAGTCACTAGAGAAAAAGCTGAAGCGGCTTACCGACAACTCTTTGTTTCGGTTAAGTCCTTCACGCTTTCTGACACCTAAAACATCTGTTTCTGGCGATCCCCCATCCATCGAGCGAGTAGAAGCTTTCTGGTCTGAGTTGTATGGTGATCAACCGAACGTGAATCGTGACACTCCAGCTCTCAACGACTTCGAAGCATTTTGTCGACAACACCGCAACGACAATGCTGATGAAGAGAGCCCTAGAGTCAGCGTAGAAGAAGTTCGTTTAGCTCTGAATAATGGTAAGAACTGGGCTGCTCCGGGTCCAGATGGCATTAACTTATTTTGGTGGAAAAAACTAACTTCTACCCATAGCCATCTAGCCCGGATTTTTACAGCGTTTATCAGAGGCGACGAACCTATTCCATGTTGGCTTGTAGAAGGGCGAACCGTGCTCATCCCTAAGAAAGGTGACTTGTCTGACCCAAAAAACTACCGGCCTATCACCTGTTTGAATGCGGTTTATAAGATTTTTACTAAAATTTTAAATAATCGCATTCTAGAAGTGATAGATCCTGTATGGCAGCAGATATACGAACAACGTGGCAGTAAGAGAGGCCTGTCAGGTTGCAAAGAGAATCTGTTAGTAGATCGTTGTGTCATTCAAGACGCGATCTACTATCAGCGCAACCTGTCAATGGCCTGGATTGACTACCGCAAGGCATTTGACTCAACACCTCATGAGCTTATTCTCTTTTTGCTCAAATGCCTTGGGGTCGATCGTGATACAGTGGGATGCATCCAGCGTACGATGCAACTTTGGCGAACACGGTTCCACATTTCATGTGGCAACGACAAACGTGTAACCGAAGTTGTACAGTACAAAAGAGGAGTGTTTCAGGGAGATTCTCTGAGCCCTCTGCTGTTTTGCATCTCACTGCTGCCAATATCTGTTGCGCTACGCCGTACTCGTGGATACTCAGTGGGCCCACCAACTGATCGGAGTTATTCGATCACCCACTTACTCTACATGGATGATCTGAAGGTATATGCACCTGATGAGGAACACCTTCAGACAGCCTTGAACATCGTAGGGGAGTATACACGGGATGTCGGCATGGCATTTGGGTTGGACAAGTGCGCGGTCGTTAATCTGGTGAAGGGTAAATGCTCTGATGTGCGTGAAGATATCGAGTTGGTAGATGGGAGCGTCATTGACCATCTTGACGCCGGAGAGTCGTACAAATATCTAGGTATTAAGGGAAGTCCTATGCAGGATCTTCCTGAAATCAAAACGACTCTCTGCAGCGAGTATGTGCGGAGACTCCGGAAAATCTGGTCATCAGAACTTTCCGGAAAGAACAAAGTCTCTGCAACTAACATGCTTGCTGTCCCGGTACTTCTTTACTCTTTTGGTGTCCTTAAATGGGCCCGAAAAGAGCTTAAAGACCTCGATATCAAGACACGCAAAGTCATGAATATGAATCGGAGCATGCACCCTAAGTCTTCAGTCACCAGATTATACCTTTCCCGGCACATCGGAGGGAGAGGTCTACAGAGCTTGGAGTGTCTACACGATCGTTTGGTTTTGGGTTTAACATATGAAGTTGTCAATTTCACAGCAGATGAAGACGACTTCCTTATGCAAATTGTTCATCAGCATGAGAATGCGCATAAGGGAGCGTTCTTGTATAAGGCAGCAAAGTACGCAGCAAAATCCCTTGGTCTCGGAAGAGTAAACCCTCTTATTGAACTCCCTAAGGAGGAATTCAAGAGGGTCATCAGCAACGCTGAGCAACAAGAACTGCTCAGTACACACATGGATAAGTCAATGCACAGCGTGTTCTTTAAACACGTGCGTGAACATGGCGTGTCCGAACAGCTAACGTTTTCCTTCCTTAAGTCAGCTGGCCTGATGTCCGAGACTGAAGGGTATATTTTTGCCTGCCAAGATGGTGTAATTAACACTCTCGAATACCGTGCAAAAGTGCTCCAGATGCAGCTACCCGACACATTGTGTAGGGTGTGTAAACAACATCCTGAGACGCTTATGCATCTCTTGTCAGCATGTCCTGTGCTGGCAAGAAGTGCATACGTCCAGCGTCACAATGCTGCTCTGCGAGTACTTTATTACCACCTGAGACATACGCACGGTATCGATAAAACACCAGTGCTGCCTTATTTGCCAGGAGATATTCCGCAAGTTGTTGAGAATGACCGTTGCCGTATTTATTGGAACGTGCCATTTGCAACAACGCGGAAAATAGATCATAATAAACCTGATATTGTGCTCTTCGATAAAACCGCTCGTAACATTTATGTTATTGAGTTTTCAGCTCCAGCTGAATATAACATCACGGTTAAAGAAGAGCACAAACACGAAATATATCAGGATCTCCTGTTTGAAATTGGCAAACTTTACCCAGGCTACCGTGTCAAGCTTGTCGTACTCATTGTTGGCGTCCTAGGAGGGATGAAACAGAATTTTGTATCTGCATTGGCTAAAATCCCAACTTGCTCATCGCAAGTTGAGTTTTGGCATCGAGGATGCAAAAGGCTGTAATTCTCGGATCCCTCCGTCTCCTAAGACAACGAAACTTGGCCTGCTGCGCATGCTGATCATCTTGTTGATGAAGCATCGCAGCAGTAACGATTTGGCGCTCAGTTGAGGCCCTCGGTAGAGTCGGACTACCGGGGATAACCCCCTGAGCATTTAACTTGAAAAGAAATAATAATAATAATAATAATAATAATAATAATAATAATAATAATAATAATAATAATAATAATAATAATAATAATAATAATAATAATAATAATAATAATAATAATAATAATAATAATAATAATAATAATAATAATAATGTTACGTCCGGCTCCAATGCGGGACATTATTAATTTTCTCTTTTAGAAATATTATTTTACTTAAATTTATTCACTATCGAAAATACGTGGCGACCAGATTTTATTTTATTTTATTTTATTTTTATGAGTAACACAAGAGATAAGAAATAATGTAGTTTAGAATTAGTAAATTGTTTGCTCTGACGCACGTAGAAATGCTAGAGCAAACAACCAAATGCGTTTTTAATGACCCCTCCGGTCACAATAGATTGAAGGCCAAAGCACATCTGGAAACACTTTCCATAAAATTGCCAAAATATTTTATCAACAAAAGTGTACTTAAAATATTTTAAAAAAAAAGAACAACGGAAAGTTTAACAATGACTCATTGTTAAATAAATAAAATAAACAAAAAAAAAAAATAATCTTATAAGCCCTTACATTTTTAAGTGCACTTTTGTAGATAAACTTTCAACTGTCCACGTAAACGAAAACCCTAAGAAATAAATTTAATGACACGTTGTCCAGAACATTTAAATAAATAATATTAAAACGCAATAACTCTTAAATAAAAGACTTTCGACAAGGAATGTGCAAAATAAATTTTAGGAATCCAAATAACAAAAAAAAGAATTATCTGAATAAGTAATATTTGAATAAATAATTATTATCAATTTAATAAATATGAGTACATTTATAAGAATGAGTACAGGAATCGGCGGGACGCCATTCCATGATAAACCTCATGGAATAAATAAATAATTCGGCATAAAAGAAAATTATTACAAAGAATTAATAATTATTAAATAAATAAATGAATCGGCAGGACGCCATTCAATGACAATTTTATATAAATAAATAAATATGAAACCTTATGTAACTAAATAAATAAATCAATAGAATTTAAATAAATAATTCAAATAAAAAAATTATAGGAATCAAAATAAAATTTAATCTAAGTAATTAAACAAGTTACTAATTTAAATAAATAAAATTATAAAGACAATATAAAATTTTATATAAATTAATAAAATTCAAATAAATAAAAAGTATAAAAACCAGTATAAATTTTATATAAATAATTAAATAAATTAAGAAAATTCGAATAAATAAAAATTATAAAAGTCAATATAAAATTTCATATACATAATTAAATAAATTAATAAAATTCAAATAAATAAAAGTTATAAAAATCAATATAAAACTTTATACAAATAACTAAATAAATGAATAAAATTTACAGGAGGAAAAATATAAGAATAAAAATAAATAAGTAAAATTTATATAAATAAATAAAAGGAAATCTATCATAAGGAAAAATGTATAGTATAATCAATAAATTAAAGATACATCAAATATTGTACATGTGGGTGTATGTGTGTATGCGCACACACATAGGCCCGCATCGGAGTATGCCTTTACCACTTCCCTAGCGGAAAAATCCTAGGGAAAGGGAAAAGACACAAGAGAACTGCTCCGATTGGACACAGTTTTCCCCCAAACGACCCACCAAATAGGGCCCGGTGGAAAACATAAAAAGTGTTGACCCACATCAATCACGCAGTTGTTTCAGTTCCGGGTCAGTACGACAGGAAGCCATACACTAGTTCCGCACTAGTTTTCTTTTACAAGTGTTCTCACACTTTACGCTAGTTCCGTACTAGTTTTTCTTTTACAAGTGTTCTCACACTTTACGCTAGTTCCGTACTAGTTTCTTTTACAAGTGTTCTCACACTTCATTATTGATTTTATTTAATTGTATAAGTGTCCTCACACTTTGGGTTATCAGTTTAGAAATATCAAGTTAATATCGCAAACAATTGTAATCGCGAATAATATAGTAAATTCAGTGTAAACCAGAAGAATACTCCAGCCTCAGAAACTTCAGGTACTGTAATTTTAAGTAATATTTTTGTTTTGTATTCAACCGAATTTCCAACCAACAAAAATTTTTAAGAATCATTTTATGATATTAAAGAAAAGGTTAATAGTGAATCTTTTACTGTAAGAATTCTAATTATACGAAGAAGAGTAGGCACGTGGCCACCTTCATCTCCGATATAATTTTGAATTCATGGTAATTTGTGTCTGTGTAATTAGCGTTGGCGGGTCGCCACCTAATACATATATCAAATTATTTTTGAAATACCGAGATCTATTGTAATCGTAGTTTTAGAAATCTGTATTGTAGAATATATATAACAGTTAAATTCGTACTTCAAAATTTTTCATTTCAAAAACCCTTCCAGATATTTACTCAGTGTGATCCCGGTCTATTGGTCGCAAGACTAGGGCCGAAAATATTTATAATAATAATTTGTCCATTACGGTGCAAGCCGTTTTGGACATAACAAATTGGCGCTCGAACAGGGACACATCTGAGTTTATCTGGGAGTTCAGAATATTTGAAGTTAAATTTTGAATTTTTGGGGAAATAGCTTTACTACCTCTCCTCCTGGCGGTATGGCCCAAAAATGGCCCAAAATGGTCCAAAAATGGTCCAAAAATAGGCCGGGCAAGCAAACACCGGCCTCTACGTGGCTACCACCACAAGTACTGAAAGGGAAACCAACAGGTGTCACTGCCGATCCAGAGGGACATTATTAATATTATTTGAGAAAAGAAAAAGAGTGGTAGTCTCTGAGAGCCCACTCAAGTATCCAAGGGTCCTGGATAAAGCTAAAGACAAAGATAAAGACAAACAGGGGTATAAAATACCTCAAAAATTTGCTTGTATGTGTGTGCATGCCCGTATGCGCGCACCTTGGTGCAAGTGTGCCAAGGAGGTGGATCAGGCGTCGGGTCGCTTACTTCGTCTAAGTGACTAATGACTGTCGGGTACTAATCCTTGAGCACACAATTATGAATAAAGAACAGCCAAAGACAAGTACAAGAAGTACGAATGTACAAAAAGTACATAAACATAAAAAGCTGAACGAATGCCCTCATACCCTAGAGTAGCTCGAAAGCTGGTGGACTGAATGGCCAAACTGGCTGAGAGCAAAGTGCTCCAACGGAAAAAGTCCGAGAAACTCAGACATCAAACTGTAGTTTAAGGTGTTAACCTCGAGGTCAGGGACTTCGGTTCTCACTACTTACGGGGCGATGGTTCGTAGAGTCCGGGGCTATGATCACTCATGGTTAAACCCATGAGTGGACGGCTACGCGGGCTGGTAACTTAGCTGATATAGGTTTCAAAGACTGAAGTACAAGCCGGGGTTCCTGAGAGTACAAGTTCATGCTAGATCTGAGATGTAAAAGAGTGTAAAACTCTTAGAGGGCAAAATAACTCTCCCCAATAAGACCGAGGGGCAAGAGAATTTAAACACCGGGGTGTGTGGGTGCGGGTGCGTGCGCACGTATGAGTTAATAAATGATCTATGATCATCTAAATTTGGCGAATTTGGCAAAAACTTTTCAAACTATATATATATATGTTCCTCAAAAAGATGACTTTGATTGGTTATCAAAGTGAAGTGTAGTCCGATCTTGTGGGCCAAGGCGCTACACAAGCCCGAGTGGCTACACATGAATACTACGGGTCGTGAACTCAAAGCAAGTTGCACGGACCTGTGAAAGTATTCTTTAAAGGCGAAAAACGCCTATCAGCCGTCCCAAAATCTCTTCCTTAGAAAGAACAACCTTAGAGTTGAAGGGAGAGACAAGGGTCAGGTAAGGCACTCTACTTCATTACTACCACGCAAATAATTCTGGTGGAAGTGACTTGGGAGAAACAGCACATGACTATTTCGGATGCTATTAATAGGCCGCCCTTCTCTGAAATTTGACATGTTATAATTTGTACTTGTACAACGCTGTGGACCCTTGTTACGGAAACTACGAGCAGGTAGTAATGTTGTAGAGTGTAGCAGCCTATGTGCGAGTATGTTCTAGTAGGGCAGAACAGAAAGCACATCGGCTTGGGTAGGTAGCCCAACGCTGCCAACCCTAAAAGTGGTGCCAATCACTCGAATCTATGGAAAAACTTGAATGATTGTTGATAATATTTAAAAGTGATGGGGCCTGCACCCTCCGGGGGCGGGCTTTTCACTTTAACCAATTTGAATGATTGTTGATAATATTTTAAAGTGATAAGGCCTGCTCCCTCCGGGGGCGGGCTTTTCACTTTAACCAATTTGAATGATTGTTGATTATATACAAAAGTGTTAGGCCCGCTCCCTTCTGGGAGGCGGGCTTTTCACTTTAATCGATTTTGAGTATATGTGAACTAATTGTCTTATGGTCCCTGGACCTGAGGCAATTTTTTTTTCACTTTAATCGATTTTTTGAATGCAATGATAGTCAAAATGCTATTATATGTCGACAGTGGACTGACACCACCGCAAATAGGCCCAGGCCCTGCAAAAATTTTTGATTATCATAAAATTGCGAAAGCAATACGTATGAAATTTTCGTGCAAAAAAGCGGTTAAGTGTCAGCTCCCAGACAAACCTAACACCTATCCTTCCCCCTCCAAAACACTAATTACGCTTTTTCTCTTTCACAGATGGCAGCAGCAACACTAATATAACTTTTCTCCATGCAGGTATTACAAAGAGTTTAGCGACTCAAACAGCAAAAATAAACATGGCAGTTCTTCTTCTTGAAAAATTATCCGCACTAATGGGCCGGCGTTCGGATTGTGCGGGACCGGCCCTCAAGGGGGAGGAAGGTCATGGCAATGATACGCCTCAAGAGACCACAACGACAGCAGCATCTTCAACGACGATCATCACCACGCTCGTTCGAAGGAGTGCCAGAGTGGCAAACCGTGTTGTTTCTGCTAATTTGATCGCTAAGCCCCCTGGTACCCCCGTTAATCGTCGGCACGAGAATCGGGTTACGCGGACGCGCGCGGGTAAAATCACGCGACCAATTGATTTAGAAAACGCGAAACGGGACACACTTAAAACAGATTCTTTAGACGGTACAAATTGTTCGCGGGGCACAAGCCGACGTTTGTGTCCGGGGTCGAGTAACTTTGCCCACGGTGGGCCCGTAACGGAAGGAAAAACAATAGAAGAAGGGCTCGGTACGCGAAACGAAGTTTCACCCCCCCAAAATCCGACAATAAGAGAAGGAGGAGAAAGAGGTTTTGACGCGGATGGTCTTCGAGTCTTGCAGGTGAACTTGCGAAACGATAAGGCGGGAACACTGGAGACAAGTGCCTTGTGGGAGGAGGAACGTATTGATGTCCTCCTTCTGCAAGAGCCATACGCAGCAGCAATTAACAAGTGTTTCACAATACCTGGTTTTGGCGGCAACCTAAAAGTTGCTGCCACAACTGGAGAAAGGCCATTTGCGGCCATTTGCTTAATGAATCCAAAATACCAAATGATTCAAATTGCTCAACTAAGTACTTCGCACTGCGTATGCGCTCAAATTGTGGGTCCAGGCACTTCTTTCTACGTGGTATCGTCATATTTCCAGTGTCGCGACAACATAGAAACTCACATCACGCAATTAGAAAAGGTAGCTCAGGCACTAAGGGGAAAAAGGGTACTATTTGGGATGGACGCGAACGCCAGATCTATTAGATGGGGCCCAGAAACAAATGAAAAGGGAGAAAAACTAGAGGATTTTATTGACGATTATGGGTTGGAGATTTTAAACATTAAAAGGGAGGGACCAACTTACTCATCAACCACAGGGGAATCATATATAGACGTTACTCTAGCTACCCCAAAACTTGCACGGTACGTAAAAAACTGGTCCATCAAACGCGAGTGGGTGCAAAGTACTGACCATTATGCGATCGAAATCAGCCTAGGAATTCCAAGAGAACGGGAGGGTCTTGACGGGGCGGATCCCAAGCGGTTCAACCTTGCGTTGGCTGACTGGGAAAAGTTCCACGAGAAACTACCGGAACTCGCAAGAGAGAATCTTGACGGCCTAGCACTGGAAACGATCGAGGACGTGGAAAAGTATGCCGATGCACTCACTACAGTCATAATAGAATCATGTAAATTTGCTATCCCAAAGAAGAAACTGCACAAAAAGTCATACCCGTGGTGGACCAGGGACCTAACAAGGGAAAAGAGAGAAGTTTATAAAGCCAGAAGGAGATACCAGAGAGAGGAGGAGAAAGACAGGAAGACAGAACTTAAATGGACATACTTGACGCTTTGCAAGACATACTCAAAACACGTTAAAAGACAGAGAGAAAACAGCTGGCGAGAGTTTGTCACGTCGAACGGTAACAAGGAGCACTGGGGCATCGTTTACAAGCTCCAGGCAGATAAACACCGAGTTAACAGAGTGCTCACCACACTCCGGCGTGACGGACGATCCACAGAAAGCTTCAAGGACACAGCTAGCTGCTTTCTAAACACACACATTGTTGATGACAAACCAGAGGTAGAAACAGAGGAGCAGAAAGCAACCCGAGTAAATTCACAAACACCACCAGACACCGCGGACGCCGACTTATTCACCCCGCGCGAACTACACAGAATTTTAAAGACCCTTAAAAACAAAAAAGCACCCGGGCCAGACTTAGTTGAAAATGAGGTAGTCAAAAGGGCGGCAGTAATTTTATCAGGAGAGTTTTTAGATTTATATAATAGATGCTTAGAATTAGGAGTTTTCCCAACCGCATGGAAAGAGGGTGGGATTATCATGCTCCTTAAGAGCAGTGACAAAGACGCGAGTGACCCTAAATCATATAGACCAATTTGCTTACTATCGGTAATCGGGAAGGTATTTGAGAGGCTGATTAAGTCGAGACTCACCACCACAGTCTTAGCTGGGGATAATATCTCCAGTCAACAGTTTGGCTTTATGGCCAAAAGGTCGACTGAAGATGCAATCGTTGAGATGCGCCGCTTGTTAGATTCGACAACAGAGAATCTGGCAATCGGACTTCTCTTCGATATTTCTGGCGCCTTTGACAACGTGTGGTGGCCGCGAGTACTCGAGGGTTTGAAGAAGCGGGAATGCCCCAAAAATGTTTACAGGGTGGTTCAAAGTTACTTTGAGGATAGGACAGTCTCACTGTCATGGGGATTCGGGAAAGAATATAAAAAGCCAACAAGAGGATGTCCACAGGGATCAGTTTTAGGGCCTTTATTTTGGAACATTATGTTCGATGATCTACTTAAAGAATTAGAGTCAACAGAGCACGGGAGTAAATTTGTAGCATATGCTGACGACCTCCTCGTCATCATAGAAGGCACTTCACGCGCGGACATTGAAAGAAAGGGGCAAGGAACGGTAGACTCGATACTGGAATGGTGTCGTTCCGCGAAACTCACACTGTCGGAGTCTAAGACTGAAGCTATCTTCCTCAAAAGAGATTACACCCGACGCGGTCCACGCAAGGACAAAGGTCCGTACCCCTACGAAGCGAAAAGACAGAAAAAGCCCAAGTATGATTCAAAGCCACCGAAAATCGTTATAGGTAATTCAAAAATAGCATTCAAAAAGAGCGTTAGATACTTGGGGGTACACTTCGACCAGGACCTCAAACCAACAACACACATAAAGACAAGGCGCGCGAAATTAGATAAAACTTTTGGTCGTCTACGCCGTCTCGCACGGACTGAATGGGGACTGCGCTTTCCGGCTATGTCCACTATCTACAGGGGCTACTTCCTGCCTGTTGTCACTTATGCGGCAGCAAGTTGGAGTGACCTATGTGGAGTAGAGGATTGGAAGGCTCTTAGGGCCCTGCAACGGCGAGCCCTGATTACGATGACGTCTTCATACAAGACGGCATCGTATGAGGGACTTTGTGTAGTTGCAGGGGCAGTGCCCATTGAGCTTGTGATTGATGAACGTTGCGCCCGTTATAATCTTCGCACTGGCAAACAGGCAACCCTTGGAACCGTGACCGTGCAGCCAGATGACGAAGAAGGCCTTGTCTCCCTTAAGAAAGAAACCATTCGCAGATGGCAAGAACAGTGGTCCACAACGGACAAAGGACGCATTACATTCAACTTCTTTCCCGACGTTACTGAACGTCTAGCAAACAAACACATCAGCCCTAATTTCTGGCTTACCCAGATTTTAACCGGTCACGGCTGCTTTAAAGATAGACTCTTCCAGTACGGACTCGCAAAAGATAGGAAATGCCCCCAATGCAACAAAGGGTGGGACACCGTTCAGCACTTACTGCTAAAATGCACCGAGTTCGAGCCTCAGCGTGAGGTGCTCCAGAGCATAGATGGGTGGGTCGCGGAGTGGCCACAAATCGGGCGGGTTCTTGCCACATCCCCAAACTCCTTTAAAATTTTCAATGGTTTCAGCAAAGATTGTCTCCACCACAAGCTCAGCAGCCAGTTCCAGCACCGAGAGGAAGGAGGAGAAGAATACTAGATCGCGGTTCAACTGGCATCCACCCAGTTGTTGTCGGAGCAACTGGGCATGGGTGTGCGGAGCTCACGAATTGTGAAGACTCTGTGCATCTCGGATGTCAGTCCGAAGTTAGGTGTGAGTGTGAATGTATTAAGTATGGAAGTATGAATGTTAAAAAACTGGGTGTCTTCTCAGGAAGGCGAGGGAAGAAACCACGACCCCTCCTGACCAAGTGGTATGTCGACCAATACATGAAATTGGTGCTATGGGCGTATCCTTCCAAGCCGGCATGAGGGAAACCGAATGCTAGGATACTCTGGGTATGGACTCGTAGTGGCTGTTGGTTCGGCACCCACACGCAAAGGATCTCTGATCCTAAGGGTTATAATATCCGCCAATATTGAGCTTGCTCAATGTTTCGCTATATAATATTTATGGTAGAAAAGAAAGGACTTACGCAGCGCGTGTATGCCCAAAAGGGCGAGGAAACGGCTTCCGGTCGGCGGAGGTGGACTTAGGTCCCGTTACATTAATTAATTAATTACCTCTCCTCCTCGACGTGCAAGGAATAGCACTAGCTCCTCTTACCTTCCTTCACTGGATGCGCGAAACAGCTGCTCTAGCTCCTCTCATTTTCACTGGATGCGCGAAACAGCTGCTCTAGTTCCTCTTACCTTCTTTCACTGGATGCGCGAAACAGCTGCTCTAGTTCCTCTCACATGCCAAAAAAACGAGGTAGTAAAGCAGGACGCCGACTACAACGGTGGCGAAGACGAAGTTTGATTCGTGTAGTCAATGTTCGCATGGTCAAGAGAGAAATAGTATTGGTAATTTTTGAAAATTTTGTTGGAGATAAGAGACCGGGTCAGAAACTTATTCGGGTGCAACTCCCGAATCCGGAGCCTCCAGGACTATCCTTAGGGGTAGCACGAGTTGGCTGGTGTCCAGTCGTTACTTTAGAATAAATTTTTTTTTTTTCTCTTCTTTATGTGGTTGGAAATTTGTGGGTAATCTAATCCAATATCTATTTATATATATAAATTTTGTTTTTGTGTTCACTGGAATCAGTGGTTTATATGATTTTTGAAACTTTGATTTTTAAATATATTTCAATGCGATTAAGCAAAATTACAAATAAAATTAGATGTCCGGTGACGAACCTCCTAAACCTTATTCTTTAAGAGGTTACGGAAGCGCGCCATTTCCTGAAGGTTTGTTGGCAAAGCCCAGGAAACCTAGACTTCAATTTACCAGTCCCTCCGGGAACGATATAACTGTAGAATCGGGAATCGGGAAATCAATTCGAACATCCGAATCTGGTTCCGACGAGGATTCGGGTGAAGAAAATTCTTCTCAGGATTCCCAAATAATTGATTCGAGAGAAAATACTCTTGTTGATACGAGGGATTCTGAAGAAGTCGCTACCCAGAGTCAAAAATCCGTGAATCCAAGCGTCCACGTACCCGTCGTTAATCAAAACGACCCCGAACTAATTAATCCCTTAGCTGTCGTAGTGAACGGAAATAATTCTTACAATATGGCTTTGGCACCGAACCAAAACATATCCCTTAACGACGCTCTTTCATTTGTACCAAAATTCGAGGGCAATCCCGGTGAATTGTCAGATTTCCTAAAATGTTGTAAGGACGCGAAATCCGTGCTACCCGCTGGGGCGGAGGGAAATTTAATCAAACTAATATACGGTTGCAAATTAACTACGAAGGTCAAAACCTCAATTAATTCAGAAATTCCGGCGGATCTCGCCGAATTAACCACAAAGTTGAAAAAGGTTTTCGTACCGGCGAAGTCCTTATTTCAACTTCAGGGTGAATTGGGCCGAATGTATCAAAAAGACGGGGAAGCCGTATTAGACTTCGTGAACCGATTACGAAAAAAGGGGCGCGAAATCGTCGAGGTTTACCAAGCCGAGAATCCGGGATTGGCCGCGGCGGACCTTGAAGCTTATAAAGAAAAAATAAATACCTCGATAGCGGGTTGTTTTACGCAGAATTTAGTTAGCGAAATTGACCAACGTATGTCGGAGTGTAACAACGTGGACGATGCTCTGACGATGGCCATGAAAATCGAAAAAAAATTAAACGCTCGGAAGGAGTTACGCCGCGAGCAAAATACGGAGAGACGAAAAGAACCAGTAAAAGATGAATCTAAAAAAACGAATATTAATAAACCCGTAAATTTTGCCGCTGGCAGGCAAAGTAGCTCCGCGGAAAATAAATTCCATAATTTTGATAATAAAAATAATAATAGCAATAATAACAATAACGGCAATAATGGCGCGAAGAATAAATTCCTATGTCGAACATGTAACCAACCAGGTCATTTTGCTAGGGAGTGCCAGCAAGTGACCTGTCAGATTTGTTATAAAAAGGGGCACACCGCTAAAAACTGCTCGCAAATTAATGGGGGTCAGAATAAATACGCGAACGTTGAATGTCAGCTCTGCGGAAACCGAGGACATTCAGCTCGGTATTGTAAATTTAATCCTAATGCTAAGCCTAACACCAATCAAGTGGTAGGTTCTAGTAGCAGAAACGCGGATAATACGGGAAAGTTTTGCTCGTTTCATAAAACTAACACTCATGACAGTAGTGAGTGTAAAGCGCAGATTCGGTCCGTGACTCCACCCCAAACAGCGTCTTTTCACCGGGATGCGGCGAAAAACAATCGTCCGATACAACCCATAAATACAATACAGGAAGCGACCATCGAAGACGATTCCGAGTAACAAAAATTGACATAAATTTAGACCCGGATAATTTGCCATACGCGGTGGCAAATAAAACATCCAGGGGGGACGATATCGTAATGATGTTGGACTCAGGCGCCTCGCCAAATTTAATTAAATCTAAATACATAACAAATGTAAATAATGTAAATAAAAATAATATAATAGAGTTGCACGGGATCGCGAACATCCCCATCTCGACATTGGGTAGCATTAACACAAAAATTTTTGGGAAAAACGCAATATGCCACGTGGTTCCGGATGACCTGGCAATACCTCATGCCGGACTTGTAGGATCGGAATTCTTCACCACCCACGGGGCGAAAATCGATTACCAACGACGGTTGTTGGAGGTTGATAACAAAAAGTATCCATTCAAGAAACCAAATCGGGTTGAAGATGGTGTAATGTACATACCCGGGCGAAGCGAGTCCACTTTCTTTATAAACGTCGCGAATCCCGAATTAAAAGAAGGCTTCGTCCCCAAATTAAAAATATGTAAAGGGGTCTTCGCGGGGAACTGTCTCGTCACAATTAAAAACAATCGCGCATACATGCAAATATATAACACCACCGAAAGTGAGGTGGGGGTGAGAATCCCCACCATATCTGTTCGGGAGGTTGAAGATAAAAATGAAATTGCTCCAATTGATCCAACTGACACGTCACAAGACACACATGAGAGTCTTGGGATTGCAAAACATATATTCACGGTAGTAAAAGATTTTCAAAATACTGAGCGTTTTGAAAAGGTAAAACCTTTGCTTCGGTTGGACTATTTGAATGACGACGAACGGTTACATGTAGAGCGACTGGTAAAAAAATACGCAGATCGGTTCTATATACCAGGGGAACCATTGAGTTCCTCCAAAAATTACCAACACCGAATCCCGACGCACAGCGACCGACCAATCACGATTAAACAGTACAGAATACCTCAGGCACTAAAGCCGGAGTTAGAGAAACAAATCAGCGAGGGACTGGACACAGGCATATTACAGCCGTCAGAGTCCCCGTATAATAGTCCAGTCTGGATAGTACCTAAGAAACCAGACTCTCACGGTAACAAACGATGGCGCGTGGTAATAGACTTTAGACTTTTAAACGAAGACACTATTACTGACGCATACCCGTTACCGAATATCACGGACATTTTGGATCAATTGGGGGGATCATCTTATTTTTCTGTATTTGATTTAGCTTCCGGGTATAACCAGATCGAAATGGATCCAAAGGATCGGCACAAAACGGCCTTTTCAACGCCTCAAGGACATTGGGAGTATCTCCGAATGCCTTTTGGGTTGAAAAACGCCCCTGCGACTTTCCAGCGATTGATGGATTCAGTTCTGTCTGGTTTGCAAGGAACATCATTATTTGTATATTTAGATGATATCATTGTTTTCGCTCGGAATTTAGAGGATCACGAGCGAAAGTTAGATGAACTGATGACTAGACTGAGACAAGCTAATCTCAAATTACAATCGGACAAATGCGAATTTCTGCGACCAGAAGTAAATTACTTGGGTCATGTCATTAGTCGAGAGGGTTTGAAACCTGACCCCTCGAAACTAATTTCCGTCCGAGACTTTCCTGTGCCGAAGACACAGAGAAATATACGAGAATTTTTGGGACTGACGGGTTATTACCGGAGGTTTATCAAAAGCTATTCTTCTATTGCTAAACCTTTAACAAAATTGTTAGAAAAGGATACTGAATTTATATGGTCAGACTCCACTCAAAACGCTTTTGATAAACTGAAGGAAACGCTGTGCACAGCCCCAATTTTACAATACCCTGATTTCGATAAACCTTTCATAATAACCACCGATGCATCTGGGATAGCCATCGGTGCGGTTTTATCACAGGGCGAAATCGGGAAAGATCGTCCGGTAGCGTATTTCTCGAGAGTCCTTAGGGGACCTGAATTACGCTACGACACCTATGAAAAGGAAGCATTGGCCATAGTGCAAGCTGTAAAACACTTCCGACCTTACGTCTACATGAGAAAATTCACTGTAGTTACGGATCACAAACCACTAGTGTGGTTCAAGACAGCTAAAGACGGAAACGCCAGAATTTTGAAATGGCGACTCCGCTTGGCCGAATACGAGTACAATGTAATTTATAAACCGGGAAAAATCAACTTAAACGCCGAAGCGTTGTCGAGAAACCCTATCGAAAATGTACACGTTACAACTCGTGCGCAAAGAGCGAGAGAACAATTGAATACAGAAGTTCCTAACACTTCTAATCGTTTTAATACAGAAGTTCCTCACACTTCTAATCGTTTGAATACAGAAGTTCCTAACACTTCTAATCGTTTTAATACAGAAGTTCCTCACACTTCTAATCGTTTGAATACAGAAGTTCCTAACACTTCTAATCGTTTTAATACAGAAGTTCCTCACACTTCTAATCGTTTGAATACAGAAGTTCCTAACACTTCTAATCGTCTGAATACAGAAGTTCCTCACACTTCTAATCGTTTGAATACAGAAGTTCCTCACACTTCTAATCGTTTTAATACAGAAGTTCCTAACACTTCTAATCGTTTTAATACGGAAGTTCCTCACACTTCTAATAACAAACGGGCTGGGCCTGCACGAAAAAGAGGCAGGCCACCAAAACATCGGGGAAATGTCGATGAAAGAGTCGTTGAAATCAATAGGACGAACCTTCCATCGGACCCCGATAATTTTCAAGAATTCGATTCGGACTCAGACGATGATTCGTCTTCCAACGAGTCCGACGATTTTCTCAGGGATACTCCTCAACAAGGCGATGTACAAAGACGTACATCTAATATAATATCCGTTAAGGATTTGTTTCAGTATCGAAGCGATAACCTAGTTTATTTCCTAAATGAAAATGGTCAACCATGCGATGAGGGCTCTCGAGCCTTACAAAGCCAGAATAAACTGCCAAACATAGGACACATGGATGTCGGCCAAGTGTTCTGGACCAAACGGGGTAGCCGGAACTATTTCGGTTTAATCATCCGTGGAACGAATGGTGAATCAGCTCTTCTCACGAAAAGTAATATTGCTAAATGCTTGGTGAAACTAAAAGGGATTTCAAGAGACAAGGGTATAACTACACTATCGGTGGCATTTTCCGAAACCATTGAGAATATACCCTGGTCGGAAGTTCTGGAAATAATACACGATATTTACGCGAACCAAGGAATTCAGATAATAATTTGCCTTGGTACAATTCGGTACGTTCCCCGGGAGGAACGGGATCACATCTTTTTCGAAGCTCACAAATCTCCTATCGGTGGACATAAAGGAGTTTCAAAAACATATAATAGAATTAGAACAAATTATTTTTGGGAAAATTTGAAACAAGACATTCAGGTACGAATACAACAGTGCCTGGAATGTCAATTAAAAAAATTAGTCCGTGTCAAAACCAAACAACCCATGTTGATAACTGACACACCCGGTACGGTATTCGAAAAAATAGCAATGGACATTGTCGGTCCATTGCCCGTTACAAAAAGGGGTTTTGAATATATCTTAACAATTCAAGACCAGCTCTCTAAGTTCTGTATAGCAGCACCTTTGCCGAACATGTTGGCGACAACGGTCGCTGACGTGTTCATCAAACGCTTTATATGCACATTCGGAGCTCCTAAAGCGCTGCTCACCGATCAAGGTAGGAATTTCGTAAGTTCTTTCATGCAGCGAATCAGCAAGCGATTCCGAATCAAAAAAATTCAGACGACGGCTTTCAGGCCACAATCCAACGGTGCCCTAGAGCGTTCTCACCACGTACTGGGGGAATATCTCAAACAATTCGTTAGTCGGGATAGCGAATGGGACAATTGGTTGGAATTGGCGACGTTTTCATATAACACTTGCGTGCATGAGGGGACGAGATTCACCCCCTATGAACTTGTGTTTGGGAAGATCGCCCGCGTACCGACAAGTGAGCCACTACACGAGCTCGACTGTCTACCCACCTATGATAACTATATCTCCAAATTAGTCGAACGACTGATAAGCATTCGCGAGTTGGCGCGCGATAATTTAATTAAAGCAAAAGAGAGGTCGAAGGAAATTTACGACAAGGCTTTAAAACCGGTCACGTTTAAAGCAGGAGAAAACGTTTTTCTTCTAAAAGGGCCCAAACCCAACAAATTCGGGGACCATTATGATGGGCCATATGAAATTTTAGAGGTTTTCAGTAATGGTAATGTCAGTCTAAAAATAGGGAGCAAAACCAAAGTTGTGCATCCCAATAGACTGAAAAAGACACAAATCAAAGTTTCAAAATCTAAAACCAAAAGTACTAAAGTCGTGGACCCAGATCCCGACTTTAAACCATAATAAAATTTTTTTTCAGATAATGGACCTCACATTCCTCGCCATTTTGGCCATTTGCTGGGGGTCCGCCGGAGCCATAATCGGGTATGATTGTGGAAACAAAATCTTAAATATGACGACAATTTCATTGATCGATATCGATGAATGTGATCTCGAGGAGGATCGGATAGAAACTTCTCTCCCGGATATCGCGTTATTGCAGCTCAACGAATATGAGCACACTCAAATACTCCAATGTAAAATCGAGATACATCGCGTGATCCAATATTGTGGTTGGCAATCATATAACTCCATCGTTAGTCAAGGTATTAACGAATACATTTATCCGATCCATCGCGACGTGTGCCAGGTCGCGCATGACCACGGCACGCTGAGACTCGGGAATACACTCATCGATGGTTTAATCGTAAATGCAACTACGACGCGTAGTATTACATTAGCAGGGAGTGTAAACAGTAACGCTGATTGCACTAATGCACAATATAGCGACCCATTCGGAACGTGGGATAACGTGTTTGTGATTGGGACCGCGAGAATAACTCTAAGGTCGCTCCAGACCCGAGTTAAAGTAGAGGAAAATAAAATTTACCTGCCATCGGGACACCGATGTCAGTTAAATAAGGGTTATTGCATTGACCCAGAGAATGGTTACACATTCTGGGATACAGTACCCCGAAAGTACTGCATCCCAGATACTTACACTGTATTATATAGTGGCGTAGCCACAAAACTAAAAACTAGCAAAGAAACGGTGTACTCGTTGAATGTAAGAGACACCAGTTTCTCCTTAAACATAGTGGGAGCTGAGACCTCATGCGGAATAACGTTAATTAAGACTGAACATCCCAAACTGTTCATTGTTGAAGGCAAGGACTTGGGATTGTTGGGGAAAAATAACATTGTAAATTCACATCCAGACAATTTGGATATTTTCTTATACGTAAATGCTAAGTTTATATATGTCGAACGTTACATAAGGTCTCAGGTCCAGACTCTGTATCTAGACGTGTTAAGAAAAAAATGTAGATTGGAAAAGGAGGTGCTGAAGAACACGCTCTCTATAGCTTCTACGCAACCGGACGAATTCGCCTTCAGGTACATGGAGGGCCCAGGATACATGGCGGTAGTGGCAGGAGAGGTGGTCCACATAGTACAGTGTGTCCCAGTAGAAGTCAAGGTAAAGCAATCAGATCGATGTTTCAACCGTATGCCCATATTACGGGGAAACGAAAGCCAATTTCTAACTCCAAGGACGCATGTGATCACGAACTACGCGACGGAGTTGCCCTGCAACTCTCCGCTTCTACAGCATTACAAATTGGGTTCAACTTGGTATAAGTTCTTGCCAAGACCCGTCGAGACATTGTCACCAACCGTACTGAAACCAAGCACCCGGATGACATGGAAATACCAAAACCCCGCCAACCTCGCAACTGGCGGGATATATTCAGAAGACGACCTAGACGCCATGCGTGGAAGAATCATGTTCACCATGGAACAAACCGTGGTGATGGAAACCATGGCCCAACAATTCACCAACGGCACCCGAGGATCCCCGTCATTACTCAACGCTCTCAACGAAGACGTATTGGAGCACCTGGCCGAGAGTGCGTGGTCCAAAACCTGGGGAAAATTCACCGGATTCGGCACGTGGTGTGCCGGAATAATTGGAATTGTCATGTTCCTCCGGCTGCTCAAACTAATTGCTGATACCATCATCCACGGATATGCCCTACATTCAGTTTATGGATGGTCACTGTGTCTCATCGGGGCCTTATGGGACTCACTTACCCACCTGCTACTACACCTCGGTAGACAGAGGGAAGTCCAGCGAAAAATGTTTCTGCCAAGATCAAATAAGGACGTGGAAAAGGGGGATACATCAATAACGCCAACTGCACCCGAGATCTATCCGACCCTGCCCAAAACCGCCATACAAGACTATCCATCAACCACGGAGACCAGCGGAGCCACATCAACCCATCAACAGACCACGGAAATCAACAGCAACAGAGCTTTCATTTAGAGCGTGCCAGCACTTCCTGTAAGTTAAGATCATTGCATAAATACAATCTTGTCGTCACACTCGATGTTTCGTTTCTCTTCGAAACAGCTCGTGCTTCCGTCTAACGGCGGGGGTGTTACGTCCGGCTCCAATGCGGGACATTATTAATTTTCTCTTTTAGAAATATTATTTTACTTAAATTTATTCACTATCGAAAATACGTGGCGACCAGATTTTATTTTATTTTATTTTATTTTTATGAGTAACACAAGAGATAAGAAATAATGTAGTTTAGAATTAGTAAATTGTTTGCTCTGACGCACGTAGAAATGCTAGAGCAAACAACCAAATGCGTTTTTAATGACCCCTCCGGTCACAATAGATTGAAGGCCAAAGCACATCTGGAAACACTTTCCATAAAATTGCCAAAATATTTTATCAACAAAAGTGTACTTAAAATATTTTAAAAAAAAAGAACAACGGAAAGTTTAACAATGACTCATTGTTAAATAAATAAAATAAACAAAAAAAAAAAATAATCTTATAAGCCCTTACATTTTTAAGTGCACTTTTGTAGATAAACTTTCAACTGTCCACGTAAACGAAAACCCTAAGAAATAAATTTAATGACACGTTGTCCAGAACATTTAAATAAATAATATTAAAACGCAATAACTCTTAAATAAAAGACTTTCGACAAGGAATGTGCAAAATAAATTTTAGGAATCCAAATAACAAAAAAAAGAATTATCTGAATAAGTAATATTTGAATAAATAATTATTATCAATTTAATAAATATGAGTACATTTATAAGAATGAGTACAGGAATCGGCGGGACGCCATTCCATGATAAACCTCATGGAATAAATAAATAATTCGGCATAAAAGAAAATTATTACAAAGAATTAATAATTATTAAATAAATAAATGAATCGGCAGGACGCCATTCAATGACAATTTTATATAAATAAATAAATATGAAACCTTATGTAACTAAATAAATAAATCAATAGAATTTAAATAAATAATTCAAATAAAAAAATTATAGGAATCAAAATAAAATTTAATCTAAGTAATTAAACAAGTTACTAATTTAAATAAATAAAATTATAAAGACAATATAAAATTTTATATAAATTAATAAAATTCAAATAAATAAAAAGTATAAAAACCAGTATAAATTTTATATAAATAATTAAATAAATTAAGAAAATTCGAATAAATAAAAATTATAAAAGTCAATATAAAATTTCATATACATAATTAAATAAATTAATAAAATTCAAATAAATAAAAGTTATAAAAATCAATATAAAACTTTATACAAATAACTAAATAAATGAATAAAATTTACAGGAGGAAAAATATAAGAATAAAAATAAATAAGTAAAATTTATATAAATAAATAAAAGGAAATCTATCATAAGGAAAAATGTATAGTATAATCAATAAATTAAAGATACATCAAATATTGTACATGTGGGTGTATGTGTGTATGCGCACACACATAGGCCCGCATCGGAGTATGCCTTTACCACTTCCCTAGCGGAAAAATCCTAGGGAAAGGGAAAAGACACAAGAGAACTGCTCCGATTGGACACAGTTTTCCCCCAAACGACCCACCAAATAGGGCCCGGTGGAAAACATAAAAAGTGTTGACCCACATCAATCACGCAGTTGTTTCAGTTCCGGGTCAGTACGACAGGAAGCCATACACTAGTTCCGCACTAGTTTTCTTTTACAAGTGTTCTCACACTTTACGCTAGTTCCGTACTAGTTTTTCTTTTACAAGTGTTCTCACACTTTACGCTAGTTCCGTACTAGTTTCTTTTACAAGTGTTCTCACACTTCATTATTGATTTTATTTAATTGTATAAGTGTCCTCACACTTTGGGTTATCAGTTTAGAAATATCAAGTTAATATCGCAAACAATTGTAATCGCGAATAATATAGTAAATTCAGTGTAAACCAGAAGAATACTTCAGCCTCAGAAACTTCAGGTACTGTAATTTTAAGTAATATTTTTGTTTTGTATTCAACCGAATTTCCAACCAACAAAAATTTTTAAGAATCATTTTATGATATTAAAGAAAAGGTTAATAGTGAATCTTTTACTGTAAGAATTCTAATTATACGAAGAAGAGTAGGCACGTGGCCACCTTCATCTCCGATATAATTTTGAATTCATGGTAATTTGTGTCTGTGTAATTAGCGTTGGCGGGTCGCCACCTAATACATATATCAAATTATTTTTGAAATACCGAGATCTATTGTAATCGTAGTTTTAGAAATCTGTATTGTAGAATATATATAACAGTTAAATTCGTACTTCAAAATTTTTCATTTCAAAAACCCTTCCAGATATTTACTCAGTGTGATCCCGGTCTATTGGTCGCAAGACTAGGGCCGAAAATATTTATAATAATAATTTGTCCATTACGGTGCAAGCCGTTT
>OZ024706.1:17869373-17909296 GCA_964016945.1 Microplitis deprimator | reverse complement strand
TGTCTATTTCTATTTTGTTTAAGTTTTATTCTAATATTTTAATATTTTATTTTTCTCTCTATTCTGATAATTTAATGTTTTATTTAATTTAATTTAAATTATCATATTTTAATATTTTATTATTTTTAATTTGAATGTTACTATTTTATTCTGAATTTTTAATATTTTTTTATTTTATTTGATTATATTCAACTTCTAATATTTTGATTGTTTATTTTGAGTCTAGTATTTCAAATGTTAGTTTCTTATTTAAGAATTTGTCGTAAAGAATTATTTTTTTTCTTTTTTCGTTTTCAAGTATGAAGGTTTCATTCTAATGTATCTTCGCTTTAGGATTTTACTCTTAACAATATTCAAAACTGTTAAATTTTATTATCTAACTGAAACCTTTTACTTTTTATTTATTTAAACATTCATTTGTCTAGACACCATAATTGACTTTTAAGTATTTTCCAATTTATAAAACATATCAAAAATGCATTACGATGGTACTATTTACTTTAAGTCTTATTTTAGAGTGCAGTTGCGATAAGAAAGTGCGTCAACTGCTACTCTGACCCTGGTGAGGATTAAAATTCCTTGTCACTTAACATAATATTCGAATATGAATTATGTGTTGAGACATATCTTAAGAACTACAATAAAGTAAAATAAAATGATGATAATATTAAAACTAAAAATTTACTCGGACGTCACAAGTGTAAAATAAACTTAAGTGTGAGAACACTTGTACAAATACTAGTGTAGAACTAGTGTAAAAAAACTTACGTGAAGATACTGTGATTTGAACTTCACCATTATGTTTTGTTCAGCGACCCTTTTTATTAATTTTTACGTGGTTCCATTTCGTCTATTGTTTTGGGAAAACTGCATCCAATCGGAATGTAGGTTTCTTGGGTCCTTTCCCTTACCTCTTGTAGGTCACGTTGGAAAAGCGGTAAGGGCCCACCCAGATGCTGGCCTATGTGCGTGCACACTCACACATACAACCGCATGTACAATATTTTAGTTATAAAAATAATTTTTATCTATTTATTTGTTTGAAATTTATTTTTGAATGGCCGGTCGCCTATCCTTTTATTTAAATTATTTTATCTTGTTTTATTTATTTACAAAACAAAATTTTATATTCTTCATTATTATATGTCAGCTCTTATGATAATTTAACATCACCGTGTTGTTGCCTACTCAGACGGTAACTGATCATCACTCTGTGAGGTTTCTTTCAGCAACTGCTTGAACTGTCACTTGTGTTTAAAATACATTATCTTTTATGTGGTATGCTGGTAGGCTCTGACATTTGTACTCAGTGTAAACAAGCTGTGAAATCTGCTGTGACTTGTAATACGTGTAGCCATCTTTACCATCCTAGCTGTGCTAAAGACTATATTAAAAACAAGCCATTGTCACATTGCTGCAGAAAAAATTTTAATTACCTTTTGCTAAGCTTGGATTTTACTAGCGCGACAGCAAGAAGTCGTATTAACTCAATAAGATCTACTCAACCTAGTGCATCGTCCGTCTCGAGCCACAAATCAGCCTATTCTTCGTCTCCCTCAACACCCCCAGTTAATGCTTCAAAATCTAACAAGTCTCCTATAACGCCAAACTTTTTGTTAACTTCTGGTAATGACTCAGTATTTCTGTCACCTTCAAATTCTACTGCAATGCCGCTCTTACCTCAAGATTGGTCAGGAAAATCCTTGGATGATAAAATGACAGCTCTGATGGAACAACTTCTGTTTTCTGAACAAACCATGAAGAAGAGGTTTGCAAAAGTGAGTACTCAGATTGAGGAGTTAAAAACCGAGCAGTCTAATACTACTGAAAAACTAGAAGAAGTCACTACAAATGTAATGGTGAATGCTGATGCTATTTCCAAGATTAATAAAGAACTCTCCGAGTTAGAAACCCAGGTGGTAACTGAGAAGGAATCAATGCAAGAGAAACTATCGTCTCTGGGAAACCTAAATCTAGTAGGATCCACTTCCAGTTCAGCTGCTATTTCTTCAGCAACCCAAGGCACAGCTGAATTAGTTATCACAGGCATCCCTGACCCTGTTATTGATAAGCTGCCTCGAACTGACATCTCAACTGCTATTTTCAACTATCTAAAATTACCTCATTTGGCTAGTGATGTCTTGAATATTCAAAAATTTGATAGCAAAACGAAACAAAATGTGGGCAATACTATGAATCAAAATGCGCCTCCCTTGCACTCGTTTCTACCCTATATGGAATCATCCCAGGTAAGAGACTTCATAGTTGACTCCAAGCGCAAAATACAATTCCTTCCAGCAAAAGATATTTTTTCGGGCATTATTAATGACAATTATGGAGGGAGTATTTACATAAATGAATTCTTACATCCAGAGACTTACAAACTACTTCTAAAGACTGAGGAAAATGCTAAAATTATGAATTTCAAATATGTCTGGGTTTGAAGTGGTCATATCTTCACCAAAAAAGATGACAACTCGGACAGACTTAGTATTATCTCCACTGTTGTTCTCTCTAAGCTTGAATGACGACGGAAAATTTTAATTAATAATTCTATAAATAAATCATCCTCACCTTTAAATGTATTAAGTTTAAATATAAACAGTCTTGTTGGTCATATAGCTCAGTTTTTAAATCTAGTGCATGAGACCCATCCTGATATTATTATTTTGACTGAAACCTGGTTAAAACCTTCACTTGTATAACAGGGCTGTGCTGTTACTCTGGTCGTCCTTAAATTACCTTTTCAAGGGCGCCACTGGAAGTGATAACGGCCTCCCAGAGCCGGATCTTGAATCGTCAGGGTCGGTGTAATTTATTCAATTGTAAGAGAAGAATGAGGAAGGATAATTTATAAATAATTTAATATTTACAATTTACAATTTAAACCTTTTATTTATTTAATTGACCTTTCAACTTTTGACCTTTATAAACCTCTATACCTTTATACCTCATATAAGCCTTATGAACCTCTATAACTTTATAACCTTATAACCTTTATATAAACCTTATATCTTTTATAAACCTTAATTTTATTCACCCGCGATAATTTACTTAAACCTAATTTATTTTTCAACCCGCAATATTTTCCTTAATAAAATTGGCCAACTACCTTTGGCATTTTCCACACACTCACACACACAATTTTGTTAAAATCGCTTAACCTTCGCGAGACTTAATTTCTACAATTTTCTATCAAAATATTTATTTATTTCACTCGCACACTCACTTAGTCCTCTGGACTTTATTTTCCACACACACTTATTTTCAACCTGAACTCCACGCGGTCAACGCGGCCCTCTACGTGGCTAAAACCTTAATGTTAATACCCGCGCGGTCCCCAGGACCCTCTACATGACTTTACAATTAATTCACGCGGTTCCCTGAACCCTCTACGTGACAAAACCTTATTTAACTAATTTACGCGGTCCCCTGGACCCTCTACGTGTTTTTAACACTACTCACTAATTTATGACAATTGTTTACAACTTATTTAATTCTCCACAATTTCCATAATTACGATTTTCACTGACTCATACTTTTAGCGATATAAAATTTCATTAACCTATTTTCTGTATTTAAAATTAATTTCAACTTAATTATTTACTATTTTGAAATCACTAATAAATTTTCCACTAACTAATTTCTTATGAACGTTAAGCTTTCCTTTTCAACGATTTTGTTAAGCCGGTTTTAGGATTTATTTTATATGACCGCTTAACAATTTATCACGACTTCGATATCACAATACTAAAAACTCAACCATTTATTTTCCCGTTTCATTTCACGACACTTTTAACGTTTATAAATTATTAGTTGATTTTAATGGACTTATAAATGTAATTTACTTATAATTAATTTTATCTTAATATTAATGACTAGATAATTTGACTAGAACGCAATTGATTTTCTGGCAATGCTTTACACGACCTGCCTGGAAGATTCCAGAAGAATTTTCCGGCGAGTGACAAACAACCTGCCTGGAAATTTCAAAGCTATTTATTGTTGTCCGGCTTTCGATTATTTTATTACATGTTAATAGACACGACAATACTTCGCGGACACGACGTTAAATTATGTATTTTACTTAACAAATATTCCGGCTCCCTGCTTGGAATATTTAACAGAATACCTATTACGATTCACGTTGATTTCTTTTTCCGTCGCTCGTTCTGTATTAGTTGTCTTCGTCCGTGTCTTGTTCTCTCTAGTCCGTGTATTAGCTTCTCGACCGTGTATGCCTGGGGTAACCGGGTTGTCCCAAATTTTCCTCAAGTTAACTCTTTCTCGGATCCAATTCTCGTTTTCACCAAAACACTCGAACTCTCTTTCAACCTGCTATTCAGACGCAATCAGTTCTTGATAATAAAAGGTACCGGCTACCTGCCTGGTATCTTGTAACAATTCGATTTTCTTTTTATCGCTTGGTTCGAACTTTAAAAGATGCTGGAAATGGACGTTATATTAGAGGTGGTGGAGTAGCTTGCCTGATACACAATTCTCTCAAAGTCAAAGTATTACACATTTCAGCGTCGGATCACATAAACCGGCCTGAATTCTTAATTGTTAACGTTACTTTCGGGACACTAAGAAAGAAAAATTGCAGCGCTTTGAAATTCTCAGGATTTTTTTCTGACACTTTGAGGTTGAAAAAAAAAACGACAATATCCTTTGTTTATCCGTTATATCCAAAGTTATAGCAAGATTTCCGAATATCCTTAAATATGTGAATTTTGACCTGTTTTTTAATAAACATCGCCTCAAAAAAAATTTTTCTATCAAAAGCCATTAATTTTCTCTTGTAGAAAATGTTTCCTAGTTCTTAAAACCCTACTTCTATTCTCTGTACGACCAATACGTCCGGAGTTATTGATTATCAAAGCTAAAATAGACTTTTTTGCTTTGATCAATGATAACTCGGCGACAAATCGTCGTAGAGACTATTTGAGGCCGCCAAATTAAAGAGCATAAAATTCCCTAAAATAGTCATTAGGTCAAATTATCCAAAAAAATTTATTGAAGCCCATAGGCCTGTTGGAAGAGGAGCAAAAATTTTGAAAATTTTTTTTTCGTCGGTTTTCTTAAGATTACTCCGGAACTGTGCATGATAAAAAATTTGAAGTTCACATCTGAAAACTAGAAGCTTGAGGCTACAATTTGCTTTTTTTATTTTTTTTCTATGACCATTTTTCACCGAGTTACAGTATGTTGAAAATCACCCAAAAATTTAAAATTTTTTTCTATCCCTTAATTTTTGGGACCAGTGTATTTCTTTATTTATTGAATAAAACAGATCCAGATAATATATTCTATAATATATAAATATAACCAGTTTATTTTAACCACTAAATGGTGGCTGTTCATTTCATTTATAACTATATGTAAGTTTACACTACGTCTACTTTGAATCAACCTCATACTAAACGACCATGGAACTCTGATCGAACTCTTAAAACCTCGTCGGGTGTTCCTCAAGGCTTTGTACTTGACCCAATTCTATTTTTATTCGTTATAAACTCTGAGGCCAGGTGGATAATCTTTTGCAAATATGGCCTGTCTGCTGACGACATGGACGTTTACCGACATTGCTTCGGTTACCAGCTCCATGATGCGGTTCAGCAAGTCACCGCTGATTCACAAACAATTGCTGACTGGGCTAGTTCAGATGGATTGGTAATTAATTTGTTTAAAACGAAGGCGATGATTTTGGGATCTAGTAGTAAACTGAAACAATTCCAGTAGTTAGGTAGGGATGGTTCACCCGCCCGATAAAACAGATTGTGGGTTCGTGTTCGTGCTAAACTGTTTTACCGGCAGATGGTAAGTTGCTGGCAGTCGATTTGATGCTAATTGACGTTATTTGAGCTTATCTAGGACCTTTTTGAGCACTTGTCAGCCATTTGATGCTAATTGAGCTCGTTTCGAGCTTATCGCCATTTTGAGCTCGTATCATGACAGATGGCGTCTCCTGTATATTTCAAGTGGGGGGAAATTTTTAGAAAAAAATTATGTACAATTTCATTGATGACTAGAGTGGGTTCTCGGCTTGCCTATCAGGGTACAGGTTCTGGCATCGTGTTTGTGCTTAACCCCAGAGCTGACACTAGCGTAGCCTACCCTGATTAATGTAATATGTACACGTTAATGTATGATTTGAGGATTGATATATTCAAACTAGGGGTAGTACGGGTACTTGCGAGAAGACATGCCATCTAGTGGCATAGTTTCTCTCCCCTCTTTTTTGCTGATGATGACGTCATCCGACAAGTCTGAACTGGTTTTTTCTATTTCTAACTGCGTAATAGATGACGTCATCCAACAAGTCTGAACTGGTTTGTTCTATTTCTAACTGCGTAATAGATGACGTCATCCGACAAGTCTGAACTTGTTTTTGAGCTAGAGTGGGGGAAATGAGCTGAGCGTTGAGCTCGCGAGCTCACAGCATTCAGTCTACATCGAGAAACGTTCGAGTTAACAGCCTGTACTAATGGATAAGTTCAGTGGAAGTGAAAGAATTTTCCTCCGCCATAACCGGCCATACACTGATGACCTGGATGATATTATTGAATCGTTATTCGGTGACGTGCCTCCTGAGGAAATTGGTAAATTTGTGGATGATATAATTGCGTTTGCAAAAAATATTGAAATTATTAAAAGTGCGCGAAAAGTATCGTGTCCAGGCTGTGCTGAAAAAAGAAAGTTAGCACAGAATCTATTTGAAATTAGTGAAAAAACGGAAAAACTACAATTACGTATGCTTAGAAAATCATAAAAATGGGTCCTCACGGTTCAAGGTATATATAATAAACTATTATTATTTTTCTAATAACTTAACTATGAATATTTATTTAATTATTTATTAACTTTTTCTATAGAATTCACGCACGCACAGACGAGTGTAACCACGAGGCTCAAATCGAGTTTGAAGACATAAGCGAAGAAAGTGATATTTTCGACGACGACGACGACGACGACGAAGCTGCTGCTATTCCAGTTTCCTATTATTTTAGGAAAGCGAATGAGGAAAGAAACAAAGAATTGGCTACCCGAAGGAAAGAAATCGAATTACAATTGTCTCATTGGAAGGAAATATTATTAAACTTCAAAGATCGCAAAGATTATGAACAAGCGTGTCATGAAATCACATTTATATTAACTAAGTTATTGTTTAAAGCTAACAAACCGCAATAATAATGGACTTAATAATTGATTTTGTGGGTTTCGAGATGCCTGATGGCAGATTTGTGATAAAAGAACTTTGTGCTACTGATAATTATGATAAAGTGGGTACATATGGACTTGCACGATGTGAACATTGGTTGTTTGAACCACCTTTGGATCAAGATGATGTTGCTGTAATGCAGAAAAGTGTTGATCATCATAAGCATCACCATTCAATATCATGGATAGCCGGTTTGCTACCATATGAATTATTGAAAGAAATTCTTGAAATTATGGTCAAGCATACACGATACTTTTACGTACAAGGTAAACAGAAGAAGAAATGGCTTGAAGATCTCATTGACCCGGCTGTACCAATTATCGATTTGGAAAAAATGGAATTTTTCTCACTCTATCAAAAGAATGATTTCTTGAAATATCAATGTCCATACTATGCCTATCACTTGAAGAAATTGGATACTTCATGTGCATTTCAAAATGTCCAAGAGTTCAACAGATGGTTCTGGCATTTTTATGGAATTCAACCATCCTACGAGAAGTCAGTTCAGATCTTCAATCAATTGGGGAATCTACTTTGTATGGATGATCGAGACATCGCATGCTTTGATGATACATTTATCCTTGAAAATGCAGCCCAGCAGATCGATTCCGTTTGGCACAAACTACCAGAAGAATTAAAAAATAATGAAAAATTGATTGGCTATCAAAGATGTCGGGATCATTATATTTTCCGTGATGATATCCCTGATAGCTTTGCATATCCATTCAAAAAATATTGCTCTAACTGTATATTTTTAGGTTAAGAAAAATATCTATAATGTATATGAGATTATGTAAATAAAAAAAAAATATTTAAGGTTATGTAAGACTAAAATGTCTATTTTAGGTTAAGAAAAATATTTTATTGTATTTGAGGTTATGAGAAATATTTAAGGTTATGTAAGACAAATGTATTTTTAGGTTATAAGTAATAAAAAACAATATATATCAATATAAAAAAAGTTTATTCATTTATAAATGTAAGTTTTTTAATTAATACAGATCCAATAATTATATTTAATTTATTAATTCTTTGTTTAAATCGATCTCGATCTCTTACTGCTTGTTCCCATTCGCCTCTTCTTGCTTGCTCGTGTGCAAATCTCCATACATACATGAAATGTATGGTTGGCGTTGGATTAAATTTAACAGTCTTCATATTAGTTTTCGTACGATGCTGCTCATAGGATTATACTCAACTATACGATCATGTATAATGAGACAATAAGCTGATGTCTGCGCAGGAAATTGATTTGTAGATTCAAATTCCAGACGAATGTCCACTGGTCCAGATTTTATCGATTCGTTTTGTTTCGAGCAATCGATAACATACAGTGGTGCTTGTTCCAAAAATTTCTTCTTCGTTAGCAGTGGCTCAGGTTCTTTGTTGTAGTATGAAATTTGGAAATTTATATACATATCATACAACAGAGCATATTGATTGTTTGCAATGTTGAGGTTTAAATTCCCATAAGGATAACTCTGAGAGTTTAGAAATAATTTTATATCTCTGATGTTGCAGTGATCAAATACGCTGGCATTTTTAGTTGCATCATTTTTTCTTGCTGTTTGAAATCCAAGGATTACAAAACGTGGTTTCTCGAGTTGCGTAGATGTTTTAACTGCCCAAATGTGCTTCGAAGTATTAGGTAATAGTGGATACTCGTACAGCTCCCAAGCTCGGAAACTGATTGAGATAGCTGGATCACTTGTAATATAATTCAAAGCTTCAATTTTTTGTTTATCAGCCATAGTCACATATGGTACAATCCACTCGATTTTTTGCAGCGTAATTTTAACAGCTTCAGCATGAGCTCCAGCAGCAGGTGTAGCCACAACGTAGGCATTCAAATCAGCATTTGATCGTATCAAAATCAATTCATGCTTTGCATTGATGACAACTTTATGGTAATCTTCAGCAAATCCAAGCAAAAGACTCAGTGGTATAGATACATCAAAGTAGCCATTGTCATTGTGTAATTTGTTTATAGCTTCATCCATAATCCAACCTGAATTTTCTAGTGTATTTTGTTGAGCTGGACTCAACAATGTATATCCTTTCATGAGACTTGTGATGCCGACATTTTTATTACGATCAATCTCAACACCATTGAGCTCGTAGCGTATTTCTTCAAACATATGACATACTGTCATGTTTACCATGTGAGTAGTTGCACTTACAGCTGTACCATCAGACTGTGAATTTTCCATACACATGCAGTGTACTTTTACTTGGAAGTAGACATAAATCTTGATGTTGAACAGCAATTCTTATTTCATCGCTGTTGTTAAATGTTGATGAAGCATACGGAAGATGAGCATGTGCTTCATAGTGTGCAATCGACTCATCAAAAATGATTTGTCGTTGAATATTTAAGATTTCTGCCGCCATGGTCGTGTACACGTTAAACAACAATAATAAATTTTTATTTTCTTAATTTTCCACGTAATTTTAGTCCTAGGCTCTGAAGAAACTGAGCGTTTTGATGTGTTAACACCTTGTGAGGTACTCGGTGACTGATGTTGCTCGACCATGTTGCTGTCGTTTTATACCCAGCACCACTTTTTGTCTCATACACGATACCCATTATTTTATAGACTTTATATGCAGCCTTATGGTTATCGTCTCACCTCTAAAATTAGCCAGTTTTCCGTCTTGATCAACAATTCTCAGTCTGAGATTTTCTATTGCTTGTACGGCGATCGGCAGATAAATGACGTGAGATGGCAATTCAACAATCTTATATTCTGGTGGTACACTTGGAAAAAATTCATGAATAGTGTGAACTTTGTGCTCATTTATGTAAGCGCCTGATGTGATGTTGCACTCAACCCTCAGAGCATTGAGTTTTAATATCTTCACTGGTAAATCTGATGAGTGAGTTTTATGTGGTGTCAGCTTTCGATTTGTAAATCCCAGTAGTCTACTAATAGAATCTTGAGGTGTAAAATTCACAAATTGATCACACTTAACTTCACTTCTCAATTCATTATTATTGGCTCTTATGCTGATGCTGAGTCTTTGTAATTTCTTTTGAATGTATTTTTCAATGTCAGTGATTTCGTAACTTCCTGTTGGTATTGTCAAGACTCTCTCTTCAACAGTTTCATATTTTCCAGCTTCTATATTTTCACTCACTGAGTCATATTCAGTTACTAAGACATTGTCATCAAACTTTGTAATTATTGCCACATTTCTTTTAGCTCTTTTTTTCTTGACTACTTTTTTCTCATTAATATTATTTGTATCAATTTTTTCGATATCAATATTATCCACAGGATAAGAGACATAAAATTTATTAGCACCAACATCAATATTGGGTATTGAGTTAAATGTTAATAACTCTACAAGTCCCAGAACATAATTTTTAGTTGGTGATAATTCTATTGGAGGGAAGTAGTTGACCTCCAACTCGGATGTGGATCCCGTCAGCGTTAATGTGAATGTCTCAGCCATGACTGATGTGTTGTACACAGAGTCACATCAATTTATAGTTGTCCAGTGAGAAATTTAAGACACAAATGTCCACATATAATTGTATCAAAATCTTGATATCTTTTGTGATTATATTTTACGCTACCAACATCGAGATATTCCATAAGATCTTGCGGTGGTTGTAAATTACCAAAACTGTCAAAGTAAACAACTTTATCATTATTTTTCTTGTATGCAACCCATTGAGTACCAGGTCCGAGCTTATCATCAAGATTAATAATAGCTGATTCATTTTTTCTTGGTCCAGTTTCAGGTAAATCATTTCTCATAAAAACACCACGAAAGTTTGGAATTTTTAGAGCTTTAGCATATTTCAGTAAATCGATGTTTGTGAGTGCTCGATGTGGTAGCTCTACTTGTTTTTTGACTTGAATCCTCTGCCTACTGGATATGGTCTCAAGTATAAGCCCATACCACGTCTGTAAGGTCTCAAGTATAAACCTTTACCCATGGATATTTGTTCCATTTTTAAATTATGTCGTTTGCTCTCCTCTAATCGATTTTTAGCAGCACTTGCATCATTCACGGCTTTTGCTATACCAGCTGCACCTCCAGCCAAAGCTCCTGTTGCGCTCAGGCCGGCAAAAAGTGGTATTAAAAATGGTAGTACACCACCAACTTTAGATGGAACTGGTAAAATTCGTGGCAACCGGATATTTTTTTTCCCACCAGATTTTTTAACTGCCTGACGAGCTCCTTTCAACGCTGTTTTGATTGGATCACCACCAGGAGTCATGGACTTTTTAGCAGCTGTGACAACTTGTCTTAGTGCTACTTGTTTCTTTACACTAGTCTTTCTCTTGCTAGTCTTTCTCTTGCCAGACTTTCTCTTGCCAGTCTTTTTTTTGCTAGGCTTTCTCTTGCCAGCTGTTCTCTTCTTCAACCCCATACCGAATCTTTTTTTCATCTTCATGATTTTATTTACACTCCACGCAGCAGCTTTTTCACCAATACCAGCGTCTTTTGCTTGATAACGTTGCCACGCCTTCTCAGCAAGTATTTGATCAGCCTCGTGACGTGCCGCCAAATTTTCACGATTATACGAGTATGCGATATCGTGTTCTTCACACGCAGCATCCAGAGTATTAATTCCAGGATCTCCACGAGCTAATCTCTTGGCTAGCTTTGTGCTTGGTCCACAGTACTGGTATCCAGGTATATGTAGTTCAAATGGTAGCTTATTGATTATACTGTTTACGAAACCTCTACCACTGGTCTCTACACGTCTGCTCTCCATAGTAGCAGCATCATGACTAACTTAAAATGATATAAAACCTGATACTTATAGCTCGCTGAGTGAGTTAATGTTGTGATCGCAAACTATCAACATGGAGTTTAAAAGTCAAGAGGCCAACTTGCCAGTAATAAATTTTGATCAAATTGTTCAAGGTACAGGAGTGAAAAAAGTCAAGAGACACGGTGCTTTATTGCCAAACAGTGTACGTGCTATATTTTGTGGCCCATCAAATTGTGAAAAAACAAATGCTCTGCTCTCACTCATCATACACCCCAACGGCTTAAGATTTGATAATATCTATCTCTACTCAAAATCTCTGAACCAGCCGAAGTATAAATTTTTAGAATCACTACTTAAACCAATAGAAGGTGTTGAATTTTTTACATTCAACGAGCACGAAGAAGTACTGAAACCGGAAGATGCAAAACCAAACTCATTGATGATATTTGATGATGTCGCTTGTGAAAAACAAGATCATATCAGAGCATATTTTTGTATGGGTCGACATAAAGATGTTGATAGTTTTTATCTCTGTCAGACTTATACACGCATCCCTAAACATTTGATACGTGACAATGCAAATTTTATAGTTCTCTTTCGTCAAGACGAGATGAACTTGAAACATGTGTATGATGATCATGTTAATACTGACATGTCATACAATTTATTCAAAGACTTGTGTTCAGCATGTTGGAATGATGGTAAATATGGTTTTGTAGTGATTGACAAAGACAGTGAGCTAAATAGTGGAAGATATAGAAAAGGATTTGACTGTTTTATTAGTATAAATTAACTTGTACTTGATAAATAGTCATCAGAAATTAAGTGAACTCTAAGGCATCAACATGAAGACCGAGGAACTTTCAAAGCAACGAGATGTCTTACATCAGATATCTCAGGCTAGTGATGCTATCCGACGGAAGCACAGAATGCTCAAGTTGGGTAAAGACACAGCTGAGAAGACAATGGGTGAAATGTTCAAGCCTATTGTTACACCTCTGCAGAGTTTAGTTGAATCATCTAAACATAAAGTCAAACAAGAAGTCAAAGAAGAAGTTAAAAAAAATAATTCGACGGTGAATAATGATACAGAACTTGATGATGCAAGTAATTATGATAGTATTATCTCTGAACATAGAACTCTGGAAGATACACAAATATCTCCTGCTGCATCAAGTACCCCTGCTAAACCAGCTAGCAGTGAAATAAAGTCTTATTTATCTAAAGTGTATAAAAAAAGTAGAGATATGGATATGAGATATGGTGTCCGTCGATGTTACAATGATTTTTACATTGGTGATTCTGAAATAACTTTTGATGATACTGAGATTAATATAAAAAATAAAAATTACTCAGTGACTCCTGGTTTATTGGAATTATTATTTAAAAAATCTCCGGATGATTCGAAAGTCACACAGAATGATAAAAATAAATATCTCGAAATTATAAAGATGACAAATGCTCATAGAAAAAAATATAAGCCAGATGGTAGTTTTTATGAAGACTCGACAATGAAGTACAATAATTATATTGCTGATTTTCTTGCTAAAAATGCAAACTTATCAAGAGGTAAAGGATTACCAGATTTTATGATTGCGAAAAAGAAAAAAGCACGTATGGATTATGTCTACTGGGATGATCCAAATCAACTAGTCGACCGTCTTCGTTTACTTATGGCATCTCAAGCAGCTGGAAATCCAAGTCACACCAATGAAATCATATCAATTATCGAAGAGCTACGAGAAGCAGGAATTATTTATTAGCAACCACTGCGTCAAATTTATGTCATTTACTCGCGGACTGTTGAAGTAAAAAGAGCAAAAATGAGTATCGATATATTTGGACGGTCACTACCAACTGGTGCTGCAATCAGTGGACCACCAGGACCACCTGGACGAGGATTTCAAATAACTGTTGATGGACAGTATGATGTTGAGAGCAAGAGACTGTGTCATGTTGGCAAACCAGCAGAAGATAGTGATGCAGCAACTGTAAAATTTACACGTGATCTTGTGTACAAAGAGCTGTCTCTATTGTATGATAGTATGAGGAATGATCAGTCAGAGATCATTTCACATTTGCACTCTCAAGTGGTAACACTGGACTCTGCTGTGACGCTTTTAAAAAAATAAAATCAAGAATTAAAAAATATAATAAAACGTATAAAGTCACGAAAAGAATTAATTAATAGAAATACACAGCGAATAAAAGAACTGGAAGCTAGAATTTTTGTTGACAATGGAGGACAAAAAATCAGTAATAGCGTATGAGCTGCACAGACCAGCACGCAGAAATTACCAACGTCGTCATGTTGACATACGAGCAGTTGATGAAACTTGGCAAGCTGATCTAGTTGAAATGATTCCTTATGCAACAGTGAATAAAGGAAACAAACATCTGCTAACTGTCATAGATATTTTTTCAAAGTATGCTTGGGCTGTACCGATTAAAAGTAAAAGTGGCAGTGATGTCACTAGTGCAATGAAATCTATATTTTAACAAGGACGTGTACCAAAAAATCTGCATGTTGACCAAGGCAAAGAATTTTATAACAAAGAATTTCAAGAACTTATGAAACGTAAAAATATCAACATGTACTCAACATTCAGCAACTTGAAGGCATCAATATGTGAACGTTTTAATCGAACACTTAAGACTAACATGTGGCGTCAATTCACCGCTCGTGGCAATTATAAGTGGATTGATATATTGGAAGATTTATTACACAAATATAATACTAGAAAACATCGTACTATTCAACTGGAACCTATTGATGTAACTGCTAATAATGAACGGCAGATATTTGAAAAAATATACAAACCTCTTCAAGCTCAGCGACAGGCACGAAAAAATAAATTCAAAGTTGGAGACAAAGTTCGAATCAGCAAGTACAAACATGTGTTTGAAAAAGGCTACACACCCAACTGGACCACTGAAATTTTTACAATCAAGACAGTGCAGAATACAAATCCAACAACATACAAACTTGTAGACTATCAGGATAAGCCAATTGAAGGTGGATTTTATGTTGAAGAACTCAGCAAAGTCAAGCATCCGGATGTCTATCTAATAGAAAAAATTATAAAAAAACGTGGAAATAAATTATATGTAAAGTGGCTCGGCTTCGACAGCTCACACAACACCTGGATTGATAAATCAGACCTGTAAAACTTATATTGTAATAAATAAAAACAAAATTTTTAATTGTATATACATTTTTTTTTTTTATTCTCAAACCTTAAAACTAATTTTACAAATTAGATAATAAATATATATATAATTATTTACATAAAATTTTCATTTTTAATAACAGTTCTTACAAACTTATAAGATAAATTATAACTATTTACATTAGCTTTCTCTTTCTTATAGTTATTCCTTCTTCATCTACAATTATATCATCAACACTCGGCACTTTGTAACCCCATGGCAAAGTGTCGGGGATACCGTCAATAAGCTGACGCTTATCATCAGCCCAACTTAACGCTATTTTATTTCGTACAATAGTTTTAACATTATGTTTTTCGCTCTTAATTAAATACTGTTTTTTCGTTAAATTTACATGATTTTTCAAGCATCGTTTGTAATCATCAAACGTGATTGTTCGCAAAGTTGGACCTTTTACTCCCTTTGCTCGCTTTTTGGCCTTATCATTTTTATGTCTTAAATGCATATAATTTAGCCCTGAGTCCAGTGAATTCAGTCATGATTTCACCATTATTTTCATCTTTCATTAGACCCAGAACTTTTTTATTTGCTAGCGGCATGTTGTAAATGTTATCAACCGGGTAGTCTGAAGTATCAAACTTTGAAATATCACGTTTGATGGTTTCAAATATATCTGGTACAGTAAAGTGATAAATTAAGCTATCTGTATCAGTGTACATTAATTTAGACTCGTCATTTTTAAAATTTTGTTTAATATAATTATAGTGGAAGTCATAGATGAATGTTTTTGACAAGTCCAATATTGCAAAGCCGACGTAAATTGGTTTATTAAAAAAGACTTTTGCTTGCGTAAGTTCAATTATAACCATATCTTCATCAAATATGGTAAGACTATGGAAATTTGGTTTACAAATCAAAGCTTTAGCACCAAATCTTCCAGTCCATTTAGTTTTAATTTGAACATCTTTATGCTTCCTAACGTTTTCCATAGTCTTACCAAATACAGCGTTATTCATTAGTTTAAAAAAATTTTTTTCAAACTCATTTTTCGCTAATTTTCTACAATCTGTGTTTTTATCTATATATGATTTTAGCCAAGCAGACTGTTCGAATTTAAGAACTCTGTGAATTTTTTTTAAATTTAATCCTAACTCTAGACACTGTTGCAAATTCTTATAGTGTATTACATAATTTTTTTTATTATACAAAGTAGTTGATAGCTTAGAATATTTACTTCCTGGCGGTACAAAATGCTCAGGACACAGAGGCAAATCTTTATGAAGCTCATGTAAGTCTTCAGGATACTCTAAATCTACTTCTAATATATATCCTATATTTACATCATCATTAAAAAATTTATCTACATCATCTACATCCTCTACCCACTCAAATGAGCCTTTAGGTAGTGGCATACTCATTGCCGCACCATACAAATTATTTACATCATAGTACATGAGATAAGATTCCGCCTTGCTAGGATCGAAATCTTTACCCATGTACCGATTGTTAGCAGCAGCATACCGGTTTGTACACTGAGATACTCCACCTCTGATTCCTTTCTCAATAAAAAGTACCATTTCCGGGTCTGTCAGAAGCTCAAGCTGAACACCAGTGTGTTTCAGCATCGCATCAAAAGCAAGTCCCGGTGCAGTGTGGTAATGTAGCGGATCTAGACTGTAAGTTTTGAAACAGCTGCTACGAAAATTCTCAAAAACATCAGCTAACAGAAGTACATCAGTTTTAAGATATAAATCTGAGTAATCACCGAGAGTTTGAACGTTAAACTTATCCCAAACTAAATTTGCAAAAGAATAATCTTCATCAGAAATATTATTATCAGTTAATTTAGAAAAAAATGTGTCTTTATCAGGCAACTGTTTGTCATCAAGTTTATCTACATTGTCAACATACTCATATGGAAATACACCCTTACGGGTAACTAATTTAAATTGTTCTTGATCAGGATAGTTAAGTTTTGTTATTTGTTTCTCATCATCACCAAGATATGATGCTAATTTATCAAGACTTGATGCCATAAATCGGAATGAGTCTATGAAACGCAAAGAAACTGAAATATTTGCAATAGACTTTGTGAATGATATATATCTTTCTTTATTAATTGGCAATAATGTCATATCACCTTCAAAAGTTGTAGCCAAAGATTTAATTAAAAAGTGAGAATCATAGCCAGATAAATTATGAAAGACTATGGGAATAACATGAGATTTAGGATAGTTGACATTACAAGATATATGTGCTGGACCGCGATAATTACCTGTAAAGTGACAATGATCATAACATTTATCTTTATTTGAAGAAAATGATCTTTCACAAATATGACAAAGAGTTGCCTGATTATGATTTGTTTGCTGTTGTTTCGTTAGTGGCTTCATAGCTATGGGATGTTTCAAATATTCTTCAAATTCAATAGCTAAGTCTTTGAGTTTTTTCGAGAACCACTCAATACATGCTGGTGATCGATTTAATTCAAATTTGGATAATTTATTATCATAACTACAATGATAATAGAAAGCTATACTGTGTGGGGCGTGCTTTTGTGTTTCATCATCATCATCTTGTGATTCAAGTGTACATTCTAGGTCCGCGTATACAACAAACGGAACAGTGTCTTAACATTTATAATTTTTAAATTTCAAAATTTTATCATTTTCATCTGGAAATTGCATTCGAACTTTATTAACTTTATAACAGTCTGCTTTATGATTTTCAAAAGGTTTTTCATATCTAAAATGATTTAAACATCTGTCACAAAAGAATAATTTTGACTGTGAATCTGATATTTGGCTTCTAACTAATCGAGATAAATTTTTTATTAATGCAAAATGAAATTTCGGTTCAAAAGTTTTTAAATCGTCAGATATATTTAAATTTACATTTTGTTGAACCAATAAAAGATGAATAGTTTCTTTATCAGATTTTAAATTGTTACTTAAATACAAAGGAATAATTACACTTTTTTCAGTTTTTTTACCGGTATATTCAGACTCAATACCATAAACATTTATGGATAAATTATTCAATTTTTCAAATTTAGAAATGTCTTTAATAGATATAGGAAATTTAATACCTTCATACTTAAGAATTGAGCTGAAATGTTTGTATTCTGAAGTTCTCTGAGGGTTTGGAACGGGCTGATGTAACGCTGCATTGACACACCATAGAAAACAAAACTCATCTGAGTTCTGAATATTTAATACTGCTTTTTTGTCCCGGATATCCTTAGGCAGCATGACAAACGTTGAATCACCAGCTTGAAGAGGTGCATATCTTGACATCGTGATGACCAAGTTATTTATTTCAATCAAACTCCATCCAGAATCTTTTTGATTGAAGTCTTCAACTTTTTTTCAACAATTTCTCATATACGTTGTCCGTATACCAGTCGGCAAGAGATGTTGCAGGTAAAATTTCACTGCTTTTAATGTTGAATGATTTTGTTTCTTCAACAGTGTTTTCATTTTTGGCATTTCTGAATTTGCAAAATAATTCTACACTGACTTTAAGACCTGCAACATCATTCAACATATCTTGAACTTTTGCAGTCACTAAATTTTGAGAATCAGTTAAGAAAGTTCTCAAATCGGTGTGGGCTCGATTCACCACACAGCCAGTCTTGATGTTATTCGCAAACGCGTTTTCCAGGTCTTGCCATTTAATTAAATTGTTTCTTACACCCAAGTCACCACCGGTTACTTGACCACTAAGACGAGAAAATTGATCGCCATACCAGCACAGTAGTACAATATTCGCTTGCACACTTCTTTTAACTTGGACACTTGTTTGCTGGTCCAACAAAATGTCGTTAAAATAATTAATTGTGTCAACACACACTTGGTAGCACTTTTGACATTGTTCTTCATTGACTGCGTCTTGTTGCAAATCATTAAATGACTTTGCTACTGTGTCCACTAAACTTTGAATTGCATCAATAATACTGCGAGATTGCGCCATCTTTGATGAAATTGTTTCTTATTCAATCACTAATTTTACTTGATTAAATATTTTCTGTTTAAAGTTTTTGAATGCACAAAATAACTGTTTTAAGTCTAAACAGTTCTTTAACACAGAAAAAATAAAAATTTTTATTTGCAATTGTTTATAAATAATTATTATTAAAATAATTTTTTCTCACACACACAGTTTTTTTTCACTTATCAACAAATTTTTCACTACAAAAATCTTTTAAGCGCGAAAGTTTTATGTTAAAAGATTGGTAAAAAATATCACTTGAAATATTGATTATTAAAAAAATCAGAATAATTTTAAATCACACAGGAATTTTACACACAAAATCAACAGAGTGAATACACGGAGTTATGTACTTCACTGCGAGACTTGTACTTCTTTTTAATGAAGTACGCTTTTACGCGCGTCTTTTTATAGGCATCAATTGCGCAGTAGAAAATTTTATAGTTCTGAAAGGTACCAACTTTATAAAATGAAATCCCCAGAAACTTGAAAAAATTCCCTAGAAAATGACAATAATTCCCTAGAAAAGAACAAAAATCCCTAGATTGTATCAACATAACCTAAGATCTAGATGTCGCGACGGAACGTTTGACGTCATCTACTACGCAGTTAAAAATTGAACTAGATGACGTTTTGATCTAAAAATAGAATCGAGTGAGTCATCATCTAAAAATAAACATTCTATTACGCAGTTAAAAATTGAAATAACAATGGAAAGTTTTTTTCTCGGAACTGGGTGAGTCGTCATCTAAAAATGAAAATTCTACTACGCAGTTAGAAATAAACATTCTATTACGCAGTTATCTCAAGCAAAGAATATTTTTTCAGCCAATGAAATTGAAGATTATTAATTAAAAATAGTGTAGTGGGGAGAGTAATAAAATAAGAAATAGCTGAGCTGTATTAATTCTTCAGTTACTCTCTGACTGTTGCTGAGATACAAGCTATAAAAATGGAAATGATACTAGATGTGCAAGGATTCAAAGGATCCGATAATCAATTTATCGTGAAAGAACTTGCTACAATTACGATTCAACATGAGATCGAAGGACTTGAAGAGTTGTCATGTACACTATTTCAACCACCATATGATTGGGAATTGCTACCACATCAATGTAAACGTCAAAACACCTGGATCATATATAATCACCATGGGATCACCTGGAATGCTGGAAAGACACCATATTCTAAGCTACATGAAGTTTTTGATCATGTGACAAGTAATTACAAGTACATTTATGTCAAAGGTGATGAAAAAAGTTTATGGGTACAAGATCTAGTCGGACAAGATAAAGTTGTCATCGATCTGGAAGATTTCAAATGTCCCGCCCTCAAAAATAATAAATTTATCGATTGTAATTTCTGTAATTATCATTGTAAATTAAATGATGAATATCTATGTGCTTTAGAAAATGTAAAATTAATGAAAAATTGGTTTTTAAATAAAAATTAAAAAAAAAATTTAATTTCTGACTTATTTTTTTTTTTATTCAACTTAAATAATTTTTCTCTCTGACTTTTTTTTTTAACTTAACTAATTTGAGTTTAATTATTATAAAATAGTGTAGAGTTACTTGAAAAATAAGTATGTATTTTAAGGTATTAAATAGTTAATTAATTTTTTAATTTATCTTGATTTTAATAAGTGATTTTTATAAGTTGAAAATTATTTTAATTTAATTAAAAAAAAAATGATTTTATTCAAAAGTGTGCAACTGTTTCATTCTTTTGAAAAATATATAGTTATCAGGTAAGTATAGCATTTTTTTTTTTTATTATTAATTATTTTTTTTTCATTATGATTTGAAAACATAGAGATGTATAGAATTAACGCCAATCTTAGTATCTAGTCTATCCCGTGAGATGGCAGTTATTTTTGACCGTCATTATTGATTGACTGTCTACGGACAATGTGTATGGATGTATCGATCTATGCATCTAGTTTATCCCGCGAGATGGCAGTTACTTTTGACCGTCATTATTGATTGACCGTATACAGAATTGACAACAGTATGGATGTATCTAGTCTATCACCGCGAGATGGCAGTTATTTTTGACCGTCATTATTGATTGACCGTATACGAAATTGACAACAGTATGGATGTATCTAGTCTATCACCGCGAGATGGCAGTTATTTTTGACCGTCATTATTTTTCTAAACTAATTTTATGTGATATAAATAAAATGATTGTTTAAGAATAATATTTAAAATCATCGAGAGTTGTATCTTAGATAATATTTTATTATAATTTACATTGACAAATATTTATTAAAATTTTTTTAACCAAAGTGCACGTGCTGAAGTTTATATGCGCGCCATTTAAAAGCGAACCAATCAGGCTCCGTCTTTTATATAACAAGTGTTTCGATAGGTTGATTTTCACCTCAACAGAGAAATTGTTTACTTGAGAAGATAAAAATCTCTCAAGAAACTTAAATCCAGAATCCGTCTAGACAAGTGCCGAGAAGTCGGACACATCGTTTATTTTGTAAGTATTTCTTTCATAAATAATTAAATATTTATACGTATATATATATATATATAGATATATATTAACAATAAAATAAGTTAATGTGTGCGTGTATTTATATATATATATATATATATCATTTAATATAAATAAAATATTATAAAAGGATTGTGGCGTCTATGGGTGTGGTGAACATAAACGAAAACAATTGTTTAAATTATTATTATTATTATTATTCGATCGTTTTAATTATAATAGGATTGATTGGATGCTAAAATCAATTAATTACTAATGATTTGATTTTAATAACAATTGTTTAGAATTATTTTTTTTATGTTCACTGTACCTGTAGATGATCGACTTTTTAATGATAATTTCTTATATAAATAAATAAATATTATGATAGGGTTGCAACGTTTATAAGTGTAGTGATCAAATAATTAATTGTGTTTAATATATTTTCGTTGCAGGATATTATATACTTCAGCATTGATACCAGAAAAATTTTTTATTATTAACAGCAAAAAGTAAGGATATTATATTATTTTTTTTCTTATTGAACTTTATTTTTTATTATACACATATAGTTTTTTTTTAAGATAGAAAAGAATTTATATATACTTAATAATAATTGTGTTTGTTTTTTTTTTTGCAGGATATTACATATATATATATATATATATATATATATATAGCAACGCTAACAATAGTAGGATAACAGTTATTATCATCATCAAGAACAAGAACCAAAGTATGATTACTATTTTTTTTTTTTTTTTTGAAATTTTTTCTTATTTAACTTTATTTTATTGTTATTAAAATTTTAATGTATGCTTTTTTTAGATGGGTAATATTATAACATATTGTTATATAATTCCACGTGTATGGGAGGAAAATTACACTCATGAAGAGTTAATTGACATGATCTGGGATCAGCTAGAGCCATATACGCTCGAAGACCAAAATTATGATTTCGGACCAATAATGACCGTTGCTGGAGTTACGACAATCTTAAGGATTTTGCACCATCGTTTCTGTTGGTGGTTCGCCCTGCCTGGTGATGAAATACCAACAGAAGAGAGATATCGTTACAGTGATAATTTCTTAAACGTTGGGAACTGGGCAACGCGTGATGTCGTGATGGACATTGTAGATGATGAAGAAAATATCGCTAATAATAATAGGAATGATGATGATGATATTGGTGATGCCGACACTGTGATACTCGATGATTTGAATGATAACGATCTTCATTATCGAAGGGATCTAGAAGAGGCAGCAAGACTTCAAGCGATTCGTAATAGACAATTTCAATTGTTGAACCGGATGAGACATGGAGTTGTTGATCCTAATGCCGACGAGGGAATTGAATTTGAACCACTTTACGAAGAGGAAGAGGATGAGTCTATCCCATCATGTCAAGATCCAAATTCAAAAATTGCTGAATTAAATCGAGAAAAATTCAATTTTCAAAAACAAATCGAAGAATTACGAAAACATGCGGCTGAAGCAACAGAAAAACTTGCGAGATTGGATGAAATAAAAAGAAGTCGAAGCCAAGCAGAAATGATGAATGTTTATCATCAACAAATTATATATAATTTAAAAAACAAGATTAACATTTTGGAGAAAGATAAAGTTCAGAAAAACAATCATTATGAAAATAATTCTGATGATGAAGACTTATAAAAATTAATGTTTCCTTTTTTTTTTACATCGTGGTTATTTTACTTTTTGTTTATTTATTTTTTCCTTTTTGGACAATTTGGAAATTAAGTAATTGTTTGGATCTCACCTTATTATTTTAGTTAGTTATTTAAGATTTTTTTCTTTATTTACGTCTTGATTTAATTATTCTTATTCAATTATTATAATATCCATTTCTAAAAATAATAATAATTTATTTTTTTATATACTCAACTATAAAAGTATTAATCATAATAATATAAGTAACACTATAAGTATGATTTTGAAATAAAATGATAAAAAACAAAAGAATAAAACTCTAATACATATCAATTATGATAAAAATGGTTTACCCCCCCCCCCCTACCCCTCCAACACTTTAGATTAAGAATCAAACATAAAATATGCACGATAGAGCAGCTTTTGAATATAAAAGGTAAATATGCGATTTTTTTTTATTTTTTTTTTTTTTAATTTTTAATTAAAATCATTTTGAATAAAAAATTCTTCTTGTTAAAGTTTTTCTTAACAAGAAGTAATTGTTATCGTTATGATCACAAAATTCTGAAAGAGTTTATAAAAAGTACATATAGTTATTAAGCAAATGATTTTGGTTTATTATTTGCCGTGCGTGCGGCTTCTTCCTTCCCCTCAAGCTCTTTCTTCAACCGTCGCTGCGGCTCCTTCCTTCCCCTCAACATCTTTCTTCAACCATCGCTGCTGCTCGCGGCTAATTCCCTACCATCACTTACATCCCTACTCTTGCGCGAACTGACTTTTGAATTTCCCGCTTATATTACTATCCTTCTGTGGTAGCGTTGCCATTAGTACCAGTAGGCGACGATAGGGTGAGCCTCTGTCGCGCAAACTGACTTTTGAATTTCCCGCGTATATTACTGTGGCAGCGTTACCGGTAGTACCAGCAGGCGACGATAGGGCGAGCCTCTGTCACGCAAACTGACTTTTAAATTTCCCACATGTTTTTATGATTATTATTTTTTTTAAATCTAACTACAATTAATAAATTATCTATTTCTATATTAATTTTTTTGTTATTACATTATATAAATATTTTTTTTTTTAATTTCTAATGTTTAATAATTTTAATTATATATATATATATATATATATATATATATATATATATATATATATATATATATATATATATATATGTATTTAAATCTATAATGTGTGTATGGGATACATGTAATAATTAAAAACATTTTAGATATTTTTAATTTTGGAATTTATTGAATAAAAATAAATACATTCAAGATGGCTGTGATACAAATTCAAATTTGTTGTATTTTGAACCGTGGTATAAAAAATAAAGACACGCTTCGATAGCCATGTCGTTGAGATTTTTTAACTTCTCAGCATTACCAATAAGCTCGTTATTCGTCCTGGTTGGGAAGTAGATGGTGAACTGATCCTCAACATGAGCGATAATTTTAGGTCCATACTGAGTTTTGATGATCTTTATCTCAGTGATTTTGTATGATTTGTCCACTTCCAAGTCTTGAAGCTTTTTAACTGGCAGAATATGCGCCAAGCAGTTGATTTTATTGATTTCGGACAGATCTATTCTTAAATTAAACAAAAAGAAATTAATTATTAAAACCATAATTTATTTAATTAAAACGATTTATTAAGTTAATTGTTGGTACTTACTTGATATTAATACACATGATGTGTTACTTCAATTTCAGATAAAATATAAGGCATAACGAACAAACTTTTGAATTTTTTGTGTTTACCGTCACTTCAGAAAAGAAATTTTTTTGTCACTGACCAACCGCTAAGAACTTTTAGTGTAGACTGAATGCTGTGAGCTCGCGAGCTCAACGCTCAGCTCATTTCCCCCACTCTAGCTCAAAAACAAGTTCAGACTTGTCGGATGACGTCATCTATTACGCAGTTAGAAATAGAACAAACCAGTTCAGACTTGTTGGATGACGTCATCTATTACGCAGTTAGAAATAGAAAAAACCAGTTCGGACTTGTCGGATGACGTCATCATCAGCAAAAAAGAGGGGAGAGAAACTATGCCACTAGATGGCATGTCTTCTCGCAAGTACCCGTACTACCCCTAGTTTGAATATATCAATCCTCAAATCATACATTAACGTGTACATATTACATTAATCAGGGTAGGCTACGCTAGTGTCAGCTCTGAGGTTAAGCACAAACACGATGCCAGAACCTGTACCCTGATAGGCAAGCCGAGAACCCACTCTAGTCATTAATGAAATTGTACATAATTTTTTTCTAAAAATTTCCCCCCACTTGAAATATACAGGAGACGCCATCTGTCATGATACGAGCTCAAAATGGCGATAAGCTCAAAACGAGCTCAATTAGCATCAAATGGCTGACAAGTGCTCAAAAAGGTCCTAGATAAGCTCAAATGACATCAATTAGCATCAAATGGCTGACAAGTGCTCAACAAGGTCCTAGATAAGCTCAAATAACGTCAATTAGCATCAAATCGACTGCCAGTAACTTACCATCTGCCGGTCAAACAGTTTAGCACGGACACGAACCCACAATCTGTTTTATCGGGCGGGTGAACCATCCCTACCTAACTACCAATTCCAATCTCTGGATGTTCCTCCTATTCAAATTGACAACTCGGAAATTTCTTACGTAAATTCTACCAAGTGCTTAGGACTTATAATCGATCAAAATTTATCCTGGAATAATCACATTTTACTGACTACCAGGAAAGTTACTTTTGCTCTCCATAGTCTTAAGGTCCGAAAAAATATTTATACTACTGAGATAAAAAAACTCCTGGTAACAGCTACAATCCTACTTCTAATTGATTACTTCTCTATTGTTCTTATTGATTCGAGTTCAGAGAATGATTTGAAGCTGCAACGAGCTGTCAACTCTTTAATTAGATTTATCTTCAATCTCAAAAAAGATGACCATATTAGTCCTCGCCGTAAAAAACTGGGATGGCTTACAATTAAATATCGCTGACTTTATTATGCAGTTTGCTACTTATTGAAATTATTAGAAAATGGAGAACCAGAGTATTTACGTAACTTTTCTATTGAGAGGACAGACGTTCGACGTTCAAATCGATTAGCTGCAAGAAAACATACCTCCTTCAAGCTTCCTCTTTTTACTACGAGCTACTTGAAAAAATATTTTTTGGAGATTGTAATAAGATTTTGGGAAGAACTCCCACCTGAAATTATAAATTCCAGCAGCTTGCAAGTCTTCAAAAAAGAAGTCTTCAATTATTTTACAAATTTTGACAAGTAGAATAACATTTAATGAAGAGTGAATAGATGATAAAATCTCAAATACTGTATACAAAGTCAAAAATTGATTACTTAGTGACTGTGATAAAGATAAACTCAGTGCAATATATAAAATTATTGGTTGAACTAAATGAAAGTGAAATTAAGACTATAATTTAAATACTTGTTCTTCAATATTCATTACCAAATGAGTATTGACGTAATTGTAAACTAAATTTATCTTAAATTGTTCTTATTTTATATCGTTGTACTATATACTCACAACTATATGTTCTTATGTAATAAATGTAATTACTTTGTAATGAAATTTTCCATTTGGCCTGCGCCTTGGCATTAATAAACGAAATTCTAAATTCTATTATTGAATGTTATTTCAGCTAGAAATTATGTATTTATTAAAAATTATTATTGAATATTCCTTCGGCTGAGACTATTATTCATTGGATATTCTTTCGTTGATTGTTTATTAAATATTTTTTCGGTAAAAATTATTATTTACTAAATATTTTTTTTGTTAAAATTCTTTCGTTAAAATTATTATTAATTGAATATTATTTTGTTAAAGTTGTTTGTTAAATATTCATTTAGTAAATATGATTAATTATTGAATATCCTTCCGTTAAAATTGTTTATTGAATCTTTTTTCAGTTAAAATTTACTATTTATTTAAATTTATTATTGAATATTCAAAGTAACGTGTCATTAATATTATATTACACATCTAGGGAAGTAAAGTAAGAAATGTCTCAGATCACATGTAATTTTTGGCCGAGGCGAAGCTGAGGTCAACAAACATGTGATCCGAGGCTTTTTCATTTACTTCCCGAGGTGTGTATACTATTTTTCTCCTCGACGGAGGCGGAAAGCAGCAACTGCGTTTTGCACAGCGGAACAAAAGTTGACGTTTTCCGCCCAGAGGCGAGAAAGATCACATTCGGGCACCTATTTTACGTTTACGTAGGTACCGAAGTGTTATCAACAAAAGTGCACTTAAAAAAAGGAAAGGTTTTATAAGATTACTCCATTATTTTATTTATTTAAAAATAAGTCACTGTTAAAATTCATTCTAAAATTTAATTTTTTTTTTGTAAATATTTTTTGTAAATATTTTTGACAAAGTATTTCCAGCTGGCCTTTGGGACTTTACTCTATGGTGACCGGAGGAGTCATTAAAACTTCATTAAGGTATTTGCTCTAAGATTTCAATAAATGTCTAACATATAACCTCGACTTCTTTTAAAAGCATACTCAAAACTACAGTATGTCTTATCAGTCTGAATTTGTTTGAAAGTAAAATTTAATCGCCTACTAAATTTTTACAAAAAAATAAAATTGAATATACTAAAAAAAATGCAAAGTTCAGCATTTGAGCTGGACGTAACAATTTAAAAGAGCTTTAAGTTAAGATTAACAAAAAAAAAAAAATTATTAAAGCTCATAAACCTTTGTTAAGACGAGCAAAAATTTGGAAAATTCTTTTGTGGTGGTTTTCTTCGGATTACTCCAAAACCGTGCATAATGAAAATTTTGAAGTCCAGAGCTGAAAACAAGCTTGAAGCTAAAATTTGCTTTTTTATTTTTTCTGTACGACCATTTTCCTCCGAGTCATAGCATGTTGAGAATAGCTTAAAAATTAAGATTTTTTTTATATCCCTTAACTTTTGCGAGTAGTGTAGAGAAAATACAAAAAAAAAATTTCTTCTTGAGTTTTTTTAACATTTATCAGAAATAACTTTATCAAAGCATTTTAAAATCGAATCAGCACTAAAACTCAAAAAACTCTTCGATTGCCGTCTCAGCCATCTCAATCGATTGATATGTTCAAGAGATATGGAGATAAAAAAAATGGTGAAAAATAGCTTTTTTCAATTATCTTTGAAGTGACTCATCTGATTAATTCTTAAATCTAATCAGCTCTAGAACTTGATAAAATGCGTCGATTTTCACATTGAACGTCAGAATCGGCATTTTAGTTCAAATTTATCGGCGTCAAAAAGTCTAAAAATAACTTATTATATTATTTTTCCTGGATAAATCATAATATAATGTACTAAAAGTGTTTAAAATCATACTGAATCTTCATCTTCATCGGCTTTTTCAATCCTCATGTAATCTAATGTAACTCGTTCTCTTGTTTAAATAATATTATCAATTAAAAAATTAAAAAAATACCGTTTTAATGTTTTTTTAACTTCCTGCTAACAAAATTGAAAATTTTCTAAAATTCAGGGTTATTGGTTTTGGTCCGATTCTTGAAAAGCGAATTTCTATCAGATCTTGACGTTTCAAGGTTCTAAGAAACTATTCTAACTAATTTCGCGATGATTTCTGAGTGTACGTACGAACGTATGTAAATACCTGTATCTTTCAAACGGATGAACGGATTTCGATCTTTAAGGCGTCATTCGACGTGGCTTGTTAATAGAAGCTGTGAAAAATTGAGCTTGATCGATCAAGTGCGTTCGAAGATATTTCGAAAATAAAACTTTTTCTAAAATTTTGTTTCTAAATAACTTTTAATGTACTCAATGGATCGATTCCAAAATCTAATCAACTCTAAAACCTTATAAGCCTTGTCGAATGCTACCTCAACCATCAAAATTATTTCATTCGTTTGAGAAACCGAAAACGAAAGAATGTAAAAAAAAACTTTTTTCTTGGTTTTTTTGAAATTTCTCAAAAACGACGCGATAAATCAATTTCAAAATTTGATCAGCTCTAGAACTTGATAAATCGTGTTGATCGCCATCTTAACCATCTCAATCGGTCAATTCGTTTAAGAGATATCGTTAGAGAAAAAATGGTGAAAACCGTTTTTTTTCTCGAAAAAAGTGGCATACAAAAGTATTTTCAAGCTCGAAGAGATCGAAAATGCATTCTTAAAAATTTTTCGAGCTCAAGGAGCTTGAAAACAGCGGGAAGTTTTGGGGCTGGCCCGCAGGGTAAACTGATAGACCGATTATTCCGGATATTTTATACATTATCGCTCTAGTCTGAGTGAAAACTTAATTGAATATTTATTTTGATCCCTTACATTGATTAAATCCTGGAAACGTTTATTTTATTGAACCTGATCATAAATAAAAATTTAAAAAACGCTTGTTCATTAGTCATTATAGATTTTTAAATTTTCAAACTTTAACAGAAAACGTAACTAGTTTCAACTTGAAAAGCTCATAAAAAAACAATAGCATGCAAAAGTAAATTCAAGCTCGAAGAATTCGAAAATGTAATCACACACAGAAAAAAAGTGAACTTGATTCAAGTGAAATATTCTTGATTCAATAATACTAGTTTGGAGAATGCCAATTTTTTTTGCTTCCAGACTTTTTTTTCTTGGCTCAAGGAGTTTCAGGATTCTTGAATCAAGATTTGATTATGCTTGGTTCAAAACTTCGTGTTTTGAACACAATAAATCTAGCTCTTAAACTAAGTAACAGATTTTCTTGGGTAAAGTAAAAATTTCGACGCCAGATGGCACGTCAATGAGCACAGCGTATTTGCTTGTGACATTCGTTCTTTTAATCGGTTAAATTGTAGCTAGTTTTAAATTTTAAGTTTACAATTTAAGCATTAAAACATGAATCTCGCGGTCGATAATTATTTTTCTTTACTGTATACATAAATAAACTTCGTTATCATAATACCTAAATTAGTAAATAATCTCTGTGTTAAAACAAAAGATTTTCACAATAAATGTATTGAATTGTCGATGTTCATTTACTGGGTAACCTCAAATTTTCTATTATTGAAAATATGGTAATTAAAAAAAATATTCAAAATTTTAGTATAAATAAATTTGTTTTCCAAATAAAAATATGCATTAAACTTTTAAATTGAATATTAGTATGAGTAACTATTGTAGTAATGAACTAATTAATAATTTGGAAATATATATTTGTATATTTCTAAATCAAGTAAAATAACATGCTGATTCAAAAAAATGTACCATACTCAAACTAAGTTGGTATCATCCTCAGTCAATATTATCAGCCTCAAATCAAGAGAAAAAAATTCTTGGTAGATATAAGTATGTATCTTGTTTGGATACAAAAAATCTTCTTTCCAGAATAAAATTTTTAAAAAAAAATTTTTTATGCTCCATTGAAGAGTAATAATTAATTTATATAAGATAGAACTTTTTTGAATTGAAACGTTTAAATGTTTTATAACAATAATGGTATTATGAAGAAAATAATTTACTTGAACGAAGTCAATTTTTGTTTTTTATCCACTAATGTTTTCGAGCTCCTTGAGCCAGAAGTTTGTGGGCTGGCCCATAGGGCCAACCGTTGCCCATATTTCTTTTTTGCATTCTGATGAGTACTTGTTAAAAAAATAGAAAATTTCGTTAAGAAAGAAAATTTTTTCAATGAAGAAATATTTATCTTTATTGCAGAAAATATTTCCTATGTTGGAAGTTATTTATATATGATAAGTAAACACAAACAATTTTTAATAAAAAAATCACTGTTTTTGATTTTAAAAAAAAAAAAAAAACATGACTGAAAACAAGATTAAAAAAAAAGACATTTAAATACAAATAACTCAATAGTATACAAGGATCTTGAACAGTTTATGAAAAATAATTTAAGGGAGATAAAACAATCTACAAAAAAAGGTTTTAAGACATTTAGTAATCAGTTTGTATTTTTTGGAAATTTCAAATAATATTAAAACTTATTATAAAATTAAATTTGACTTTGAATGACTTTGAAAAGACAGAATTTATCGAAAAATAATACAAGAACTTTGTCGTATCGTTAAATTTTTAAGAATAATCTGCATTGACAATCCTGGTATGCTATTTGGCTAATGAGTTATAATCTTCAAGAGATAAAAAAATCACCTATGTTTTTTAATTGAATAATCAAACATCGCAATTAACTTAAAAAAAAAATAGTCAATTTTCCCTGTTCCTTCATTTATTCTATCAATGATCAAATTTATCAAGCTCAAGAAGCTCAAAGTCTATAATACTACCTACGTTTTTGACAATATTAAAGATAATTCTAAACTTCTCGGAGTAACTTATATGGTCGACGACTTCTAGAATTTATTTCCAACAATAGTATATTAATGTTAGTCAACTTGCTTGTTACTAATTTTTTGTGCCGAATATACTACATTTTTGTATCGATTTATAATGATAGTATAAAAATTTTCTAACTGTACATACATATAACACTTAATTATTATATGAGTGGATCTTGAATATACTTGATTAATTGCCTATTGTCTATGAATTTAAAAAGCACCTGCTATAAATAGTCGTTATAATTTTCTGGTTGCATTATGTCACATACGATACTCTACCGATCGAACCTCGAATGATTGTTTTTTTAGGTAGATTTTTTTTTAAATCTATTGTGATTGGCCTCATGGTCGATTTTTCAAGGAATGTCGTCCCCTGATTAAACAAAACGATTTGTGATGATTAAAACTGTTTTAATCGTTTTAAATCGTCATAAATCGTTAATTGATGATTAAAAACGATTAAATTTTTCTAATGAAGATTAAATACGATTCATGACGAATTGAAATTTTAATCGTCATTAATCGTTTTTAATCGTAAAATAATAAATCGTCTTTTCATGATTTGGGACGATTGAATCTGAAAATCCATGACGATTATGACGATTAAAGACGATTAATGATGATTTAACTTTTAATCGTTTTTAATCGTCACAAATCGTTTTGTTTAATCAGGATCATAAACTATCTGATTAGTTGAGTAGAGTTCAAAAATACCATTCGTTAATAAATTTATATATGTATAAATAAAGAATTTATATATGTATAAATAAAAATAATTGTAAGCTTACTATGATACTAATCTTTTTTATTGTAAAATGTTAAAATGCATGTATCTCATGAACAGTGGACTTTAGCAATATAAGTGTTATAAGCAATTTTGCAGACGATCAAATTTTCTAAAAGATTGGTCCTTTGCATATTTTTTGTAAAATGAGTCGTTTTTTCACTAATAACAAAAATAAATGAAAAAAGTGAAAAATTGTCTTTCGGAGCTGATACAATTGACGTGGATAGAGTTAGACCAAAACCATTTTGTAGACTTTTTAAAAGCAACAAATATTCTATGAATAAAAATTGGTTTTAAAACGATAGCTCAAATCGGGCTGAGTTGTAGTAATTTTAAAGAAAAGTTATTCGATTTACATGCTTTTTAAATAGGAAAACTTTAATGCTCGATAGGAAGTACTTAAAATTAAAATTAAGCGCTGAAATTTTCAGGGAATTTTTCTTTCAACATAAATAAAAAACTTTTTTTCTGTCCGCTACAAAAAAACAATGTTCGTTTCGAATGAAGCATCCTAATATATATATATATATATATTTATGTAATAGAACGGAATTTTGAGGACACGATTGCATCTACGATTCTTATCCATCTTGATAATATTTTCTACACTTATTTTATGTGTAATCACTACGGTTAAGTTCGAAGATGGGCTGAATCGGTCGATTAGTTTAGAAATTATGGCTGTTTGAAATTTTAACGATTGTTCGGAAAAATCAGTTTTTAATCACTTTTAAATTCCATATAACTTTAAAACCAAAACTCATAGATAATTTCTGTAAAAAGAAATTTAAAGCTTGACTATAAAGGTTTAATTTGTGACCTTAAACTTTATATTTAGACTATTTCTTCCATTAATTTGATAGCCTTGAAAATTTTAATGGAATCAAAAAATGTTGAAAATATGGTTTTCATACCACATAACTTATGCTTGTCCCATTTTAATCCAGTTTCGTCAGTTGTATTTTATTGTGCACAAAATACCCTGTAAATTTCACAGCTATTTTATATTTTAATAGTATTTCTTTTATTACTTATGATGTATCAAATGTACCTCTACTCCCTATGATTATCACTGGTCTTGTCATTACGATAGGACCCACAGTTCTTATCGGATCTTAATCAAATTTTCCACACTTATTCTATAGGCAATTACCTTGATCAAGTTTAAAGACGGGCTGAATTGTTCAAATAGTTTTGAAATTATGGCTGTTGAAAATTTTCATGATTTTTCGTAAAAATCAGTTCTTAATCACTGCTAAATCTTATATAACTTCAAAACTAATATTCATAGACAATTTCCGTAAAAAGTATCTGAAAGATTGTCTGATAATCTCATTTATGACCTTAAGCTTTATGTTTTGACCCTTTCTTCCAATAATTTGGATAGCCTTGAAATTTTTGATTAAATCAAAAAATGTTGAAAATATGGTTTTCATTCCACATAAATTATGCATTTCCCATTATAATACAATTTTGTCATGTTTATTCCATTGTGAACAAAATAACCTGTAAATTTCACAGCTATTCTATATTTTAAAAGGGTTACTTTCATTATTTATGATGTTTCAATCGTACCTGTACGTCCTTTAATTATAATTGGTCTTGTCATGGTAACAGTGATTACAATTATGATCTCATACTAATTTAATTTTCTATACATTATTTATGTCAAGGTTAGTTTGGTACATTACCTATATAATGTTATGTCAAATCAAGTATCTGAAGTTTTTCATCGAAAATAATCGTTGTCCTTTTTTACCCTCACTCTTAGAAAACGAGTCTAATTTCATATCATGACTATACACTAGAATGTATCTATACACTAACGAGATATGTATGTATACTTTTTATATCGATTAATTGAATTTCTACTTTCCATTTCGGTTGCCGAATGGCCTTTTTTTTTTACACATTAATTTTTTTTTCTTGCTAGATTTCGGGATATTTAATGAATTTTCCTTAGACAGTCTTTTCATTGATTGCCCTTAATCATTTCGTTTTTGTGAACATAAATTTCATAAATATTTTATTATGTACTCGTAAATTAATTAATTTATTTATTTTGCAGTAACTCAGACAAATTACAATGGAATCAAAATAAGTTGTTAATTGTCTGGTAGAAACAATATGTGTAACAGGTATTGAGTTTTAAAATAAGTTACCTAAAAAAAGATACTGAGATTCTGTGTATTCATAATGATAACTTTGTACGCTAATAATTTTAGGCAATATAATTCGTTGAATTCTAAAAGCTTTATGCAATGACATATCCTGGAATGATAGAAATAATCGTAATATTAGTGTTCGTCCTTCCAATTGTATTTTGGTCAGTCACCAGCCGCTCCACCTGCTTCTTCTTTCGTCCTTAACCCCCGGGCAATCCTCTCTACAAAACCGCTAGCAACCCTCCGTAATCAAATCCCGCCCTAACCGCTCTGCACCCTCTTCACACGGAAGGAATGTTAATGCGACAATACCTCTGCTTTGACTCACCTCCACCCCAAAGGGAGCGAAGTAGCACCTCGAGACAAGCTATACGCACGACATGATCGGAGAAATCTCTTAGGATTATTCTCTCTTTTTTTCTTTCGTTTCCTCTATACTTTCTCGTTAAGTTCATTTGGCATTTCTTATTCCCAGTGATAGCTTTAACGTCAAGCTTCAATCAATATTTTTACTCTATGATTTGTCGATTCATATAAGTTGTTTCAATTTTTTATAATTTTTCATATAAGGAATTTTTAAAAATAAACTGACTGCACACAGTTGAAGGTTTCAAAAAACTGAAAATGCCTGATTCCAATTCAAATCCATTATAATTTTCTAAATAAATATTATTTTTGGGCTTACTTATAAATTTAGCCTGTCAAATTAAATTGTTAACAAAGTAATTCGAACAGTTAACATAGCAATACGTATTGCTGTAGCCACCATCTACATACGCTTATGCGAAATATTAAAAAAACAGAAAATATTAACGATATTTTAGTGATTTTTGGAAGGCTGTATCTTTGTGAGAAATGATCGTATCTAGATTTAAAGAAAAACATTCTAAAGCTTTACGTCTCTAGTTCCGAGAACAGTTGATCGATTTTATTTTAGCACTACGGTTATCGCACAATCACGTACAATACCGCGGAACAGAAATTTTCGAAATTTTTCTTTTTCTTTCGAAGGGTCCATGGGCCAAGGAGAATTTTTTCTAATAAACCAAATCATAGGTTAGTTAGAAAATTTATTCAGCTTCTTTGAGCTCGGAAATGTTATTGCGTGCGATTGTTTTTTTTTATGAGCTTTTCGAGCTCTAACAAGTTACGTTTTATGCTAAAGTTTGAAAATTTGAAAATCGAAAAGGATGAATGATGAAGTGGTTTTTAATTTTTTATTCCCGATTATGGTCAATAACATGAATTTATTGAGGCCGAAATTAAGGTAAGTAATCAAATCAAGATTTGAATGATTTTTGACTCAGGTCAGAGCAATAATATTCGAAATATCCACGAAAAATATTAAAAACTGTGTTTTTTCAATTTTTTGTTGATGATACGATTTACACTAAAGAACAAGTTAGGTGACATTATATGATGATCGAAAGAAACCATCAAAAGGAAGAATTGATATAATTTTAGACACATTTTAGTACATCATATTATGATTTATCTAGAAAAAATAACAAAAAATATGATTTTTCCAACTATTCAACGCCGATATCTTTTGAAATAATCGTGCGATTTAGACGTTTGAGGTAGCAATCGGCGTGTTTTATTGAATTCTTGAATTGATTAAAATTTGAAATCGATTGGTTTTGTCGCTTCGAAGATAGTTGGAAAACCCCGTTTTTCACCATTTCTATCTCCAGCGATATCTCTCGACTTCATCAACTGATTGAGATGGTTGAGGTGGCAATCGACGCATTTCATTAAGTTCTAGAGCCGATCGGATTTTGAAGTTGATTATTCGAGTTGTTTCTGAGAATTGAAAAAAACTAAAAAACAAAAAAAATCTTTTTTTTTTTCATGATTCGCTAATATTTTCGAGTCTACTCTATTAAATGATCTGAAATTTCCAGAAAAGTTAATGGCCAACAAGCTCTTTCGATTGCTGTCTTAACAATCCAAATCGGTTCATTAGTTAAAAAGTTATAGAGTGTACACACACACACAGACACACACACACGCACGCGCGTGACATCATTCGAAAAATAGTGACAATAGCTTTTTAAGACCTCAAAACGTTGACATCTGATGGAAACTCTATTTTCCAAAAATGGAGTGAAAAGAATAACTTTCCAAAGTTGTTGAAAATCATCAATTTTCTTAGCAGAAAGTTTAAGAAAAAAATTTTTATCAAATTGATAAAAACGTTTAAATATTTTTTCTTTTTCGTCATTGTTCAGACATTTTGATACTTTTTTCTTTATAAAAAAAACTATTCAAACTCACTATTGAGTCATTGTATTATTTCCTGAACTTAATCAATAAATATCAATACCAATAATTCTACATAAAATTTTAGTGTATACATAAAATGTATTAACCTCCACTCGATAAAAAACGTTTTTGTCTAATTATATATGATTATATATGATCATATAAAGAATCATATATACATAGGATTATAAATAATGATCCAAAACCTATACATAATTAGGTCTGATCGCACATGGCTGTTAAAACCCTATATATAAGTTTATTTATGATCAGATCTGATCATATATGAGTCTATATATAATTAGATCTGATCAGACCTGAATTATATCTGTCTATGTATGATCATATATAAGCTTATATATAATTCTATATGAGTTAATACATGACTAGATCTGGCCAGATCTGACTGATATAAACCCATATGTAATTGGATATAGGCCTATATATAATTAGATCTGATCCGACATCGCTAATATAAACTCATGTATAGTTGTGCATAAGTTTATATATGATTGGATCTGATCAGACATGACTTATATAAACTTATATGTAGTTACATATGTCTATGTATGATTAAATTTGATCAGATTTTATTGATATGTAACCTATCCTATTATAAAAAGTACATGACAAATATATGAAGCCTCGATACCTCACCATCTCATTGGTTGAAGATATACAAGGGCATGAAAATATATGCAATTTACTAGAAATATACATAAATTAATGAACGCATGCGCACAGCGTTACTCCAATAGCAAACTATACTTCTTATTATGTGTTGTTGACTTAATATAGTACAGAGGGCAGGTATAACTTTACAAGTCAGCCGTACCCTAATAGCCAGCCTGATAGCCACACTTTTGCTCAGCAAGTTCGGCAGTGAAACACTTTCGGTTAACTTACCGAAAAGTTTCTGGTAAACCTCGGCTGGATAATACTTGCGTGCAAGTTGATGCAAATTTACCGGCGTCATCTGAATATAATCAAACAGAAAAACTTGCCGTCAATTTGAAGTGAAACTTTCAAACAACTTAACGTCATTGACTGACAGTAACAATTGTAGTCAAAGTGAATTCAAGTAAACAGACAATTGACTGTCAACTTGAAAGTAACTGCTTGCTCTCGAACACTTTTCTTCAACTGACCTTTAGAATTATAGCAGTAGCTTGTAGTTAACTTTCAATTAGGGTGGCTATCAGGGCACTTTGGATTGAAATAGACGGTAATTTGATGTTGAAATTACTTGAAATTTGCTGCCCGAATTTGCCGTCAATTCGACAGCAAAAGTTGAAAATAAAAATTTGCGGTTAATTTTTTTTCAATTTATAGGTAATTTTTTACGAAAAAAAAAGTCAGTGATGTTCATTCTTACCATTTCAGAATGTAATCAAATTTATACGTAAAATTGTCTACAATTTGACGGTAAAAAAATACTTAACAATTTTTGAAGTCAAATTAACAATAAATTGACATTAAATTTGCCTGAAAATTAACGAAAACTTTTTTCGAGTCAATTTTCGAAGTAAATTTGCATTCTAATCCGGGTAGTAAATTAACGTCAAATTGAATAGCAAGTTGCATACAAATTGTCGTAAAAAACGAGAGCCCGAAGTTGACGAAAATTTGACGAAAAATTCGAGGAAACTTTTGTACAGTAAACTTTTACTAAAGCAAACTGTACTATAAGGGTGTGACCCTACCAAAACTCAAACTCTATCCATTTAAAGTATGTCGGATCATACCTACCGAAGGAATTCTCTCTCCAGTGAAATATTTACCACAATTAAATATCGAAATCTCCACCAATAAAAATCTCTATCGCGATGTAATCACTACCATAAAAAAACACTACCAAGCTGCATTTATAAATAAACTCCGCTATGTGAAATCCCTACCATCAACTTGAGGCTGTAAAATTAACAGACAAAAAATTTTGATTTCAAATGTAAAAATTTTTTATTCTTTTAAAAAGCTTTTGTCGATATTAATAGGGAATAATTTGGGCAGGTTTAGGAATACCATTCCATTTTTTAGGACTAAACAATCTATGAGTAATTAGCTTTTGCGATGCTAATTGCCAAAACAATTAATAACTTTCTTACCGAATAGTTTACTGTCAAATAACTTAAAAAGCGTGTTAATTTGATTTTATAACATGTTTAGTATACGTTCAAAAGAGAATTAATTGACTACTCATTAACTGATTAGTCCTAAATCATTAAATTATACTCCTAAATCCTCTGAAAAATTCCCAATTAATTAAAATAAATTTTTGTCTGTTAAGTATATATCCGTAAGTTGGAAGTAGTGATTTCGAATGCCGGAGTTTATACATAAAAGCAACTTGGTCCTGAGTGGACTCAGTAAGACTTAGTATAGTAAAAGCATACTTACTATACTAAATATTACTAAGTTTACTCAGGACTTGGTTCAGCCAATCACATCCAATGTAAGCAGTAACTTGGGCTCGGCGGAAATGTGCCACGGCTGTCTAGGAAAAATGTAGTTCTAAGCATAGCACATTTTCGCCGAGCCGTAACTTGTGGTTAACAACGGCGCCACAAGCTATGAGTGACCGACTCATTAACCGAACGGTCTTTTCCGCTCGAGACATCATCTAACACAGACGTGTCAAGTGCCTTTAACGGATATTCTACATTGTGTTTTCTGAATATTAAATCCTATAATGGCTCACCAAGCCATTATCGAAACATTTACTTCCGACGAAGAAATTGACTACTGAGTCACTGGTAACGATACTATGTAAGTATTTTTCTATTTTTTTTTTTTTTATATAAAAATTATATTTATTAACAAAAAAAAAAAAAATTATCGATAGAGTCGACCATTTACAATACCTTTTTGTTTCACATAATTTTATGTTTTCTTTTTTTTTTATTTATACTTACAGTGAGTTACGTGGCTACATCGACCAGATTGAAGGCACCAAAAAAGTTCCGGGTGGTAGAGGACTTAACCAATCGATGACGTCACTTTTCAAGGTCATTGTGAACGACGGTAGTCGTTACCGCGTCAGAGTGCTTTTTTGGCGCCAGAAAGCCACAGAGTTTTCAAGTACTCTTCGAGACAAAAGCGTGAGTATAATTTGAAAGAGGTATTT
>OZ024706.1:17792814-17869173 GCA_964016945.1 Microplitis deprimator | reverse complement strand
TGTTTTGCGTTATGATAATGAATATATATTCAATCGGCATAGTAATAAATAAATAATTTCATTGGTAATATCTGTTGTCCTTTGATAATTTTTTTTCTGTAATTACCTATTATATTCTACTTTTTTGTGAAACTAACATTAATATAATAAAAACAAAAAAATTAATTCAAAGTATTAATCTCCTCAAAGTCCAATAAAAAGACTTTCAATACGGCTAATGGTGTAAGATAAATGTCAGCGGTTTTCACACATTATTATTAATTTATCAAATTTTAAACATTTAAGAGTATCCCACACGTATTCATTGGCTGTATGTATTTTTTCAACTACTTTAGGCATTATACCACCGAAAATTGAAGTAAATAAATTAATAAAATTTTATTATGACTTGGTCTCATTATTACTTTTACGATTCAAATTTCGCATATGTAATTATATAAGTTCCGTTACATAAACTATAATAGATCGGTAAATTAAATTTTCCTTGAACGACTCTTTGGGTTTATGATAATTCAATATGTAATTATTCTTACATGTTCATTAATTGTCCATAAACCCGACATCTCTACTAAAATAATTTTCTCTGAATTAGACTGCTCATGTGGTGGTTAAATGGAAGTTCAAATTAACCGTTGGTTTCAGTGGTGCCAATAGATAAAGCTGGTAGTTATACTCTATAGTGATGAAACCTTTTTTTCGAACTCGGCCTAGAAAGCAGCATTGTAGATTATATCCCCTACCCTGATAGCCACCTTAAGCACAAGTTAACTTCAAGCTACTGTCGTATTCTAAAGCCAACTTAAAGGAAAGTGTTGGAGAGCAAGCAGTTACTTTTAAGTTGACAATAAATTGTCTGTAACTTGAATTCAATTTGACTACAAGTGTTACTGTCAGTCAATGACGTTAAGTTGTTTGAAAGTTTCACTTCAAATTGACGTCATGTTTTTCTGTTTAATTATATTCAGATGACGCCGGTAGATTTGCATCAACTTGCACGCAAGTATTATCCAGCCGAGATTTACCAGAGACTTGTCGGTAAGTTAGCCGAAAGTGTTTCACTGCAGAACTTGCTGAGCAATTATTTTTAAAGTATGGCTATCAAGGTTATTACTAGCTCCTTAGCATAAGTTGACTTCCCATTTTTCCGTCGAATTCCGGTAGTATGTTTCAGGCAAATCTAATTTCAAATTTGCTGCTGAAGCTTAACTCACTCAGACCCTTATTATAAAGCGATCCAATTTATTCTAATTGTAGTCGTTTGTTCGTCAATTTTTTGCATTTAACCCCTTTACTTCAATATTTTTTTAATTTTTATGGTCAAATCACTAGAAAATCGTTTATTAGTGATTGTCTGTTCATTGATATTAAAATATTAATTGAGTAATTTACTATGAGAAATCTATTCAAATCGTAAGGAAATTATTTTGTACATCTAACGACATGACACTACTTGTCAATACTTTGAATTAATTGGCAAGAATTTAAATATTTGGTTTTAAATTAATCGAAAAAAAAAAAAAATAATAAATTTATATGAGATAAAAATTAAATTAAGAAACTAACATCCCAATTAATAGAGTCTTCAATAGAAATAATACTTTTTTTTTCGCATAATGATAATAAATTTCTTGGTTAAGAATTAATAATAAAAATAAGTAATTATTTCGATTAATTAAAAACCAGATTTTTGAATTATTGCCAATTAATCCAAGGTTTTGACAGGTAGGACTGCTGAACAAATATCTGTTAAATTGAGCGACAATCATACGTCAATTTTTGTGAATCCGTTTTTTGACTACAATATGTGGATAATACTGTAGTTATGTTCTGATACGTACTGCAAGCACTGAATCAGTGCTCTCAACGCATAATAGAGGTCACACCTTACATTGGTTACAGTGTTTATCGTATCATAGACTGTGTTAGCCTACACATACACTCAATTTCTTCTACGTTCGGTGATATTGAATTAGAGTTAAATATATCGAAGTACACTTATTCATGTTATGTACATTCCATGTACATGTACGTAATTAGAAATAGTGTTGATTGGTGTAAATGAACGTTTATGGATTTTTCTCCAAATTATAAAAAAACTAAGTAATAAGATACTTTATCACGAATGAAATAGAAGGGTTTACGTACTATTTGGATTCCAGAAATAGCCAGAAACTGAGTGGGATTTCTAAATAAATTATCGTAAACCTATTCTTTATAGGTTAGGTCATATTGCAATTCAATGACTCTTCATGGAAACCTACAACGCTATTGGTGAGTAATTTAAATCAAAAAAAACAAAAAAATTGCATAAATTATTATTTAGATAGTGATCCCGCTTAAAAAATCCGATAAATGCTTATAGCTGTATGCATAAAGTCCTATACTCAACTATAGCACTTCTCATAGAACTCATTCATTCTTATGAAATCTCTATGGGAATTTATGAGAATCTATTGAATTCTATGAGATTTCTTGAACAGGGATGGTGATTCACAATATGAATTTTTTTGATTGTAGTAAATACTTCAAAAAATCGAAATAGTAAAAATCACTATTCACATTGAATATTTTCTTATTGATAGAAAATAGCAAATCAATATTTAAATAGAAGGTAGTTTAGTAACTAAAAAAAACGTAAATAGCCATTATTTTTATTTTCAAATAGTAGAAAGAACACAAACATAAAACAAAAATTTATATCTAAAACAGTAATATTTACTATGTATTGATAATGTATTGATAATGAATTTTATATTTGATTTTGCACGACTCTTAATGCGAAGCATTAGAGTGTATTTACGATCGAAAAATTCAGTTTGATTCTTTTTTTACTTAATCTGATTCAACTACTGATTTTTTGCTACTTTAAGATTCATCAATAAAAGTGTAAAATTGATTTTTAAAATTTGATCATATTTCATAAAAATTAATTTTGTCGATAAATATTACTCTTCTATAATTAATTCTTTCTCTCACTTTACTTCATAATGGCTGTTTATCTTTAAATTTACTAAAAATTATATATTTTCATTGAAATTTATTCTAATTAATATTTTTCTGTTCTAGGTTAGACCAAGAATAAGATAAAGAAATACTGAATTAGTCCAAAATAAGAATAAGACAAGAACTAGACCAAGATAGCATTAAATTGACGTATTATTTACTTGATTTACTTAAGATTAAAGCTACTACTAAAATCTATATTAGAAATTAAAGATTTATACCTGTTAAGTCAATTCTATATGAATTGAACAATAATCGAAACTAGACCAGTATCAGAAAAATATATCAGTAACACGTAAAATTTATGTTGTGTTTGTTTATCTTATATTATAAAAATTGTATATACTATGTAGCATTGATATAATAATGAATTATTCGTATTAATAAAGAATTTTTTTCATAATAAATATTTATTTTTTTTATTTCCTCTGATACATAGTAGTTTTTATTATGACACGTAAGAAAATTCAACGTACACCAGCTGAAGAAGCTGAATTCAAAAAAGCACGCCTAGAAAAAAGAAAAGAACAGCAGCATAAACGCCGTACTAAAGATACTAAAAAAAAGTATAGTATGCTGCATGTTAGTTCAGAAAATGGTGGTAATAAGTTATTATGGAACGAAAGAAATTCTAATGGTACTAATTCTTGCTCTGTTAGAAATATATTGGATAATCCGTCAGCATCTAAGGAAACTTCACAATGCATAGATAGATAAGGAGTAATTTATCTCAGCGCGTAACAAATTCTGTAATGGATGAACCGTGTCACAGTGAAGCAGTAATACTTACTGACACAGCGCAAAATAATCATACAATTGAATCAATTATGCATTTTGTAAATAATCTAGATACAATACACGAAAATTATATAGGTAAAATGGATGTCGAATGTACACATTGCAAATCAAAGTACTCTGCTCTTGAGCAAGTAGCGAATAAAAAGAATCCTTTCAATGACTGTTGTCGTCATGAAGAAGTTAAATTAGAACTGATGCCTGAACCACCAATTACTTTACAATCTTTGTTCGGAGGTACACATGAAATGTCGAAAAACTTCTTTGAACGAAAACGTAGTTATAATAGTTCCTTCTCATTTGCATCATTCAACGCTAATTTGTTTAATTTTAATTCTCAACAACGAGGACCGTATTGTTTTAAAATTCAAGGGCAAATTTATTATCAAATGAATACTGCGTTATATCCTTCTTCTGGTGAAACACCAAGTTACGGAGAACTCTTAATTGTGGACACTAATGAGGCAGCAGATGTTTGTTCAAAAAAAAATATAGAGTGTAATAAGGAACTACTTAAAATCATAGATAAAATCATTCGTGAACATAATGTATTTGCTCAATCGTATCAGATGATAAAAGATATTTTAGAAAATGAATCTTCGGTTGATAAAAGTGGAAATATTATTGAGCCTGAGTTAAATTTATTATTCATATCAAAACCTGGTATGGATTCTCGACGATACAATTTTCAAAGAGTGAACGAAGTTGCAGCGGTTTTTCCTACAACTGCTGATGGTGATATACCAGAATCATATATTACTGTTGCGAATAAACAGACTAAAACTCTTAAACGTTTGAGTACAATGGACCCCAATACCGAGCCTTGGGTTTATCCTTTGTTTTATCCATATGGTAATCAAGGCTGGCATTCATGTATACCTTATGTAAACAAAATTAATCGAAGAGTAACACGTGTAGATTATTAGAAGTATAAATGAGCTATTCGTGATGAATATAATATTTTCTTAATGGGCCGTCGCTTAACTCAACAATGGGTAGTCGATAGTTATGTGAAAATTGAAAAAGATCGATTAAATTACTGTAAGTTCAACCAAAAAAAAACTACGTGCAGAATCATATCAGGGGTTATTAGATCACTTGCAATCACGAGTAGAAAATAAGATAATGGAATAACGTTTACACAAAATGATGAAGATTTTTTTTGATAATCGACATGTAGTACCATATAACAAAACATTACTCTTAACGTTCAATTGCCATATCAACGTAGAAGTAGAATCATCGGTAAAAGCAGTTGAATATTTATATAAATATGTATACAAAGGTCATGACAAAGCTGCCGTAGCAATAAATGGAAATGTACATAATTCTAATGTTCTATCAATGAATAATACTAAACAATCACAAAATTCTGCTTCAAATACAATCAACCATAATGAAATCCGCGATTTTGTGGATGCCTGGTATGTTGGCCCCGTTGAAGCTGTTTGGCGTATTTTATCGAAAACGTTACAAGATAAAAGTCATTCCATAATTCGTTTACCCATACATTTACAAAATCAACATAATATTACAATAAATGACGACTGCGATGAAAATAGCCTTCAAGAAGCATTACAAAAACAAACAATGCTTATTAATTATTTTTTATTAAACGAACGAGATGCAAACGCTCGACAATATTCATACAGTGAAATACCTCATCATTATGTTTTCAAAAAATCAACCGGAAACAGTACATTCAGTTGGCAACCACGAAAAAAACATTTTAATCTCATTGGTCGTATGTATTCAATTAGTCCAACCCAAATTGACTTATTTCATCTTCGACTTTTATTAATTAATGTGAAGGGTGCAAGAAGCTATGAAGGAATAAGAACTGTTAATGGAATAGTACTAGATACATTTACGAAAGCGTGTTTAGCATTAGGATCAATAGAAGATGATCAAGAATCGAAACGCACAATGAGTGAAGCAGTAGTATGGATGATGCCACAGCAATTGCGGTGTTTGTTTGTCCGTATATTGATTCATTGTCAACCTCTTCACCCGGGAGAACTATGGGAAGAATTTAAAGGAAATATGTCCGAAGATTTTCACAGACGATTTGGTGTACAAGATGGCAATAGAAAAGCTTATATATTTATAAATTCTATACTAAATAAAGAAGGTGTTAGTCTTTCAGCGTTCCCAGAAATGCCGCAAATAACCAAAACAGAAGATTTACTTGATGACATACCGGTAGAAAATCCGATTGATAATGATATCCAATCCCATTACAAAATATTAAATTTAAATCAAAAAGAAGTCGTAGATTTTGTTCTACAAGTAATTGATGATAAAAAAACTTTAAATTCTAATTGTATTTACATTGATGGCCCAGGAGGATCCGGTAAAACTTTCATCTACACAACATTAGGGTAGAAGTACCGTTTTTGGCCACTTTAGGGCCAGTTTTGAAATTTTAAATAAAATAATTTGTAAAATACGCAATGAGATAATTTATTTTTTAAATATGTTCGATGGTACTTTTATCACACTATTACAATGTAATTGTTTTCTAATATTTTTTCATTAATTAAAATAAAGTATCAGATGTCCAAAAATAGAGCAGTGGCCACAAATGGTACTTCTACCCTATATCATTTACTAAAAGCCCAAAATAAAATTATCTGTACAATGGCTTTTACGGGCATTGCAGCAACCTTATTACCTAATGGAAGAACGGTCCATAAAACATTTGGTTTACCTGTTCCAATGTTTTCTGACTCATCTTCAAACGTAAAGAGTAATTCAAAGCAAGGAAATTACTTGAAAAATGTAGATGTATTCATTTGGGATGAAGCTCCGATGTCGACCAGATATGCTTTGGAAATAATTGATAGAACTTTACAGCATATTATGAATAATGATTTGCCGTTTGGTGGAAAATTAATGATATTGGGTGGCGACTTTCGCCAGCTTCTGCCAGTGTTGACACATGGTACTCGAAATGATATGATTAACTTATCAATAAAGTTCAGTAGATTATGGATATATTTCAAAAAATTTACATTAACACAAAATATGCGAGTATTACCAGAAGAAGTAGAATTTTTACAATTTTTTTTGAACGTCGGTAATGGGATTCTGAATGATTTGAATGATTATATAATTCTTCCGGTCACATGTCCGGTTTCTAAAGATGGAGATATCGCTAGATTTATGTATGAAAAAATTATAATAGAAAAACGTTTCGATGAACCTAGTAAAACCGTGATTTTATCTGCGAGAAATCTTGATGTAGATGACATTAATAAACAGGTTGTTGAACTTCTAGACGAAACTACAGAAAAAATTTACACAGCCATAGACAGTACCGAAAATTGTAATACCCAAGATATTGATGATGCAATTTTGCCAGAGTATCTCAACACCTTAAATCCACCTAATTTTCCTCCTTATGAATTATGCCTGCGAAAGAATACGATAGTAATGTTAATTAGGAACCTAAATTTAAGTGAAGGATTATGCAATGGCACAAGATTGATGGTTGCAGACTTAAGAAGCAATGTTTTGCGATGCAAGATATTGACCGGAGACAAATTAGGTGAAATTGTATTTATTAATCGTTTAACATTGTATTGCGATAATCATTATCCCTTCACATTCAAACGCCGTCAATTCCCGATTAAAATAGCATTTTGTACGACTATAAATAAGGCTCAAGGTCAGACATTTGATAAAATAGCTATCGATCTCACAAAAGATGTGTTTAATCATGGCCAGTTGTACGTAGCTTTATCAAGAGTTCGTTCTTGGAATTCATTGCGTGTATATTCAAATAGTCAAGGAGTAAAAAATTCAGTGAAAAACTTTGTTTTTAAAGAACTTTACCTGTAACTAAAATAATATCCCACTGTTGTTCATTATTTCATTAATAGAAAGCGGTATTAATCAACACGCGTGCTTGCGCGCGCCACTTAACCTAGTAAATATTTAATTATGTATATAGTTCCAATAAATATATATACATATATATATATGTATATATATAGTTACATATTACATATGACATATTACATATTACATATTATTTAATATATATATATATATATATATATATATATATATATATATAGATATATATAGATATATATATGTATATATATATTAAATAATATGACAATTTTTTAATATCAATGTTATTAAATTTTTATTTTGTCAACTATCAATCAAACTTGAACCCCAATACTTGAAAAATGTTCAAAGGTTTCGGCGGCTATTGAAAAGTATAAATCGATATCGATTTACCCTGCTTAAAAAATCCGATAGATTCTTATAGCTGTATGTATAAGATCCTATACTTAACTATAGCACTTCTCATAAAACTCATTCATTCTTATAAAATCTCTATGAGAATTTGTAACGGGGTGGAATGCTTCCACCTTGCGTTTAAATTTGAATTTCGACTCGCGCCAAAAGAACCGGCCTCCTTCTTCAACAACTGTCAACATTTGAGAAAATACAGTCACTGACGCGCCGGGGTCGCTACGGTCGAGCTTCTCGACGTTTGGTTTTAGGAGTTGGCCAACCTGAATGGAGAGGTACGAGGCCCAGAGACGACGAGCTGTAGCTCTCTTGTTTCGCAGCAACCGCCGTGGACGGACGTGCTCTACCACTACCATCTTGGTTTTCAACTACCATCTACTACTAGTACTACTTCTATACGTGCTGACAGTTGTACTTAAAATGGGCCAAGAGCATATAAGCCTACGACTCGTGGAGGCTTATTTTACTTAAGTTTATTTAAGTTTAATTTAATTAATTTATTATATTAATAATTATTGTGGATTGAACCTGGTGGATTTGGAAAGGATTGGAGTGGATTGGTGGACTTGGAAGGACTGGTTATCGTTTTGGTCATGGAGGAAAAGGTTTGGTGGAAAGAAGGACTGGTTCGAATTGGAATTGTTGGAGTAAGTGAGTCGAGTTGTTTATTTATTGTCGGGTTAACTATTTTATTTGTAAAATAATATTTTATAATTGTCGAGTGGTTCATGTAATTAATTAGTCGAGTCAATTGTTTTAAATTTAGTCGAGTCAGTAATATTCTGTCAAGTCAAGTCGGATCAATTTCATCAGTCGTTTTATAATTATCGTTCATGGTTTCATTCATTTATTATTTGTAAAGCGACTTCGTTGAATAAATGCCATAGTTTCATTGTTCAAATTTAACATATTTCATTAATTTAATATCAACCGTCCTAATCAGTTAGGTATAAGGTCTCTCTTCTAACTTTAATACTGGGTGGTCCAGTACGGGGTTTTATCCTCGTCCTGAGATTACTGAACATAGCTGGACAGGTACGTAAGACACCTTTAAGTTTTACACATGTGTGGACCCTTGTTTTATTAAGACCAGATTTAATTAATAAAATAAGTGGACCCATTACAATATAGAGGTCAGTTATTGATAATAATAAGATAAAATTTTGAGTTTTGGGGTTTTGAGAAAGAGAAGTCGAAGGGAGACCTTCGAAGAGCACGGATGTGAGCATTAGTCTCTAGTCGCTCAAAGCTAGCAGACGTGTTCAGTAATGGCGCTACAGTTCATGGCATTGCGGAAAGCTACAGATTAAAGATTATTGTTACAGAAGTATTATTTAAAACAGTGTAAGACGTTACTCGATATTTTATTCATCAGTCATCAGGTATGAAATAATTATTATGATTATCAATAATTAATCGAGTTCGAGTCAAAGTCTTGAGATATTATGCTACTGTTTTAATTGAAGAAAAAATCTAAGATCTGAGAGAATTATGAGAATATTGTTACAGTTAGAGTCATGCTCACGTTTGAATTGTTTATGTTATTATTATAAAATAATTATAAGAAATATATTTTTCTGCCCTCCGGCCGGAAAGTGGCAACTTTCGGGCCGCTGCCCTGAAAGAAGTTGCAACTTTCCGGCTCCGTCGAGCAGAAAAATAGTATACGCACCTTGGCCAGTAAAAAAGAAAGCCTCAGACCACATGTTTGTCAGCCTCGACTTCGCCTCGGCCAACAATTACATGTGATCTGAGACTTTTTTTATTTTACTGGCCTAGGTATGTAATATACTATTGTTATTTAACGAATTGTCGTCTAATTAACGTCAATATGAGACACATGTACATTAGTTTTACTAGGCGTTAAAGAAAATGTTGTAGAGTATCGTATTTTTTTCATAAATCATTGTTCTAGTTTACCGAATATTATTTGATTATTGTTTCGCTCTATTAATTAATTAATTTATAATGTATTGATAAGCATCATTTAGATGCCAATTTACTTTTTATTAAGAGTAACTATTATGATTAGATTCAGTATTTTGTTATAGAGTAAAATTATTAGTAGTTTGCTACAGTATTTTATTTACTGTTAAATAGAGATTTTGAGATTATTTAATGTTCAATAAAAATTGCAAATCCGCTGATAATTTACATGAATTTGGAGATGGATTAATCCGGACCACTTCCTCTCTCCATAGCCGTATAGATTGAGCGACACCATGGCATACCGTAACTCTGTTTTTAGTTTTCTAGTCTCTGTTTTTGTTTTCGCTTATAAGTTCTGAGCATTCTAGTTTAAGTTTTAGTTTGCGTGGTTTTGGTGATTATTTCACAGATCAAAAATTATCCAGTTTCTTAAGATTTACTGGTTTAGTGATTCCAGTGATAAAAATTACCTAGCGCCCTATTCGTATTGAGACTGGAGGCTAAAGGCAGAGAACGAAGTTGTAATGCAAAAATTTGCAGTTTAAATTTTGTGTTATAATATATATATATATATATATATATATATATATATATTATAACACAAATATATATATATATATATATATATATATATATATATATATATATATATATATATATAATAATAATATAGAGCATTTAATTTCCTATAATTTATCTCTGAAAAAATTTTCGATATTTTCCACAAGTCGTAAGTTATTTTCAATTAACTAAAAATTTTCTTAAATAATCTTAATTTTGTTGCTTAAATTTAATTATATTACTCGAATTATTAGAATTTTGTTGCTTAAATTTAATTATATTACTCGAATTATTAGAATTTTGTTCAAAAATTTATGTTTTTAGTATAATTTCATTAATTACAGAAAAAGTATTTCCTTTTTTTCAAACAAAGCGTGCCAATTTATATTGTCTGATTCTTGGAAATCATTTCAAGGTCAACACGACCGATCCACAAAAGTGAACAAAAACATTTTGTATATATTATATACCTAATATGACACTACTATCCGTATCAAATTAAAATCCTACGAAGCACACCCCCTCCATTTAGATTTAATGTGCTTCAACGCTGCGCTTATTCCAAGAATTAAAAAACTGCCGAGCTTTTTTGATTTGAGTAATATCTTCGCATTGTTAAGCATTCAGTTACTGTGAGTGGTATATACTTGTAAGCGAGTATTCTCAGCCTTCAGGCGCATATTTTTCTTTATTATTCTTTTCCACTATTTTTTTTAATTTTTATCGATTACTTATAATTATATTTTTATAAGAATTTAAAAATTTTTTGTTCAAGATGTGGTTTTTGTATTATAAACAGTTTGTGTTACATGTTAAGTTAACTCTGTCGTATATTTGTTTTTTTTTACGTTTTTTGTTGTTTTCAATTATTTTTTAAACGAAAATCGTTACGTTTTTCATTTTTTCGGCATATACAATGAATAAAGAAGTCTATTTAATTGGATTTCCGATATACTGTATTGTTGGGCGTAAACTACCGAATTTTAACGATGCTTTGTCATTGTTTTTTTATTATCACAAAGTTTTAAAGTGTAACATTAGAAAAAGTGCTTTATCAACCGTGAGTCAAGTTCAAGACCAATGGAGAAAGGCTGGAATTCCGATTTGTGAAACTCAAAATGCCGTCAATAAGCTATTAGGAATGTTTAAAAAATAGAAAAATTTACAGCGTAGTTCTCACCGCAAAAAATCCGCCACATTAATTAAAAACGAAACTGCTTTTAAAATTAAGTTGAAGAGGATATTCGATATTGCTCATAAATACGCACTAAAACATATTAGTGAGGAGCAAAAGGAATTTTTGAAAGCACAAAGATCGTTCGATCGACGTGGCTTTTTTGTTGAAAGTTTACAAAACTTGAAAAAAGAAGATTGTGATGAAATGATGGAGGTAGACGATGAAAGTATGTATTATTATTAATTAAAAAAAAATTAATTTTTGTTAAGTGTGAAACCATTAATGCCTTAAATTATGAATAGATTTTTTTATTATTTTGATGGTTATTTATTCAGATATCAATGTACAACAAATAGATAGAAATATAAAAATTTTTCTTTAGAAAGATTTAATTTCAGAGTGAGCTTTTTTTTGATATATTGATGCAATTATTTATTTTCTATAAATTTACATACAAAATTCTAAAAAATTAAAAGAACAAAGTTAAATCTAAAATTTTTTCAATTTTTCATTATTTTTTTCAGTCTGGAGGTTTAATGCATTTTTTAAAATCAAAACATTTCATAGGTAGTCTGGTTATTCAGTTCTAAATTACTTTTATACTTCTTTTGCTCCAAGTCAATTTCTTTCAAAAATATCTCACTCTGAATGAAAAAAGATTTTTTTGTCTTTGACAATTTATGTCACAGCAACTAATGACTATGCAGGAAAGTTAATAGTATTTTCGAAAACTAGAACAAATTTTCAAGGTTTTTTTGCTCCTTTAGTTTTTTATAATTGTATAGTCGAAAAAATTATTGATAACTTTTTTCATCGAATTTTCTGCTCCTTAGACTTTTTTAGCACTGTACTGACGATAATAATTGACTAATTTTAATGGAAATTTTAATGATATACTGTTATGAGGGTTTTTGAAAAGATATAACTTGCTATGTTACCGTTAATTTTTAGATTCTGATGCACTTTCAGACACTTGCAGCATTGTACCAAGTCAAGATCTACCGTCGCAATCAATGACTAGCCAAACATCAGATATTTCGAATTTTGAAGCTGGACTTTTGCTGTCAGTAGAGACTCCGAAAATCAATATTATTACTCCTGAACTTATTGCTGCGTTAGATCGTGCAAATGTAAGTAGCAGAAATGCTACTTATATTTTGGCTGCTGCTTTGAAGGGTGCTGGAGATGATCTTAAAAATATTAATCTGAGCTACTGTACTATTCATCGAAAGCGTATACTCTTAAGAACGGAAATTGCTAAGGAATTGAAAGAAAATTTGAAATTAGACGATAACTATGTTGTTCATTGGGATGGTAAAATCCTCAGTGACATTGTTGGGTCTGATTCTGTGGATAGACTGCCTGTCGTTCTAACATCATCTGGTGAAAAACAATTGCTTGGTGTTCCAAAAATGAACTCTGGAACTGGGATAAATCAAGCAACAGCAGTTTACTCGACTCTTAGTGATTGGGGTGTTAGTCGTTATGTAAAAGCAATGTGCTTTGATACTGCACCAACTAACACAGGTTAATCATTCTAAATATCTTGAATACCAAATTCCTTAAATATATACCTTTACACGATTTAAATGAATGTGTATTATGAAAAAAAATTTTATAATTATTTTGATATGAAAAAAGCCTCTCAAAAGCAAAAGCGAATCAAAATAAATTTCAAAGTACATATTCTATAGATTTTTAACTTCAACTTTGAGAATTTTTTACTTTTTTTCTGCAAATTGAACAAGAGCAATGAGTCATCGAAAATTTTCTTGAATTTATTTTAGTTGAAATACATTTTCTTTTTTTCTTTTTTTTTTTTTTAAATAATTTCCTTTTACTCATCTATTCGGCTTCAAACATAGATAAGAGATAAAAATGATTTAAAAATCATAAATTAAGAACTAAAAAATTCACGATTACTTAAGCAATGGCGCGCAAAATTATTTAATTTATTATTTCTTTCTCATTACTGCTAAATGAGACAGTAAAACGGATATCAGTACAAACCTACAAGAAATTCAAATGTTTAAATTACCTCCTTTTGAAATAATTGAATTTTATCTAAATGATAATTTTCCATTTTTTATTGTAGAGTTCGTAAAAATAATCAACATTATTACAAACCATCAAAATCAGTCATAATGATTAAAAAAAAATAGTAAAGATATTTTTGTCGATTTTGTGAATAAGTTTAAAATTAAAAAAAATTTTTTTTTATATATAATTTCATTTTTACTATTGAATTGTCTTTTGTAGGTATCCATCATGGTGCTGGTGTCAAATTAGAGAAAGCTTTAGGCCGTGAACTAATTTGGTTGCCATGTCGACACCATATATTTGAAATCATATTAAAAAGTGTTTTTGAAGTATATTGGCCCACACAATCAGGTCCAAATGTGCAATTCTTCAATCGATTTAAAGTTTCTTGGGATACAATTAACAAACTAAACGACAAAAGTGGTACAGAAGATGCTGTGGTTGCTAATATTTTGTCAGATAAAACTCATGAAATATTAGTTTTTATAGAAGATTATATGCAGGTACGGTTGAAGTTTATTCCAATAGTTGAAAAAACTCATCGAGAAAGTACAAAAATAGTTGAACTAAAATTGTAGATTAACTTAACTAAATGCAACTTGAAATATTGTTGCATCGTCGATATAAATTTAAACCAATTAAACAAAATAATCTTTACATTTGTCTGCCCATCAACCATGAAAAATTCCAAAAAAACTTTACATCATAAGTTCTTTTGTAATTATTTATAAACTTATGCCACTAACTTTGTTTTACTTCTTTCATTCGTTAATTTTACTTCTAATTTTTTTGAGAATCGTCGTTATGGTTATGGTAAACAAAAATAAAGTAGGTGGAAAAATTTTTTCGAGGTATATTAATTAATGATTTAGTGATTAAAAATTAAATAACGCTCATTAATTTAAATTTACAATATGCATAAAGTTGAAAAAATAATTTGTGTGCTTTTTTCAATGAGTAAATCAATTAACAGCGTAAAATTTAATTTTTTCACTTCTTTCAGAAACATCATCCAAGGAGTGATTACCGCGAATTATTGGAACTCTCGTCAATTTTTTTAGGAGCTACCCCAAAAGAAGAGTTGTCTTTTAAACGCCCCGGAGCTATGAGTCATGCTCGTTGGATGGCATAGGCAATTTATTGTCTGAAAATATTTATTTTTAGAGAAGAATTTGAACTAAGTGCTCGTGAACAAAATAGTCTTCGAGCAGTATGCTTATTCATTATTGTAAATTATATTAAAGCATGGTTTACATCACCTTTCGCTATCCGGGCTCCATATCATGATCTAACTTTTCTGCAAAACTTAATACGATACGAAGCTATTTATTCAAAAGTATCAAAAATTGCCGCAGAAAAAATGAAGAATCATCTGTGGTACTTAACCGATAAGTTAGCTGCTATTTCTTTATTTGACAGTGGAGTAAAAGTCGAAGTAAAAAAAAAAATGATTGCGAATATGAAATGCCGAAAAGGAAATAAAGTGAAGGCAAAAAAATTTGAAATAGTGTCACGATATTGAAATATCGTGGCAGTCTCACATCACAGTCGGTGAGCAACAGATGGCAGCACACGCTGCTCACACGTCTCATACAATTATTGTTGTTATTATTTTGTATATTTTATGATTTTTATATTATATTATTGCGTGTGTGCTAGATACTAACTTTAGAAATGATAAATCGTACAATAATCAGCAAAAATTGCTGAGTATTGTGAAAATATTTAAATTTTGGTGATACTGGGTAAAAATTTGCATTTATTTTGTGATTGTGGTCTTGGCTGGTCTGGGCATGCGCGTTGATGCAACAAGTGACATCAAAACACATTTATTATATATAAATTTAGATATTTATACATGTCATTGGTAGTTAATTTATAAATAATTAGCTACAATAATTAATGTACATGGGAACCGTTGGTCGTCTGGCGTAGGGAATTGCGTGGATTGCATTGCCAAATTGAATTGATCTCGGTAGTATTTTACTGAGATAACATGCGACAGAGATATATCTCCATTGGTTGAAGTGAGATCTATGACAAATGGCGCCAGCCGAAGTGCCGGCATGAAATTCACGTGCTGCCGTGGTCAGACGTGGATAATCACTTGTACGAGCAGGGTGTGTGCTTGTTGCGGTGAAATATTAATTTGAGACGCCATTTAATTGCGTAATTAATAGAATTAAATTTTAATAAGTTGCCATTTGGGTCAGATCATATAATCAACTAGTAAAGTGGAGTTGATAAACATATTTCTGATGAAGCCTATCACAATATTATATTACGATGACGAATGTAAGTACCTTTGATTAATCTATTGGCGTGCAATCTACGTTTCCCCGCGTTGATGACCAATCGTTGTGTTTTATGTATGTGTGAGTGAGAGCGTTCATGTTGAGATACGCCATGATCATAGTCATTAAATACAGAATTATGAAATCCGCGGGTACACCATGACTACTTACTGGGAATAATTATTATTGTTGAGATTATTATTTACAAATAATATATTGTCATTGCGAGATTATTATTACAGACAATATATTATAAATTTTTTGTGGCTAGCACTTATTATTATTTTGAGAGTATTATTTACAAATAATATATTGTCGTCGCGAGATTATTATTACAGACAATATATTATTATTTTGTGGCTAATATATTATTATTATTTTTGAGATTATTATCTTGCATTTATTATTTATAAATAATATATTATTATTATTTTTGAGATTATTATTTTGCAGTTATTATTTATAAATAATATATTATTATTATTTTGAGATTATTATCTTGCATTTATTATTTATAAATAATATATTATTATTATTTTTGAGATTATTATTCTGCGGATATTATTTTATAAATAATATATTATTATTATTTTGAGGTTATTATTTTGCGGATATTATTTTATAAATAATATATTATTATTATTTTTGAGATTATTATTTTGCGGATATTATTTTATAAATAATATATTATTATTATTGTGAGATTATTATTGTGCGGATATTATTTAAACATAATATATTATTATTATTTTGAGATTACTATTTTGCGGATATTATTTTATAAATAATATATTATTATTATTGTGAGATTATTATTGTGCGGATATTATTTAAAAATAAATTATTATTATTATTTTGAGGTTATTATCTACAATAATATATTATTATTTGACGTTTATTATTTACCAATACCAAAGTATTATTTTGCGATTAGTAGTTATAAACATTATATTATTATTGTGCGATTATTATTATTACAAGCACTATATTATTATTTTATTTGACACTGTCTGTTTTTTTTGGGATAAACAAAATTTAATAAGTATTATATTGTTTCTATTAATTTAAATATAGTTAAAGGCAAATGGTCAGCAACTCGGTATTATTTTAAATTGATTATTTTAATTACTGCTATCTTTTTCTTGCTTTCCTATTCCTAACCCTGAAATTGCTATCCTGTACTTCATTTATTTTTCATTTTTATTTTCCTCCGTGGTATTTTATTTTATTGGAATTTTGAATTTGTTCATGGGGCACACGAACTGGCGCCCAACTAGGATTTCTAACCCAGCCTGAGCAGAGCTGTGGGTCCAGGGAGATTCGGGATATCTCCAGGTGGGACTTTTGTTTTGTTATTATTTTATTTTCAGTTTTTCCACCAACGGAGGGCCATAACGCCTATTTGACACTAACCACACTCCGCCGTGGGACGTGTGAAATAGAAGGGAACGTTATATGGCGCCCAACGTGGGACCAGGGAGCCATTAAATCGTACGAGTCGATTTTACTTTGAAGTTTCAGGTTTAGGTGCGGAGATTTGGATAGCAGCAAGAAGATTCGGGTTGTTGTTTTCGATTATTCAATTTATTTTGGTCCGCGAGTGATAATTCGGGGTATTTAAATTTATATTAATTTTATATTTACTTATTCATTAAAATTTACAATGGAATCGTGGCAATTGATTTGGGACGAATCAAGCATGTTGCTGGAAGCGTGTGAGCGGTTACGCGGGGGAGACGAGACTGACCCTCCATCTGGGAGTTCAAATGCGAGTCAGCCACCGTCAAAGACACCATTGGCTGACGAACTGCGAGCAGCGGATAACCAGGAGCACAATAATACGCTGACAGTTAAGGACGGCGAGGAGCCGGAAGGTGATGGCACACTTCCACCTACTGAGCTTACGTGGTTGATGGATCAACCCCAATCAAAACTCAAAATTTTATTGGCCAGTTTTGGGTTGTCGACATTCGGGGCACCACAAGTCTTGCGAAATCGATTGAACTGTTACCACCAGAGGGCGCTAGGTGCTCTAAATGTGCGATGGAGCTCAGCAGTGGATGAAATCCCCTCGGAATCGAACACAATTCCAGAGTACGTGGACGTGGCTGCCCTTCGGGAATATTTACGCAGTCGGTGGTTGAATCACCAGGGGTCAGACAATGTTATTCGTGACCGGTTAAGGCGATTGATGGACCGGGATGATGGTAAAGACGTCTTGTGGGACCCATTGGTGGACGAGCTGATGCGGGCATCGGCTGTCGGTCGGGAACGCGACGATCTGGCAATCATGGACCGATTGCAATCCATGTGGAGTCATACCCAGGTCTCTACAACGACTGGGGAGTCAAGTGTGCCGATTACCAGTACACCAACTGCATCTGCAGCTCAAGGGGTGCAGCAGCCATCTCCAATTGACGCATTTGCGATGCACCGGGATGTCGTGGAGGTATTAAGGGTGTTTGAGACCCGAATCACGACCATGCTGCTGAACATGACCGCTGGCACGTCGTCAGCAAGCGCAGCACGTCCGTTGAATCCATTCCGGGCGTCATCACCGATTCGTAGCTGTGTAGCTACTCCTATGCCATCATATCTCAGTGCCATTCATACCACGGCGGGGCACATGGGCAATCTGAGGGCCACCACGCATACCGTAAATGCATGTGGACCACAAATGAGTGCGGTACCACCGGCGTGCACAACATCGGCGTCGGCTGTGCACGTCAATTGGCCACCAGAGGCAAGTCGGGGCCATGGGTCGACACAGCAACCACACCAAAGAAGACCACCTGATCATGGGGATGAGTCCGACTCCAGTGGGAGTCCATCTTGGTCATCCAATGATTCATATGCCAGCCAGAGGGCTGATTGGCGTTCGCGGTCGAGATCACATGGTCGTGATCGTGATTATGGGGCAATCGCGCGTAACTGGAAGCTGTCATTTGCTGGAGATGGTTCGATGACAGGAGATGAGTTTTTACGGCGGTTGTCGGTGTTCATGCGAAGTGCGGGCATTAAACATGAAGACCGGTTGGCCGTATTACCAGAGGTGTTCACGGGTGTTGCTGCAACGTGGTGTTCAGCTAACTTTGAACGATGGACCCGGTGGGAACAGTTCAAGGAGGAGTTTCGTACGTGGTTTACCGGGGGTAGACGCCAGCGGGAAATCAAGTCTGATATCCGGGCTCGCAACCAAGGGGAAAAGGAGTCTTCCCGTAATTACTTGATATGTCTGCAAAGCTTGTACACGAGATAACGACATCCGCCAGAGGAATCTCGACAAGTAAGGCGAGCCTGACAAGGTCTGCGACCTGAGTACTGGGATCACTGTCCAGCAGGAAAATTCGAGACCTACTCGTCACTGTTGCACAAGGCGACTCGTTTGGAAGAAAAATGGCGAGCTGCCAAAACTCGACGTGACCCACCACCAAGGAAAGAAGCATATGTGAAGGAGTGTTCATATGCTTATGGACCAAAACAACCACGGGAGCATCGAGGGTTGATGCACGCAGTTGATACGCAAGAATCCGGTGATGCTGAGCGGCAAGCACCACCAGTGGGGAAATCGAAGTCAACGAAGTCCAAAAAGTACAAGAAACATAAAAACCATGTTTCTGACCCAGAGTTGGCGCCGGTGGGGATTGCAGGCAAGCCTGATAATCCGTCAGGACCGAATATGCTACCGGTGAGGTCTGATCCACCGCAAACTTCACCAAGGGTACCCGGGGGAAAGGCCCCAATCAACCCATCGACTTCTCGAGGCCCAGGAAATCTGAATCCTCGAGCACCAGCATTCCGGCGTCCACGGTTTTGTTTTAACTGTGGGTCACTTCAGCACCTCAGCTATGATTGCAGGGAATCACACAGGGATGTATGTCCGAGATGTGGGACTGTGGGCAAGACGGCAGTGACTTGCCAGTGCCCACCGCGATCCACCCATCCAAAAAACGCCAATGCGGGCCGTCAATAGAGGGTGACGGTTCTCGTAGCGTGGTAATCCCTCACAAGACCGAGCGACATTGCAGAATTCGTGTCCAGGTCGAGGTTCACGCCATCAGGCAGCAATCCAGTGTGGGTTTAGCTCAAGAGTATGATGCTACCATGGATGTGCTGACTGACAATTTGCAAGCGGTGCAAACGAGACGTGATCAGTCCGGGTCACGGGTCTCGAATGGGTTTTGGCGTTTCAAAACCGGACATTCTCGGCCAATGGTTACAATAAGTGCTGCGGGGAGGTCCCGTATTGCAATTATTGACACTGGGGCTAAGACTACCGCGTTTGGGTCTTTTGCCAGGGATATCATAGACTCAGGGTGTCCATATATGATGGAAGACACTCCTACCAGATTTGGCATGGCCAATCATACCACCGATGAGAGTGGAGGTGTGATTGGACCAGTATTGACATTGGATAACGTCGAAGAGGTGACGTTTCCAATACACTACATACCACGACTGAGGTCATTAAATCTGATTGGGATGAATTTCATTGATCACTTCCAAATGCAATTGGACCTCCAGCAGAATCTGTGGCGGATACGAGACGGCGAGTGGCATGAGTTGACTCGGGAAACGTCAACTGGCCCTCGTAAGGCATTTTGTGCACTGCAAGAGTTGACTGACAGCGAAACAAAACAGTTGCAGCTGTTCATCGATCACCAGAAGAGTCTAATGACCTCGGGGCTGGGTCTAACCCATTTGGTGGAGCACGACATCAAGCTGAAAGAGCATAAACCAGTCAAAGAACGTGTCTACCGACGATCTCCAGTGGTATTGGGAGCCATGCAGGAGATCGTGGACCAAATGGTGACCGAGGATATAATTGAACCAGCAGCTTCATCCGAATGGTTGAGTCAGCCTGTGATGGTCAAACGGCCCAATGGGAAATATCGGATGTGTGTGGATTTCCGAGATGTCAATGCGGTGACTGAACGTGATACGTATCGATCACCGCCCATACATGAAGTATTGGATGGCTGTGGAGAAGCCCATTACATCTCAACAATCGACATGAACTCTGCATACTATCAAATTCTGTTGACTAAACACTGTCGGCCGTTCACAGCATTTTGGGTACCCGGTAGGGGCCTTTATCAATACAAGAGGATGCCAATGGGGTTATGTAATGCACCCGCGACATTCCAGCGGGAAATTGATCGGATTATCACTCCAGATTTGAAACCATATGCGTCAGCCTATCTGGATGACATCATCGTCATTACGCCGACATTCGAGAAGCATCTGGAGATTTTGGCAGAAGTTCTAAAGCGTATACGAGTTGCAGGACTTACGCTAAATTTTGAGAAGAGTAAATTCTGTCAGTCCCAGGCTCGATTTTTGGGTTTCTTATTGGACAAGAACGGATTGCGTCCAGACCCGGAAAAGATTAAGCCCATCGTGAATTATCCGACCCCTAAGAACGTCAAGCAAGTCTGTCGGTTCAATGGGATGATAAACTGGTATCATCGTCATCTCAAAAATGTCGCCTGCGTAGCTGGACCCCTATTCAGGCTGACGCGTAAGAATCTCCAATGGAAGTGGACCGACGTCGAAGAGGCCTCATTTCAGGCTTTGAAACAGGCACTGGTAGAAGCACCAGTGTTGAGCACACCTGATTATTCTCTGCCGTTCGTGCTCAGTAGACCCGTTAAATAATATATTATTTAATTATATTTTTATTAGTTATTATCATTTATTTATTTTATTTATTTTGTTCGTGTCGGTAGGCGGCCAAGTGGGAAAATAATCATTGTATGTTTCCTACTTGGTACGAGAGTCGAAAATAAAGCACCACACACTCACCAATCATGACTTCATTCACCCTTATACATTCATACCTACCCCTAATCCCCAAATTCTAATTTGCAAGAACGGGAAGGTAAGTGGAATGTTCTTTAAATGTACAATCACGCCAATGGATGTAGAGACTGCTGTTGTCTCGGCCAAAGGTCTTGCAGAAGGGCTAAGACCGGCCTGGTGGGGGGGTGTCACGATATTGAAATATCGTGGCAGTCTCACATCATAGTCGGTGAGCAACAGATGGCAGCACACGCTGCTCACACGTCTCATACAATTATTGTTGTTATTATTTTGTATATTTTATGATTTTTATATTATATTATTGCGTGTGTGCTAGATACTAACTTTAGAAATGATAAATCGTACAATAATCAGCAAAAATTGCTGAGTATTGTGAAAATATTTAAATTTTGGTGATACTGGGTAAAAATTTGCATTTATTTTGTGATTGTGGTCTTGGCTGGTCTGGGCATGCGCGTTGATGCAACAAGTGACATCAAAACACATTTATTATATATAAATTTAGATATTTATACATGTCATTGGTAGTTAATTTATAAATAATTAGCTACAATAATTAATGTACATGGGAGCCGTTGGTCGTTTGGCGTAGGGAATTGCGTAGATTGCATTGCCAAATTGAATTGATCTCGGTAGTATTTTACTGAGATAACATGCGACAGAGATATATCTCCATTGGTTGAAGTGAGATCTATGACAAATGGCGCCGGCCGAAGTGCCGGCATGAAATTCACGTGCTGCCGTGGTCAGACGTGGATAATCACTTGTACGAGCAGGGTGTGTGCTTGTTGCGGTGAAATATTAATTTGAGACGCCATTTAATTGCGTAATTAATAGAATTAAATTTTAATAAGTTGCCATTTGGGTCAGATCATATAATCAACTAGTAAAGTGGAGTTGATAAACATATTTCTGATGAAGCCTATCACAATATTATATTACGATGACGAATGTAAGTACCTTTGATTAATCTATTGGCGTGCAATCTACGTTTCCCCGCGTTGATGACCAATCGTTGTGTTTTATGTATGTGTGAGTGAGAGCGTTCATGTTGAGATACGCCATGATCATAGTCATTAAATACAGAATTATGAAATCCGCGGGTACACCATGACTACTTACTGGGAATAATTATTATTGTTGAGATTATTATTTACAAATAATATATTGTCATTGCGAGATTATTATTACAGACAATATATTATAAATTTTTTGTGGCTAGCACTTATTATTATTTTGAGAGTATTATTTACAAATAATATATTGTCGTCGCGAGATTATTATTACAGACAATATATTATTATTTTGTGGCTAATATATTATTATTATTTTTGAGATTATTATCTTGCATTTATTATTTATAAATAATATATTATTATTATTTTTGAGATTATTATTTTGCAGTTATTATTTATAAATAATATATTATTATTATTTTGAGATTATTATCTTGCATTTATTATTTATAAATAATATATTATTATTATTTTTGAGATTATTATTCTGCGGATATTATTTTATAAATAATATATTATTATTATTTTGAGGTTATTATTTTGCGGATATTATTTTATAAATAATATATTATTATTATTTTTGAGATTATTATTTTGCGGATATTATTTTATAAATAATATATTATTATTATTGTGAGATTATTATTGTGCGGATATTATTTAAACATAATATATTATTATTATTTTGAGATTACTATTTTGCGGATATTATTTTATAAATAATATATTATTATTATTGTGAGATTATTATTGTGCGGATATTATTTAAAAATAAATTATTATTATTATTTTGAGGTTATTATCTACAATAATATATTATTATTTGACGTTTATTATTTACCAATACCAAAGTATTATTTTGCGATTAGTAGTTATAAACATTATATTATTATTGTGCGATTATTATTATTATAACAAGATTTAATGAGTATTACATTATTTATATTAATTTAAAATATATCAAACAACAATTGGTGGTCAACCCGGTGTATTCTTATTGTTTATTTAATTTATACTGTTCTCATTCTTGCTATCCTTTTCCATTATTTGGAACTGCTCCCTGATTTTATTATTTTATTTTCACTCTTTCATTTTCATTTCATTTCTTGGTGAATTAATTTTTGTTCGTGGAGGGCACGAACTGGCGCCCAACAAGGATTTCTAACCCAGCCTGAGACGGGCTGTGTTTTTCCAGTGGGGAATTTGGGTTGTCTCCATAGGAATTTATTTTCGTTTATTTTATTGTTAGATTTTCACCAACAGAGTACCATAACGCCTATTTGACACTAACCACACTCCGCCGTGGGACGTGTGAAATAGTAGGGAACGTTATAATAGGAACGGAAGATTTAAATTCATTCTTAGATAAAGACATGAGTGACTTGTAACGATAGATTTTTTATCTATTTTCAAAGACTTCGATTTGCCTTACGACGTTGAAAAAGATGTCAATTCTTGGGCTACTGATGATAGCTTTAACGAATGTGTGCAAGTTTCTCCAAGCTAACTGTAGTGAATGATGTAGCGGAACGTGGTGTAGCGTTAATCGAGCAATACAATAAGTGTTTTACTAAAAATGAAGAACAATTGCAATACTTGTTGCTAGTTATAAGTGAATATAGGAAAAAATTTCCCAACTGTAATAAAAATGTTTTAATTAAACAATTACAATTAATGAAATTATACTAAAAACATAAATTTTTGAATAAAATTCTAATAATTCGAGTAATATAATTAAATTTAAGCAACAAAATTGAGATTATTTAAGAAAATTTTCAGTTAATTGAAAATAACTTACGACTTGTGGAAAATATCGAAAATTTTTTTAAAGATAAATTATAGGAAATTAAATGCTCTACAAAAAATGTTCTATAAAATTTTCTCATAAAGTTGATGATTGCTTCAAAAAATTTAAAAAATGTAAAAATTTATCGTCAATTTAACTTTAACTTTGAATTACTTTTGAAAAAAAAAAAATATCAAAAATTATTAGAGACCTTTTTTGTAGAGCGTCAAATTTCCCATAAGAATATATTTTGAACATCAAAAAGTATTGGTCCCACCGTGAGCTACAAAATTCCAAAGCTCAAAAAATAAATTTTCCCATGTTATTTAAACGGGAAATAGAAAATTGCGATGCGGCAGTTGTTAATATTAATATTAAGAGCTCAAACTTTGACAGTATTTTTTTTTCGTCATTTGCAACAATATTTTCGATATAATGAAAAAAAAAAAATTAGTCGTTTTTTTTTAAACAGTCTAATATATATATATATATATATATTAGGGTGCTCCGTTTGAAACGAACATTTTTTTTTTTTCGCTCCCCATCGAAAATCTTGTTCTATATGTTAAAATAAAAATTCAGTCCAATTTTGAGCTCTTAATATTAATATTAACCACTGGAACAACGTCGTTAAAGTTTTCCTATACTAAAAGCAGGTAAATTTAGTTTTTTTTCGTTTCAATCAATAAAACTCAGCCCCACTTTTATGTATCGTATGGGTCCAAAGTTTTTCATAAAGAGAATTGTATGCTCTTCAAAAACGCCAGTATATGCTTAGCTCTGAGTTCAACTCTAGCTCTCCTGTGAGTCTTTAATGTCAAATTTCGTATCAAATCGATGGTTTTTTACTGTTAACTCATGAACGGTTGAGTCTAGAGAAAAAACGTAAATGACTTTTTTGTAAAAAATTTAATTTTCTATAAAAAAGGTTTAATGATTTGTATCTCTAAAACTATTATTTTAAAAAATATATGAAGTTAAAGTTATTAAAATTTTTAATTTTAGCGAAATTTCGAGATTAATTATGTTATAATTAAATAATATTTTTATTTTTAGTAGTTTTTCGGCTTATTTTATTAAATACTTACCAAAAAAAAAATCAAAATTTGTAAGATATTCAAAATTATGTATTTACAATCTATTTTAGGAATAAATTCGAAATTAAATGGATTCTTAAACTAATTTGGATGAATATTTAAGGGCATTTTTTATATTTTGTATATTTATGTATTAATCATTATCTTTCATAAATTACTGATAGTATTTTAATTATCAAATCAAAATAATCATTAATTTAAACGAAAATAATAGCTTACTTACATACATTTTTGGCAGTCTAATGATTTTACATAATAAAATATGCTTTTTATGTTAGTCCTTTAATTATTAAGCAGCGCTTACTAGTTTTTAAACTATCGCTACAGCAGCGTTTAGTTTATCAGCTAATTATGTTTTTAGAAAAAGGTTGCTTTCGTGTGACCTTGACTTTGTTATGTCAGAAATTGACATAAATAAATGTTTTATGGGTATTTGACCCAAGCCGAAGCCTATAGACCGGGAACTCCAGAGACCTTATATTAAAGAGGATAGGTTTATTTTTAAATTAATAACACGATGTTAAAAATGTTAATTCTTAATTATATTGCCAACTTAATTACAAAATTTCGAGGTTTGGAGATTGTGATTCTTATAACATTAAATCTTAATCGTAATAATCAAAATTCAAATATCCTTTTTAATATAATCCAAAGATAACGGTTAACCGATTAAAAATTAGAGAATAAAGAAAAAAAATTAAAATTCTAAATTGCAGTTCTATATAATTCAAATTAAATTGTAATTTAACTAGCGCAAGATGATTTTTAAAATAGTATGGCGAAATTATTTGAAACACTTTTGAAAAAAAAATTTGAAATAAATCGGAGACGATGTACTTTAACGGATTATCAATTGATTTGAGTTTAGTTATTATTTAAATGCGAATTAAATATTTTTGTCGAGCAATTTTGTAAAGATTATTAGGTGGCTACTAGCCGACGCTAATTTACAATAAAAGTTTGATAGAAATAATTTATTAGGTGGCTACTAGCCCACTCTAATTTACAATAGGAGAAAATGATTATAAAAATGGATCATTAGGTGGCTACTCAGCCGACTCTAATTTATTTTCCAAAGAGAAAAAAAAATTGATAGTTAATAGTATTTAATTAAAAATCGTACCTGGCTTTTTTTTATGTAGTACGTTGGTTTACTTAGGTAGTACTTATTTATTCTGATATTTTCGCTCACGATTTTATATTGCTCGACACTTATTCTTTTTCTACTGTTGAACTTTACACTAGGCTGGTCAGGACACGAGAGAGCGAGTACATGTAAAATCTGCCTAGATATAGCGATTTTTTTCGGGTGGACCCAATTCCGTGAATTTAGGGGAATTTCCACGCCTACGCTCTGCCGTGTCCATCCAACTTTTTCCACTTCCTTCCGGAAACCCATTGTTTCGGGGCCACACTATCCCTTCCACATTGTTTTTCCCACTGACGTAGTTGCTTCGGACCCCCTCTACATGGGTCCTCCACAACCCGCCCATTGACCTTATTGGATAAATTATTTTTTTCTTTTTTTTCATATTATTGTTAAACTATATTATTTGGTAAATCTTATAAACTATATTATTTATAAATGATAATTTTATAAACGACATCATTTTGTAGAATATATAATTTATGGATTAATTTCCTCTTAATTAATTAATTGATTATTCTTATTGCCTATGGTCATTTTATATTCTTTTTCTATTTTTTTATGTTTTACACGTTTGGTTACTTGATAATTTTTCATTTGAATATTTATTATTTAGTATTTAAATTTTATTCTATTATAATTTTTTTGTTTGTGTCGCTTTCTATTTTAAATGGTTTTACTATCTTAATGGAAACCTTTTTGCTTGTTTGTTTAACTACTCACTTGTCCAAACACCATAATTTGTTTTTAAATGTTTTTTTTCAATTTGGAAACATTCAAAAACTCATTACAGATATGTATTATTTACTTTAGGTCTTATTTAGAGTGTGCTGGCGATAAGAAAGTGCGACAGCAGCCACTCTGACCCTGGGTGAGGATTAAAATTCCTTTTCACCCAATATTATATTAAAATATAGATTAGGTGTTCGAACAAGTTTCCTAATGTCAACCAAAATGTTAAGTAAAACATAAAATATAAGATTTAAATAAAATAAAATAAAATGAAATAATATATAAACAAACGAAAAATAGTCTGGACGTAACAACTTAATTGGTTTAATTGCCACGGCAGCGCTCTAGACATCTTTAATTATTAAGTAAGAAATTAAGACAATCTAATAAGTGGAAACCTAAACATGCAAACCTTCTCAATAAGACAATTTATAGATAAATTGAGAAAAATATAGATAGCTCGAACTGGGAATCGAACCCAGACCATGTCGGTATCGCGCCGAGTGCTCTACCAGTTGAGCTATCCGACACTATACTATATTCCGTTCAATTTAATCTATAACTGATTGAGCCACACCGTCCATCGTACGGTAATACACCAATTTAATAAGTGGAAACCTAAACATGCAAACCTTCTCAATAAGACAATTTATATATAAATTGAGAAAAATATAGATAGCCCGAACTGGGAATCGAACCCAGACCATGTCGGTATCGCGCCGAGTAATCTACCAGTTGAGCTATCCGGCACTATACTATATTCCGTTCAATTTAATCTATAACTTATTGAGCCACACCGTCCATCGTACGGTAAAAATATAAATATTATTTAATTATAAAATAATTAATCTCGAAATTTTGCTAAAATTAAAAATTTTGATAACTTTAACTTCATATATTTTTGAAAATAATAGTTTTGGAGATACAAGTCATTAAGGGCGGGGTCTGGGTTTTTACTTTCGAAAAATCGATTTTTTTTTTTTTGTTTTATCTTATTGTTTAACATTTCAAGAATATGTCCTCAAAATTTTAATCCGATCTAAGCAATATTCTTGAAGTTATTGTTTAATTAGTCTCGGGGTCTTTAACGCTCTAATTCTAACAGCTACGGGCGGTTGGGATTGCAGTGCAGCTGTCGAGCAGGTATACAGGTTATTCATTGCTATTGTCCTGATCCCATATTCAGTTTTAGAAATATTTCATTTAGTAAAGCTAGGTAACTAAAACCATATAGATATATTTTATATTTGTATGTTTACTATACACTACATTATTTTAAAAAAAGAAACGAGCTTCAGTTAGTGGTTAGACGTTCGACCGTGCACTTGTAATTTTATTTTTTCAAAAAATTTCCTGAGCAGAAATGCCGAGAGTAAATAAAATTTCGCGAGAAGATCGTCAAAGTGGAAGGACCTATTTGTGTCGATCAAAAAAAAGATCAAACCCGAATAAAAAAATAAAAGATGAGGCTACCACCAAAAGTGCTTCGGCGAAGAAAATAAAACTAAATACGAGTGCTAGTGTACCGGAAGATGTTGAAAAACATTTTAGAATCATAGATTTTTTGCTTGTGTTTTCAACCATCGCAAGTTTAGTAAAATGTGCTCAGTGTGATGGTTCAATCGAGTTCAAGAGCTGTAAAAAAGAAGGACTTGGCTTGCAAATCCAAGTCAAATGTACAAATTGTGATCCACGCTTTATACCGTCGAGTGAGAAAACTGGTCATCGCTATGAAATCAACACTCGTTTTGCCTTTGTAATGCGTACATTAGGTTTGGGTTTAGCAGGCTGCAATAAATTTTGCGGGCTCATGGACATAGCAAGTAGTTTTCTATCAAAACAATCTTATTTGGATCTCATGAAATCTATTTGCTGCAGCATCGAAACGACTGCTGAGTAATTTCTTGTCTCCGCCGCAGACGAAGAAAAACAGCTAACACGTGCAAATTCGGAGTCAGACACTTTGACCGTTTCTGGTGACGGCACGTGGCAGGAGCAAGGCTTTAGCTCTTCCTTTGGCGTCACTTCCTTGATTGGATATTGGTCTGGAAAAGTTATCGATATTTTCGTAAGTAGTTCGCACTGCCAGGCTTGCGAATTATGGAGAAATCAATTAAATACTGATGAATTTCAAGATTGGTACGAAGAACATGTTGGAAAAGATGAATGCCAAGCAAATCACACCGGACCATCAGGTAACATGGAAGTAAATGCTGTCATCGAACTGTTTCGCCGATCAGAAGAAAAATACGAAGCGAAAATCAGCAACTATATTGGAGACGGAGATAGTAAAACTTACGGCAATTTAGTAAAAGCTAAACCTTATGGTGAAAATTTTATTATAAATAAAAAAGAATGTGTAGGTCACGTGCAAAAAAGAATGGGTAAACGTCTACGTGATCTAGTAAATAAAACTGTTGAACATAAAGTTGTAAAAACCGGAAAAAATGCTGGTAAAACAAGACAAAGTAAATTACTCGGTGACAAAGGAAAGCTCACTGGAAAAGTCATTGATAATTTGAGTCGATACTACGGAGCAGCAATCAGACATAATTGTGATTCATTAGAAGGAATGAAAAATGCAGTCTGGGCAACGTTCTACCACCAGCAGTCAACAGACGATTACCCTCAACACCATAAGTGCATGAGCGGTGAGAACTCGTGGTGTTCGTATTAAAAAGCTTTGGCCACAACAGGAGTGGAAAATTTCAATCATGACTACACTCCACTTCCACAAGATGTCATAGAAGCGATCAAACCGATTTATGAAGATTTGAGTAAAGACGAACTTCTAGAAAGGTGTCTTGGAGGTTTTACTCAAAATGCCAACGAAAGTTTGAAACAGCTGATTTGGAGAATTGCACCGAAAAAATTATCTGGCAGCAGACAAATTGTTAAATTTGCATCTTATGTAGCTGCATGCACATTCAATGAAGGTGCTGGTGCTCTTCTAACTTTTCTGTCTGACATGGACGTCAGTGTCGGCCCAAGCGCTCACAAGTATGCATCATCTACGGACAGCAATCGCATTGATAGGGCCGAGTTCCAAGCTGTGCAGCAGAGCAAAAAAGCCAGAATAAAACGAAGACTTGAAAAAAAACAGGCTGAAGACATCGACAATGCTGAAGGATGTGTGCTGTATGGAGCTGGAATTGATGATTCTGTGTAAGTTTAAAAAAAAAATTTTTTTCTTCACTTTTTTGCTTCATAAACTTTAAACGCGTTTTTCTCAAAACTACTTTTTCAAAGTCCGTGTTCACTGCCATTTGAAAACTACTCGACCGATTCATTTCAAACTTTGTACACATTTTCTTCATATAAAATACCTCCCCCCTACGTTTAGTAAAAATTTTTTTTTTTACGTTAAGGGTGTTTCCCACCCACAAAATGGCGGAAATTTTAGTCGAAAATAACGGTTCACACTTTAGATGGCCGCCAAAAATTTTTAATTAAAAAAAAAAATAATCAAAGAACGTTGGGGGGAAGATTTGTTTATAATTTAACTAAATTTTTATGGTTTTTCGTTTTCAGATAATTTCCGGCCGAGTTACAGTGAACACCGCAAATCGTTTTTTTTTCAAGACGTCCTGGGGGAAGCTCTGTCACGGGCTAATGGTTTAATATTTTTGCATGAAAAATTTACAGAAGATTGTCAAAACTATGCTCAATAATGTATAGAAGGTTTGAATAAAATTGCTCAATCGATATTTGAGATAAAAAATCACAAAAAAAGTGTTTTTTTTTACGCTGAAACCCAGACCCCTCCCTTAAACCTTTTTTATAGAAAATTAAATTTTCTACAAAAAAATCATTCACGTTTTTTCTCTAGACTCAACTGTTCATGAGTTAATAGCTAAAAACCATCGATTTGATACGAAATTTGACATTAAAGACTTACAGGAAAGCTAGAGTTGAACTCAGAGCTAAGCAGATACTGGCTTTTTTGAAGAGCATACAATTCTCTTTAAGAAAAACTTTGGTCCCATACGATACATAAAAGTGGGGCTGAGTTTTATTAATTGAAACGAAAAAAAAATAAATTTACGTGCTTTTAGCATGGGAAAACTTCAACGTCGTTGTTCCAGTGGTTAATATTAATATTAAGAGCTCAAAATTGGACTGAATTTTTGTTTGAACATATAGAACAAGATTTTTGAAGGGGAGCGAAAAAAAAAATATTCGTTTTAAACGGAGCACTCTAATATATATATTAGGGCGACGCAAAAAATCCGAATATTTTTAAACTTACCGCTAAGAAAATCGATGATTTTCAAAAATTTTGGGAAGTTATTGTTTTCACCCCGATTTGCGAAAATCGAAATTCCAACAGATGTCGACGTTTTGAGGTTCTAGGAAGCTATTCTGACTAAATTCAAGATGATGTCCGATTGTATGTATGTATGTATGTATGTAAATATTCTGTAACTTTTAAATAGCTGTTAAATACTATAAGTAATGAAAATTTGAGCTTAATCGGTAGGTTACGTTCGTAGACATTTCAAAAATAAAATTTTTTCAAAAATGTTTTTTTTGAATAACTTTTAATTTGCTTAATGGATTGATTTCAAAATCTAATCAGCTCTGAAACTTTATAAGCCGCGTCGAATGCTACCTCAACCATTGAAATCGGTTCATTCGTTCAAAAGAAACCGTTAACGAAAGAATTAAAAAAAAAATTTTTTTTTAGTTTTTTTCGAAATTTTTCAAAAACGACTCGATAAATCAATTTTAAAATTTGATCAGCTCTAGAACTAAATAAAACGCGTCGATTGCCACCTCAGTTGTTGCAATCGGTGAATTCGTTCGAGCGATATCGTTGGAGAAAAAATGGTAAAAATCGTTATTTTTCGAAAACAACGGTATACAAAAGTATTTTCAAGCTCAAAGAGCTCCAAAATGTATTTTTAACAATGTTTTCGAGCTCAAGGAGCTCGAAAACTGCGGGAAGTTTTGGGGCTGGCCCCGAGGGTCAAATGACAGACCGATTTTTTTTTTTGATCTCACATGGAGATTTGTTGGATTACAATGTTTTAAGACGCCTCTCCAAGAATCTGCTCGATAAAAAATTTTCAAGAGGTCACTCACGAATTTTGAAAATATCAAAAATGATTGAAATTCGGATTCTTCATTTCTAAATTTTCTTTTTCTCGTGGCAGTAATAGTTTATATTTGTGAAATCATGAAGACGCTGAAAATTTAAGCCCAAAATTAAAATATCTAAACCTCGCTCAAGAATTTTGAATGTTTCCGAGTGCTGTCTTTTCGACGTTTTCGAGCGACCCTTGAATATTGATAATAAAGCATCTCGATTCTTTTATTATCAATTTGCATGATTATGAATGAAAATATAACCCGAGAAATAGTTATAATCAGTTATTTACATACTTTTTTTATTTTTTAATTCAATTTGTAGGTTTTTTAGCTTATTCGAAACTTACCAAATTTTATTGTTGAAGACTGTCCTGTATATTTTTGGCAACGCAATAGTTATCTCACTGAAATGACAATAATAGTTATAAAAAAATACAAAAACTAATTCAAACTATTAGTAATATATTATCAGTTAATATTCAAAATTCTTGAGCGCCATTTAAAAATTCAAATTTCGGGCTGAAATTTCCAGCATAGTCATTATTTTACAAATATAAACAATTACCGCCACGAGAAAGAAATAATTTAGTATTAAAAAACCCAAATTTCAATCATTTTTGATGTTTTCAAAATTCGTGAGCGACTTCTTGAAAATTTTTTATCGTGCTGATTTTTGGAGAGACTTCTTAAAACATCGTAAGCCAACAAATTTTCATACGAGATCGAAAAAAAAAGTAGTCGGTTTTTTCGCACTATCCTAATATACACTAAAGCAAAAAATTAAAGGAATAGAAAAATTTTATAAATTTTTTAGTGATTTTTGGAAGGCTGTAACTGTGAAAAATAATTATATCGAGATTTGAAATAAAGTATTTTATAGTTTGAAATCTCTAGTTTCGGTGCATTTTTATTAAAATTTTTTAAAAGCTCCGGTTATTGCGCAAACATGAAAAATACTGCGAGATAAAAAATTTTTAAACTTTTTTTACCGGAGAGCCTCCGGACCGTGGAAAAATTTTTTTGACGAAACCAATGCATAGGTCATTTAGAAAATTTATTCACCTTCAATTTGGCTTTTTTTTCAACTCGTAAGACGATTTGTTGCAGAGATATCAGCCTACAAACAAGAAATGATCCTTTTAGCTTTGATCATCGATATTTAGGTTACCATTTAGGTTGAATAAATATCCAACAAGACCCTTTTATCATTTTTTGAAAAAAAAATTTTTTTTCATTATTAACATCCATTAGAAGTAAGTAAAAAAAAATGATTTACTTTGGTTTTTTAGTAAATCTACCACTGCTCTGTAAATATCGATGAAAAGACTAATGTTGCTAGAGAATTTTTTGGCTTAATGTACCCTCAATAACCCCGTAAATTTTCGAATTGATCTATTGAACCGTTTTTTGGGGGTGATCAATCAAAGTTTTGCTAAACAATGAAAGAAACAAGTCTTGTTCCTTTAATTGTGTAATCATCCCGTGTAAAAAAAATTTATCTCGAAAGGATCCCGCTGGGATCCCACATTTGGAACCTGCCGCCCATGGAACTGACCGGAACTTTAAGCGAAATATTGGCGAAACCTTTTAAATTGGTAAAGAGCATATGCCACAGCCATCTAATTTTTAAGAATAATGTTGGCATCTATTTCGAACGAAAATTTGTGAATTCTGCTTTTATGATGTTAAAGATTTTAAATAGTGCTGCTGAGATTCCTGAAATCTTCCGATATGAGTATTTCGGGTACTTTAAGGTGAAACTGTGGAATACCAACAATAAAAATAGTGCCGCTAAAATTCCTGAAATCTTCCAATAAGAGTATTTCGGGTACTTTTAGGTGAAACTATGGAATACAAACAATAACAAAAGTGCCGCTAAAATTCCTGCAATCTTCCGAAAGGAGATCGTAGGGTGATTTTAGGTGAAGTTACAGAACACGAACATTGATAAAAGTGCCGTTAACATTCCAGAACTCCTTGCAGAAGATTACAGGGATTGTAGCGGCGTTGTTATTAGTTCTGGAATTCCGCAGCTACACCTAAAAGCACTCTATGGATTCCTTCCGGACGTGTAATGTTAGCGGCAGTTTATTATTGTTCGTGTTCCGTAGCTTCACCTAAAATCACCCTATGATCTCCTTTTAGAAGATTCCAGAAATTTTAAAAGCACTTTTGTTATTTTTTGTGTTCCGCAGTTTCACCTGACAATACCCGAAATACGCCTATCGGAAGATTTCAGGAATTTCAGCGGCACTATTTAAAATCTTCAACATCATAAAAGTTAGCAGAATTCACAAAGTTTCGTTCAAAATAGATGCCAACATTATTCTTAAAAATTTTATGGCTGTGGTATATGCTCTTTACCATTTTAAACGGTTCCGCCAATCTTCCGTTTAAAGTTCCGGTCAGTTCCATGAGCGGCAGGTTCCAAATGCGGGGTCCCGGCGGAATCCCTCCGGGATAATTTTTTTTTACACGGGATAATCAAAATAGAAAAAAAAATTTTTTTCGACTTTTCTTACATTTTCGCGTTGGTTACTCAGTAAATGTGAGGGAAAGAGAAAAAAACGAAAAAATTTTTTATTGAGAAGGTTGCATGTTTAGGTTTCCACTATATTAAATTGGAAATTTATTTATTGTAATTCGCGATAAATACTTGTTATTTACCGGCATTATTTATTATTTATGATAAAGAATTGATTTCTACGATGATTATTTATCACTACTTATTATTTGTGATAACAAATTAAATTTACGATTATTGTTTGTTATTTGCCATAAAGAATTGGTACTTACAATTATTATTTATTGTGTACGATAATGAATTGGATATTTACAAGTATTATTTATTATTTACACATATGAATCATTATTTTACAATTAATTATTATTATTTGTGAGTATTGCGGTATTACTTACACATATTAATTATTATTTGTAGTCTTTAAGTGTTATTTACGATTATTGCGTTTTATGTACAAGTATTTATTATTATTTGCGGTATTGCGATACTACTTGAAATTAGTTTATTATTCTGGGGAAATATTATGTTTTTACATACGATTATCATGTATTGTTGTATCAAGTATTGGAGTATAATTATAATACGTTATTTATTTTTTAAATACATTGAGCGATAATTATTATAAAAGATGGCGCCTCCGAGGCATATGTGTGTAAAGTGTGACAAGACAATTAAAGAAAATATAAGTAGTTTAAGTTGTTATAAGTGTAAAAAATGGTTCCGCAAAAAATGTAGTGGGTTGGAAAATGAAGATTTTAATAAAATTGCTCAGGAATTTAAAAGATCAGGTCTAAATAACTGGATATGTGATATCTGTGATTTGGAGGTTAGTTTAGTGGCAGCAGATGAGGAAGACGATGGGGTTAACGACACCGAGCCACCGTCTAGGAAAATGATAATGGAATGCATGGAATCACTGCTCTGTGAACGTCTTGAACCTTTTAAGTAGGAATTAAAATATATTAGGGAGGATATGAAGTCGATGGAAAAGGAGATCAAAACTCTCAAGGAATCGAACTTAGACGCTAAGAAACTTGGAGTTTAAAATAACAAGGAATTAATGGAGCTGAGTAAACGGGTAGATAATTCAGAAAAGATACATCCAAATGTGAATGATGTTTTTTGTGAGGCAGAGGATAGGAAACACAGAGAGGGGTGTGTAATTGTCTTCAACATTCCAGAATCGAATAAAGATACTGGTACTGAGAGACAGCTAGACGACAAGAATAGGTTTAAGCTGTTGTTACCAGATGATTGTGCAATTAATTGTGATAATATTAAAATCAATAGGATAGGCAAAATGACGAGCGGCAAAGCTCGTCCTGTAAAAATTGTTCTACAATCTAAGGAGCAAGCTAGACAAGTTCTCAGAGCAAAACCGAAGGATAAATCATCTTGGTTTAAGCCGGATCTAACACGGATGCAGAGGGAAAAGCTGAGTGAGCTACGTAGAGAGATAAAAAGCAGAGAAGGAGCTAGGAAGAATTTAATCATAAAGTATAAATTTGGTGAACTATTTATTGTTAAAAAAGATGATTTTCAGCAGGAATAGCTAAAAAATTTAATAAATTAAAAAACATAAAAATTGTATACCAGAATGTCAGAGGCTTGCGCACCAAGCTGAAGACTTTTTTAACATCATTAGCATCTAGTGGATCTGATATTGTATGTATTACGGAGACATAGCTCAATAATAGTATATCTGATGGTGAAGTGGTGGATTGTACATACTCATTGTTTAGGAGGGACAGAGATTACTTGTCAACGCAAAAACAACGAGGTGGTAGTGGTCTCATTGCAATTAAGAGAAGGTTTTATGCTGATCAAGTTCACATTGGACATCAAGATGTTGAGCAAATTTTCATCAAGATAAAACTGGACCATGAGGACCTTATTATTGGCAATGTGTATATCCCCCCAAACAGTGATGCAAATATTTATGAAAGACATATTCAAGACGTAGTTAGCATAGCTAATAGTCATCCTGGGTGCAGGATAGTACTCTTTGGTGATTACAATCTCCCAGTTGTCAGATGGAGGAAGACCAATGAGGAAAATAAGTTCTTCGGGGAATCTGTGAAATCGGGTATTGTTTTGGAAGAGTGTTCCGTATTGGGCTTAAATCAGGTTAATGTGATGCAGAACTGTGATGGCAAGTATCTCGATTTATGTCTAACTAACTGTGATATATCGTGTTGTAAAGCTATGGCAATGGTTCCAGAAGATAAGTATCATCCTACACTAGGAATCGAAATTTTGGTAACTAACTTAATCAAACCTAAAATAATGGAGTACTTGAATTTTAAGAATGGTGACTATGGGGCTCTCAATAATTTCTTTTTGAGGAAGAATTGGATTCCGTTGTATGAACTCAAGGACATTGATAGCGTAGTAAATTACTTCAATAAATCTATTGAGGAAGGTATGGATAAATATATTCCCAGAGCAGTAAAAAAGGATTATAAATATCCAAGTTGGTTTAGTGATTCTTTAATTAGAAAGATAAAGAGTAAGAGAGCTCCCCACGGTAGATACAAGAGCACTGGATTCCACCAGGACTATGAGATTTTTAGCAAATTAAGGAGGGAATGTAAGGAACTATGTCTTCTGGAGCTTTGTGAGTAAGAAAAGTAGCTCGAATCGAGGTATACAATCTTCAATGGAGTGGTCAGATAATAAAGCAGGAGGGGTTGAGAATGTACGTAATCTTTTTGCTGATTTCTTCAATAGTATATACGACAACGAAATCATATTACCTAAAGAAGCTGCTAACTTGATTATGGAAGAGATGGCTAATGGAAATTCTAATATAAGCGAAATAGAGATTACTTTTAATGAACTTCTTAAAGTAATGTTATCAATAGATCAGACTAAAGGACCTGGACTGGATGGGATTTCAAATTTCTTTCTTCGGGAGTGTGCCGTAGGACTTAGTGAGCCATTGTGGTTCATTTTTGATAAATTACTAAAGTGGGGAGTCTTTCCTGACAGCTGGAAGGAGGCGTATGCTGTTCCAATCTACAAATCAGGTAGTAGGATTGATGTAAGCAACTACAGACAAGTCTGTATTCAATCAGCTTTGCCTAAATCATTTGAAAAAATAATTTATAGGCGTATTGAATTCTGGTTTAAGAGCATCTTGGTTGACCAGCAACATGGCTTCGTTAAAGGAAGATCAACCACTACTAACCTTATGGTTTATATTGAATATATAATGAAACAACTGTCAGAAAAATATGATACTCATACACTCTACACGGATTTTAGTAAGGCTTTTGACATGGTGAATCATGAAGTGCTATTGATAAAGTTGAAGAAATATGGGATATCGGGTAGTTTGTTAAGCTGATTCCAGTCTTACTTAGTTGGGCGGAGACTTCGTGTCAAGATCAAAGATGATGTCTCTAGGGAATTCAAGGTTACTTCGAGTGTTCCACAGGGTTAACATCTTGGTCCCTTGTTATTTTGCATCTTCGTGAATGATATTGGTAGTGTTCTGACATCTGAGTTTTAACTATTTGCTGATGACTCGAAGATGTATAGATGTATCAGGAATATGAGTGATCTAGATGCGTTACAAAATGACATCAACAAGTTGTCAGATTGGTGTGATATTAATAAACTTAAACTCAATGTAAAATAATGTGCAATAATCAAGTTCGGCCGACGTTCGAGAGATGATTATTATATTCACTACCAATACTTCATCAAAGAGGACGTTGTCCCACAGGTTGATGAAATAAGAGATTTGGGCATATATATTGATAGCAAGCTAACTTATGGAGGACATCTAAACAATATAGCTGCTAAGGCCAATAAGACTCTGGGTAGTCTGTTGAGGTCTAGTAGCGGATTCAAGCAGGATAACACGTTGATCAAACTATTTTGCTCTTTAGTAAGACCAGTGCTGGAATATGGATGTGTCATATGGGATCCAAGTTATAACAACCAGATTGAAAAACTGGAATTGGTTCAAAGGAAATTTTTAAGGCAAATCAGATACCGAAACAGCAAGAAGGGAATCCTGCTGGACAGACATCAAGCCTATGAGTATACTGGACTATCTTCCTTAGCGAATAGGAGAAAATATTTAACATTGTGCTGTGGGTTTAATATTATTAACGGACATATTGATGCTCTGGAGCTGCTTGGTATGTTGGGCTTTGCTGTGCCGAATATAAATTTGAGGTCTAATAGGATAATGAAGATTCCTATAGTAAGATCGCGTTTTTTGACATGCTCTCGACAATATAGAATTTCCAAAATAATCAATGAAGATGCAACAGAAGTAAATTTTTTTGGAGCATCGTTAAATAGTTGCAAAGAGAAATCTATAAGATCAATTTTAAACTAAGAATTCTAGTTATGATTTTTTGTTATGATTTTTGTTTTTTTTTGGTTATCATTGTATTTAAAGTTAAGCTGATGATTAAGTATTCACACTTTATATTATATTATATTTGTTATTACTATGTATAATTGTCGAGAGGCGTTAAATAAATAAATTAATAAATAATCGGTCACCAACCAGGTATTTTCTATAAATTTATTTAAGTGCTATCTCTTGCTTGCTATCCTTTTCCTTAATCTGAAACTGCTCTTGGATCATTTCATTTAATTTATTTTCATTTTCTTCTAATTTTCATTTCATTTAAGTATTATTGTTCGTGAAGATACACGAACTGGCACCCAATTAGGTTTCTAACTCAGCCTGAGTCAAGCTGTGAATCCATTGGGGAGTTATCTGGCTCCAAGGGATAATTTCGTTTTGTTTTCGGTATTTTATTCCAGTATTTTACCATCGGAGGGCCTTAACGGCTATTTGACGCTAACCACACTCCGCCGTGGGTTATTTAAAATAGGAGGAAGCGTTATACAATGAATAATAATTCTGCGATAAAATAATGCAGGTTGATTGTACGTATTAAATATAATTGCAAAATGGCGACCACAGATTTTTAAGATTGAAATTTCCTGCATTTTCCAGGTATTCCAGTCAAATAATTCAAAAATTCCCTGACCATACGTAATAATATCAAATCATTACAATACTTATTCAATTTGAAACAAAATGGTATTTGAGTTCAACATACAATCAATCATTGTCCTTAAACACTGAAAAAAAGAAATATTTGTCCCAAATAAATCAATTTATTTGTCGCTCTTTTCTGAATATTTCTTAATGGCAAATAATTATATTTGGTACAACTAAATATGACAATTGGTTCAAATAATGTTTTAATCTGATTGAAACATATCATTCATTTGTGGTAATTGATAATTGGTGGCAAAGATATTATTAAATTTATGACTGATAACGAAAAATTTGACGATAATATACGCCTTGATTAAGAAAATTTTTTTGAAATGATTCAAAATAATTTAAAATGAATTAAAACAATTTGTGTTTTGTCGCACGACTGTTTTGCCGTGAGAATATCGTCAAAAATTATAATAATTTAAAGACAAAAAAAAGGAAAAAGTTTTGCAGTAAAAATTAAGTTGAATTTTATTTAATGCATGGAGATCGAGCTGTCCAGTACAAAACTCGATGTATATCTTACTTTAAAATGATTAACTTAAAGTCTAGGTACAATTTTCATAAGAGCAAAGAGTGGGAAAAAAGGTTTACATTTCAGCGGTAGTAGTGAAAAATTTCGAAAGTGATTGGTAATGCGAAAGAAAGAAAAGGAATGATGGGCATTACGGAAAATGGACATAAGCGGGGGTGTAGCGTAAGGAGGACGTAAGAGAAAGGGAATGACCTCAGTAGACGTGGAAAATTTGGGAACGGAGAGTGCCTGACTCAAGGGTCATCAAGTATAGTAGGCTTTTGAAGAACAATAAAGCAATACAATTAAGAGGGTGAGCTTAAAAATGCGCGTACAATATTTTCAAATCAATGAAATACTATCTATGAAAAAAGAGTCTGCGAGAGGCTTAGGATAAAATACTTTGTAACTCACAAACAAAGATGTGGAAAAAATGAATATACAAAACCAACCTAAGGCTTGTGAAAGATTTTACTGCCTCGAACATCTGCAAAACACGTGTTAGAAATCGGAAAATTCTTGAGAATAGAATTAAACAATTAGGTATATAATTAAGATATTTAATTGTAAAATTCCTAAGGGATTATTTCACGATGGGCAATAAATTTATAAATTCAAATTTAGCACTAATAATGAATATTTAAATAAAAAGTAAATTTAAAATAAATTAAAAATAGAAGTTTATCAATTAGCACTTGAACAATTTGAATCGACTAATATATATATATTTAGTGGTTAAGGGTAAAAATTAAATATAATAAATAAATTATTTAAACCAACTAATAATCTTAAATAAATGTTTTATTTAACCAACGTATTTAACACAGTAAAATTTGAGAATACAATAGAAAAATGCTTAGATGCGTGTATGCAGTCAGCGGTATAACTTATTGTGTCTCTACGAATGAGGTAGAGACGGAATATGGAAAAATCGATGTTCGGCGTAGATTGCCGAAATTAATCGATCGTAATTATCGTAGCAACGCTACAGAACTCCCTTTGTTTTTTTTTTTTTTTTTTTTTTTTTAATTTAATACACGATAATTAAAGTAATGGAATATTAACAAATGATATGAATAAATAAATAAGTAAATGAATGAGTATAATACAGTGGTGAATTCTTACTTTGTAAAAAAAAAAACTTTTATAAAAAAAAAAAATTTTAATCGCGTAAATTTTTAAATATTAAACCGGACTCGGCATTTTTTGGTCTCGGTTGCTGTGTTATTCGACTGGGAGTTTGTTATCGTCATCGTCGCGTCGATTGCATCCGCCTCGTAAACCGGCTTCAATCTATCCACTAAAATAGCGATTTGTCGTCCACGAAAATCGACGATAAAGTATTTATCGTGTCTAGTTATTACACGGTATGGGCCTTCGTACGGCGCTGAAAAAGATGGTCCAACCTGGTCATTCCGTATCAGTACGTGACTGCAAGTACTAAGGTTCCTGAAACAAAAAACAGAATGCTTGCCGTGACGCGACATTTCGGACGGTGCCAATGAATTAAAATGACGTTTTAGAGTATTGACAATGTTATGAGGTGTTTTTTTATTGCTGGAAGTGAGTCACTCACCAGGCAAACGAATTGGCTCACCGTACACTAATTCAGCCGGAGTCGTCTGGATGTCGTCCTTCCAAGCAGCGCTGAAGCCGAGTAAAACGGCTGGTAATGCGTCATACCATGACTCTCGATGACACAAAAGTGCTGCCTTTAGCTGACGATGTAAACGTTCGACGAGACCGTTGGCTTGCGGATGATACGGTGTAGTATGTAGGTATTTTATTCCATACATTTTTAATAGCGATTAGAATAACGACGATTCGAATTGCGGACCTTGATCCGAAATTATACGTTTCGGTACTTCGTGGCGAGAAATCCAGTGCAGCGATAGTGCATGTGCTACCGTCTCTGCAGTTCCATTGGATAACGGGACAGCCTCAGGAAACCTCGTGAACCGGTCGATGATCGTTAAACACTGGTTAAAGCCTCTTGACGATTTTAGAGACACCAAGTCGATGTGTATGTGCTCGAATCGTTCAGTTGGAGGTTGAAAACTGGCGATCGGCGATGACACGTGTCTCTGGATTTTATTTTTCTGGCAATCGATGCAAGATTTCGCCCATTCTCGGCAATCTTTATTAATCGACGGCCAGACGTATCGTTTGGAGACGATCTTTAGCGATCCTTTGATTCCAGGGTGAGCGAGCGTGTGTAGCGAGTCGAACACTTTTCTCCTCAGCGGTCCTGGAACGTATGGACGCACTGTACCTGACGCAGTGTCACAGTACAGTGCAGGTCCATTATCGAGTTGAATCGTTTTTAAATTTAAAGCAGTTGTTTGACGTAACAACTGCTGAAGTTCATCGTCAGTTTGTTGAGCGTCGGCGAGTTCTTGCGACGTTATAGCAGTGGATACTGCTTCGACACGTGACAATGTGTCAGCGACAATATTGTCGTTACCCGACACACGTTGAATATCGGTGGTGAATTGACCGATGAAATCAATTCGACGAAATTGCCAAGGCGATGCTCTTTCGGTGCGCTGTTTGTAAGCGTGCTGAAGCGGCTTGTGATCTGTGTAGATCGTAACATGCCGGCCTTCGAATATGTGCCGAAAGTATTTAACAGTCTCGTAGATGGCGTTTAACTCGCGGTCGTATGTCGACAATTTTTGGATCGACGGGGACACTTTTCGACTAAAAAATGCCAGTGGTTGCCAGTTGTTATCCACTTTTTGTTGTAAAACGGCTCCAATACCGATTTCGGATGCGTCGGTGAATATTGCCCAGTCAGCATCGGTTTTAGGGTGTACCAATAGAGTAGCATCCGCGAGAGCGCGTTTAGCTGACTTAAAAGACTCCTGAAGTTCGGTTGTCCAGTTGACTGGATGAGAGCCTTTTACTTTGGGTCCTTCCAAAATTTTGTTTAACGGTGCTAGAATTTCTGCAGCGTTCTTGATGAACTTTCTGTAGAAATTCACTGTGCCAAGGAATCGACGAAGAGCTTTTACGGTGGTAGGAGGCTCGAAATTGACAATAGCCTCGACTTTTTGCGGTAACGGCTTAATTCCATCTTTGGTGATGACATGGCCGAGAAATTTTACTTTCGGTAGACCAAATTGACATTTCGGTACGTTAATTACCAGTCCGCATTCACGGAGACGCTCGAATAAAATTTTTAGATGCTCCATGTGATGCTTCTCGTCGTTAGATGCGATAAAAATATCGTCAACGTATGAAAAGACGATATCAAGATCACGAGTGACCTCGTCAATAAATCGTTGAAACGTTTGAGCCGCGTTTTTAAACACGAACGCGATAAATCGGAACTCGAACAGTCCGAACGGTGTAATGATCGCCGTTTTCGGCACGTCTTCCGGTGCGACAGGTATTTGCAAAAATGCCTTTGCAAAATCGACGACTGAAAATATGTTTTTACCGTGTAAGAATGCGGCAAAGTCGTCAAGATAACGCAGCGAGTATTTGTCGATTAGGGTTCGATCGTTGAGTGGACGGTAATCACCGCACGGCCTCCATTCTCCGAACTTCTTCTGTGCCAAATGAAGTGGTAAAGCCCAGGCGCTGTTGGATGGTCTGCGAATACCTTCCTCGATCATTTTCCGGAACTCTGCTTGTGCGATTTTTAATTTATATGGGGCCAGGCGTCTTGCGTTGCACGAAACTGGCGGTCCAGGTGACGTTCGGATATGATGCACCGTTGAATGTTTTCTAGTTTGACGCTGAGTAGCATGAGGTCGAGTAATATCGGTAAATTCTCTTAATAGTTCCATATACGCAGAATTACCATCGACTGCTTTAATATTAGTTTCTGCCGATGTCGTGTGAGAATTTCCGGGTGTCAATAAACCGGTGATGCCGTCACGAAGGCATTTTCGTTTTAGGTCGACTAATAAGTCATAATGACTTAAGAAGTCTGCACCTATAATCGGTTTAGTGACGTCAGCGATTATAAAATTCTATGAGAATTCACGGCGAAGTCCAAGGTTTAATGTAATCGATTTTAAACCATAGGTTTGAATTATCGAGCCGTTTGCGGCATACAATTGATATCCTATAGGTGTACTGATTGATTTCAGCCAGCCACGTAGAAAGACGGACGAATCGGAGCCGGAATCGACAAGATATTCCGTTCCTGTAGTTCGGTCTCGGATAAACAGGTGGCGAGAAATCGATTGAGAATCATTAGCCGCCTCTATTGATTCTCGTTTGCGTTTCCCTGCCATTTGCAGCCGGGAATGCACGATCGGGCGTTTTTACCGTGCTTGTAATGGTACCAACAGAAGTCAAACTTCTTTGGTACACGTGACCGTGATCGACTTCTGGATCTGCCGCGTTTAACTTTCATGTTTTTAACTTGATTTGTAAGTTGCGCAATTTCTCTGCGCAGCGCAGTAATCTCGCCGTGTTCGGCGGTTGACGATGATGAGTTAGCAGTGGCGGCGGCAACTTGAGGTTTGAGCGATACACGCTCAACCATACGATCGGCAGACTCGGCGAGTTTATCAAGCGTTGAGTCGCTGATAGCTTCAAAACATATTCGAATTTCATTCGGCATATGCGAAAACCAACGTGCTTTGATTATAGCGTCATCAATGCCGGGAACTAGCGTACGCAGATGACGTAAATGTTGCGATGGTGTCCAATCGCCAAGTCTCTCTCTGTCGAGGAGCTCAGTGATCCGTGCTTCTTCGGATCTCGTAAAGCATTTTATTAGAGCGGCTTTTAAATCGCTGTATGGAGTTGTCGCAGGAGGCTGAAGGATTAACTGCTCGACTTCGGCGGCGACGTGAGTGTCAAGCAATGGGATCACCAGGTCGAATTTGGCACGCTCCGTTGCTACCTGATGTGTCGAAAACTGCGCCTCAACCTGCGCAAACCACAATTTCGGATTTTCCGTGCTGAACTGGGGTGTTTTGATGTTCACGGCCATATTTAATTTAACTGACGTAAACGACGATGATCCCGATAAATTAAATTTGAATGTTTCTTCGTCAGATGACTCGGATTTTATTGTCTTGTCGCTGTCGGTTTCAGAGCCTGACATCACCCGTCAACAATGTCAGTAATTCGGTACAGTGCTACCGAAAGATTATCGATGATGCACGGCTCAGGAATGTGCAGCCGGTGGATCAGCCTAATCCTCTGTGGTATTTCCGGTAACGGAAAGAAAATTATACTCGACACTGTACGAAAAATTAATTACAATTTTTTATCACAGCTCGCAAAAACTTTTATCACTATTCGATTCGCACTAAAGGTCCCTCGAATCAACACTGATGCGGCATAACGTCCATAAGATGCCAAGCAATGCACCAGCGGTGATAAAAGAATAAAAAACTGCACAATGATAACAAAAATCACTGCACTAATTAATTCAAAAATAAATTCACACAAAAATAACTGTGAATACAATCACGGTCTCGCCGGTTAATCGGCAACGCGACAAAATATTCGCGGCAAAACGACACGAGAACTCGCGAAATTTTATAAACTGTGTAACGCAGGTGTTCGACGCTTCCCTTAAAAAGAGATTACGTCGGGGTCACCAATTTAGTGGTTAAGGGTAAAAATTAAATATAATGAATAAATTATTTAAACCAACTAATAATGTTAAATAAATGTTTTATTTAACCAACGTATTTAACACAGTAAAATTTGAAAATACAATAGGAAAATGCTTAGATGCGTGTATGCAGTCAGCGGTATAACTTATTGTGTCCCTACGAATAAGGTAGAGACGGAATATGGAAAAATCGATGTTCGGCGTAGATTGCCGAAGTTAATCGATCGTAATTATTGTAGCAACGCTACATATATATATATATATATGTATATATATATATATATATATATATATATATATATGGGTCATTTCCTACGGTAAAAAATCTTTTTTAAAAAAATTTATTAAAAAAATGTAATTATCTCTTAAAACTCATGCTCATATGAGTGGTCACTCAAATTAATTTCTTGATTTTATTTAATTTAGTCACTTCATCTCAAAGTCAGAAAACATCTCTCCCCTGGCTTGTCCCTGGGCTGATTCTGTTTATGTATTAGTAATTTAAAGTGCTTCGAAATCAAATAGATTATTTAAGTTATATATTTCAACAAAATAAATTAAACAAATTCTTGGAATTAAGCGAGTAAAATTGCATGATATTTTTTTTTCTTAAAAAAATTACGTTTGAGTTCGTCCCTCACATTTTGCGTCTCGTCCCCTGGCATTTTTGTTTTCCTGTAAAATCGGCATTTGTTTACCGACTCGCGGGAATGGAAGACCTTGAACGAACGTCGTTGAGCTTATACTTTGTAGTCAGCGCCACTTGAACTAGGTGCGCAGTCATTTTGTAATTTATTTCATTACTGACACTCTGTGGATACAATTCAGAACGAGTGAATGGAGTCTCTCCCCTGGAAAGTTTTATTTTAAAAATATTTTTCTAAAAATTCTAATTCATCTGTATATTTACTCCTTGTTGTGTTTAGATTCTAAGTTTTCTTGGTTAATCGCGTACAATAAATACATTTGTCATCACTTCATTTTTTGTTACTAAAAAGTATCTCCCCTGTTTATATATCCCCTGTCTTATCAAGGCCAGAGGAAAGACACGATATCCAGGGAAGATATGAAAACTTCGAACTAGAATTTTTAATTATTATTAACTAATAATTAAGGATTGATATTAAAATTACAAAATGACTAAATAAAGTTAATACTTAAATGAAAAGTTAGTTGCTTTCATAAAATAACATTAAAATCCTTTTCCTGTTCTAAAAGTATCCTACTCTGTTTAGAAAGTCTCTCCTCCCTTGGATTGAGGATCACCCCTGGTTTTTTATAAAACAAGATAAAATTGATAAATTGACTGACTGCCTTGCAGATACGTTTAAAATGATTGTTTTAATCGAAACATTATAAAATTTAATTAAATTTTCAAATTTTTTATCGTGCTGCGTTTATCAATAATCGTTTATCAATAAGCGATTTACGTCTTAACTGAGAATTGCCCATATATAAATATACATATATATATTGGGGTTAAAAATAAGTTTCCGCCGTTTTTTAACACAAATTAAATATTTATTATAGAAGAACGGTAATATAAATTTATTTAAAATATTGCCCATCACTTGCAACCACTTTTTCCCATCTCTCAGGCAGCATTCGAATCCCACGTCTGAAGAACTCCTTGTCTTTTGCGGCTATCCACGAATCAAACCAATTTTTGGTATCCTCATAAGATGTGAACTTCTGCGCCGTCAGAGCATGTGCCATGGACCGGAACAGGTGATAATCGGACGGTGCAATGTCTGGTGAATAGGGCGGGTGGGGTAACACTTCCCAATCAAGAGTTTTTAAGTACTTTTTCACGGGAGCCGCGTTCCCTTTTTTTTTTTTCATTTTTTCTTTTTTAGGAATTTTATTTTTATTTTTATTTCCTTGTTTATGAATCATTCCTAATGATTTTAAACGATGTGAGACTGCTTGCTGAGTGACTTCTAATGTTAGAGCAAGTTCTTTTTGTGTTTGAGATGAATCTTCCTCCAATAATTCCTCCAATTCTGCATCCTCGTAAATTTTTGGCCTTCCACTGCAATCTTTGTCTTCTACGTCGAAATCACCGTTTTTAAACTTTTGAAACCACTCTCGACACGTTCTCTCACTCAAAGCACCCTCACTATATGCTTCTACGAGCAATCGATGCGCCTCAGCAGCAGATTTCTTTAAATTAAAGAAGTAAACTAATATTTCCCGCAAATGACGCTTACTTGGCTCAAATTTTGACATTTTCAACTTATAAAAATTATATTTTACCAATATAAAATCAATGATATTAATAGGTTATGTTGTTCTTAAATGTCCAAACTATTTTTTAAGCCGGTTATCATCTGCGAAAGCTAACCGAACTCCGTGCCGCGCCATCTACAATAAAACGGCGGAAACTTATTTGTACTCCTAATATGTATATATATATATATTTATATATATGTGTGGTGGTTCGGCTTTACTTCGCGAGATGGCATTCACATCTCGCGTTTCTCGCAATACCTCGTCCCCATGCCTGTTTCAATATGTAACATTACGAACATGTAACTCCAACACGGCCTCTTAGGTAGAGTATACGATAGACACACCTAACTGAGGAGTTTCAGCTATCGCATACTCAAACGAAACGCCTCTTACCGCACAAATACATTCTTCCATCTCTACTTTTCTCATCATCTCTCACAAGGTTTTCGTCTTTGGTAGTTGGTGACTTAGACAGTGATTATTGCAATCTAAACATAAAGTATCATCACCCAAATATATATATTAGGGTGCTTCTTTTCCGACGAAAGTATATATTCGTTGCTCATCAAGCAAAATATTGTTGCTTATGCTGAAACAGTAATTCCTGCCTAGTTTGAGCTCTTAATTCGAGTCCTAAGTACTTTCCATTCGATTTCAAAGATTTACCATTTAAAATACACGTAAATTAAATTACTTTTTTTTTAACTTCCTAATACTCAGCTGCATTTTATGATATCAATGTGGTTTTGGTCGTAAATTTAAGGGCTTTTGGTATTCTTCGAAAGTGCCCATAGCGACTTAGCTGTAGTTCCAGCTGTTTCACTTGTGTCCGTTGCGGAAGTCATTTTTCCTATGAAATTGATTTTTATTGGCTTGCAGAACGTAAACCAATGGAAGGAAACTAAAAATGTTAGTGAGAATTTGATAGAAAATTTTATCCTCTTCAAAAAAAGTCCTATGAGTCAAGTCGCTAAAGTCTATACTTTCCGAGTTATAGTAATTTTAATAATTCGAAAAATATAAGTAAAAAAAAAAAAAAATTACAATTGATATTATATTTTTCAAATTGTTAAAATTACTATAATTCGGAAACTATGGACTTTAGCGACTTCACTCATAAGACTCTTGTTGAAGGGAATCAAATTTCTTATAAAATTGCTGTTAACATTTTTAGCGTACTTTCATTGGTTTACGTTTTGCAAGCCAATAAAGATCAATTTCATACGAAAAATGACTTCCACAACGGACACAAGTGAAACAGCTGGAATTACAGCTAAGTAACTATGGGCACTTTCGAAGAATACCAAAAGCCCCTAAATTTACGACCAAAACCACGTTGATATCATAAAACGCAGCTGGGTATTAGGAAGATAAAAAAAAAGTAATTTATTTTACGTGTATTTTAAATGGTAAATCTTTGAAATCGAAGGGAAAGTACTTAGGATTCGAATTAAGAGCTCAAACTAGGCAGGAATTACTGTTTTAGCATAAGAAACAATATTTTGCTATATAATATATATATATATATATTAGGAGTACGAATAAGTTTCCGCCGTTTTATTGTAGATGGCGCGGCACGGAGTTTCGGTTAGCTTTCGCAGATGATAACCGGCTTAAAAAATAGTTTGGACATTCAAGAACAACATAACCTATTAATATCATTGATTTTATATTGGTAAAATATAATTTTTATAAGTTGAAAATGTCAAAATTTGAGCCAAGTAAGCGTCATTTGCGGGAAATATTAGTTTACTTCTTTAATTTAAAGAAATCTACTGCTGAGGCGCATCAATTGCTCGTAGAAGCATATGGTGAGGGTGCTTTGAGTGAGAGAACGTGTCGAGAGTGGTTTCAAAAGTTCAAAAACGGTGATTTTGACGTAGAAGACAAAGATCGCAGTGGAAGGCCAAAAATTTACGAGGATGCAGAATTGGAGGAATTATTGGAGGAAGATTCATCTCAAACACAAAAAGAACTTGCTCTAACATTAGAAGTCACTCAGCAAGCAGTCTCACATCGTTTAAAATCATTAGGAATGATTCATAAACAAGGAAATTGGGTTCCGTACGAATTAAAGCCGAGAGATATTAAACGCCGATTATGCTTAAGTGAAATGCTGCTAGCTAGACATAAAAAAAAGGGTTTTTTACATCGTATCATAACTGGTGATGAGAAGTGGATACATTATGACAATCCAAAAAAGAGAAAATCATGGGGATTACCTGGCCACGCGTCAACATCAACAGCAAAACCGAATATTCACGGAAAAAAACTTATGCTGTGTATTTGGTGGGATCAGCTAGGTGTAGTGTATTATGAGTTGTTAATCCGAGCGAAACAATTACTGGAGATCTCTATCGAACACAATTGATGAGATTGAGCCGAGCTCTGAAGGAAAAACGCCCTCAATACTATTCTAGACACGAAAAAATTATTCTTCCGCATGACAATGCTCGTCTACATGTTGCGGCTCCCGTGAAAAAGTACTTGGAAACACTTGATTGGGAAGTGTTACCCCACCCGCCGTATTCATCAGACATTGCACCGTCCGATTATTACCTGTTCCGGTCCATGGCTCATGCTCTGACGGCGCAGCGGTTCACATCTTATGAGGATACCAAAAATTGGGTTGATTCGTGGATAGCCTCAAAAGACAAGGAGTTCTTCGGACGTGGGATTCGAATGCTGCCTGAGAGATGGGAAAAAGTGGTTGCAAGTGATGGGCAATATTTTAAATAAATTTATATTACCGTTCTTCTATAATAAATATCTAATTTGTGTTAAAAAACGGCGGAAACTTATTTGTAACCCTAATATATATATATATATATATATATTATATAGCAAAATATTATTTTTGATGCTGTATATATATATATATATATATATATTTATATATATATATATATATATAAAATTGAGCAAATGCACAATGAGGATCTGGTTAGTGGTGATGAAATTTTAACAATCAGAAATTAGACTAATTTTAATAAAAAATAAATTAGATACTTATTCATACTCTGTACGCTTAAAACTGTGAAAAGATAATATTAAATCAAGAATGTAACTATTAAATTGAATCACGTTATGAATTCGACACGTGGTCGATAGCGGTTACTCACGTGGAAATCGATTTGGTAATCAATTACACACCAATAACAATCAATTTATTCTCAATAAATAGCAGCCTTATTATACCGTCTATATATTGAGGTTAATTAAGCTTAAGGTTCTGAAGCGAAGCGGTTTAATTGCACGAGGTTGTACGTTTGAATCCACGATGCAAAAGATAATGGAGAGAGTGTTGTTAAAACGACGTGACCGCTTGGTGGTGACGTGGCAGCCGCGCTGCATCGGGCCCAGATCGCGAGTGACCCGGCACTATTCTGACCTTGACGTCAGTAGCGAGTTCGGCAGCTCCTGGACGTAGCGGAAATGCACGAAGCTTTTCAAATTAATCAAGCTCGTGACTGAACATTCTCCCCAGCGCTGGTGGCGGTGTTGACAGAATTGTCATCTGGAGAGTAAACTGGTAGCACACACAACTTAGCAATTGGTCAAACAAGTTCCGTAGTTGCGGTTTTCAGCGTGACTTCTTGAGTCAGGCTATCCCTGCCTAGATGTAATGCGAGTACTCGTGCAAGCGGTCATTTCGATGGTGGGAGTCTCTAATCAGTCAGCAAGATCAATGAGCTGACATTGATGTCATTTTGTGCATGATGCCACTTTGATATTGACTGATGACGTTGTAGATACTCCAATGACCGTCTACACCAAAATTTCTAGAACATTTGTTGTAGTTTTTGCCAGCATGACAACGTAGCTGCATTGTTTCCAGTAGCGAAGGTCCAGGTACAGCGATTAGCGGTTCATCAATGAGAAAATGTCCGGGAGTCATAGTAGTTAAATCTGCAGGATCTTCAGATAGCGGAGCGATAGGCCTTAAATTCAACACAGCTTCAATCTGTATTCAAACTGTAGTGGGTTGGTCGTAATTCAATAACGATTTACCAATAGTTCGTATAAGATGGAACTTGATTGACTTTACGGCTGCTTCCCACTTGCCACCAAAGTGGGAAGCGCTTGGCGAGTTGGACTTTCAGTCTGTGCCATATGTAGCGAGTAAATACTAAAGTTCCTTTAGCTGTCTCGATCCTGCTGCGAATTCTTTCTTTAGCGTGGCGTCTGCTCCTACAACATTTGTACCACAGTCCGAGTACAGGGTACTGCAGGTGCCTCTTCGACTAGTAAATCTTCTAAATGTTGCGACAAAAGCGTCAGTAGAATAATCGGTGACAATTTCAATATGTATAGCGGACGTTGCGAGACGTACAAATACAAGGATCCATCCTTTATAGGTTTTGGCATCTCGACCTTAAGAAGTCTTGAGTGTTACTGGCCCAGCGTAATCTATTCCAGTGGGTGGGAAAGCTTTAGATAGTCTTACGCGAGTGGATGGCAGTTGTCCTATTAATTGCTGTGCACGATCACCTCTATGTCTCGTGCACACGACGCAGCGAAGAATGTGTGATCTGACTAGAACTCGCCCACCTTCTATCCAGACAGATCTCCATGAATCAGCAAGAGTCAATTGAGTTCCCCCGTAGAATGATCTCTGATGCGAATGATCTATCAATAGCGTACTTAAGCGTTATGATCTTGGAAAAATGACTGGATTTTTTTGTTCACTATCCAGTAGCGAATTCTTCAAGCGACCGCCGACTCTAAGTACTTCGTTGTAGTCAACGTGAGGAATCAATTCAGCGAGACGATGATTTCGATGTCGAAAATCACCATCTTTCAATAGCTTCAGCTCTTGCGAATAGAACTGACTTTGAGTATACTTTATCAACAAAGTCTTTGCGAGTTCCAGGTCAACTGTAGAAAGTGGTGTGGCCAGCGTGGACTGTTACGTCCAGAATGACGAACACAAGTTATTCAGTCCCTTAATTTTGAGTCAAAGCACTTAAGCCATTCACTCGGGTAGCGGAGACCTCGCTATTTAGTGTCGAGTATGTAAATATACGAAAATAGGATGTGTGAGGCGAATGGATGTGTCTTATCACTAGATAAATGAACAATTAATTGAACTTACAGTCGGTTTATTCAATATAATAATCTGTCAGGATACAAGATTTGACTGAGCTGGAGACCAGATTGTTGTTGGTTGAGATTCGATTCAAATTAAATGGTTGTTGGTTGAAATTCGTTCGAGATAAATTGTTGTTGGTTGAAATAAATTGTTGTCAGGTGGCTTGATAGTTGGTTACGATTCTTGAACGTTGAGAATTGTTGATGTAAATGAGCAAGGGGTTTACTTATACTGAGTAATTGACAATCTGTCTGAATGTATACTTTTAAGATGACGAAATTTATTTAAATGTGAATAATAATAATTAAAACAGCAATAATATTCAATAGAAATAATTTAATTATTTAAAGTATATGTAATATTGAATAAAAGAATTAAAAATCGAAATTATTTTTCTTTATTTAATATAATTCTTTTTAAATTGTATAAACTCTGAATTTAATTTTCAATGACTCGAATAAGAATTTAAATTTAATATTTAAAATAATAAGATTATACGTAATCAAGAGCTTGATAATTAATGGGCATCGAGGACCGATTTGCGGCGGTTTATATAGGCGCCATCATAGGCGAGGGGCAGCACGCGTGACCTAGATTTGATTTTGTTACCGAAAACTAATGTTATTGAGCAGATTTGAATATTTGTGGGGTGTGTTGTAAGAAAAGGCGTACGTAACGATCTCGGATCGAAACTTCTAGAACAATGACAAAAACTTAAAAAAAAGACGATGGTAAAAACTACGGGTGGAAGAAAGAGATTCGACCCCATGTTATTAGATAGGGGTAATTTTAATCCGTGAATTACGGGTTGCTCATTAGATTTACGGTATAGGTGGTTATTGATTATTGATCCTTATGTCTTCATCTTTCGATTGGTTATCTCCATTTTTTTCTATCGTCAGCGACTTAAATGTTACACCTATTTTTAATTACAATATTCAATAAATTGTAATTATTATCAAGTTTATAGATAAAAGTGCATTGGAGAATTATAGTGATAATCTTAGTTTTTCGTTATTTTGATTATTTGTCGAGTTATTTAAAGTAGAATTTAGCGATATAGTCGTATGTATCAGAAAGAGAAGTGATGGTGATGAGTCATGCGGCACACCTTAGAAAAAAGCTTCTACATCCGAATCAAGGTTATTAGATGAGTCTTATTTTAAGTTGTTAATTACGGCTTATCAATTAGGTTTAGGGTAAAGGTTTTTATTGATTATTAATCCTTTCGTTATTATCTCTTGATTGATTATAGTCACTCAATTCTAATGTTATTGTCTAAGATGTTATACTTATTTTAATTATTACGGAGTAATTAGTAAGCAATCTGGAATTTTTATTGATTCGATTAGGTAAGGTTTTTTATCGGATCATTATGATGTAGTCAGTTTGTTATTAATTTAATTATTTATCTATTTTTCTTTGTCTATCGATGGGTTATGGGTATTTATCCTTATCGTTAGTAGTGTGTATTGACAAAGTGTTGTTCACACTCTTCTTCTACTTTAGTATAGCGTGTAGCGAATTTTGTTTGTGGCTCTTCTTGATACCAAAACTTGCTAAAAAAGTCTTGTAGTTGATCATCAACAGTGGCATGATGACCATAAGCGGTCATTTTTGATGTAGCGGTGTCCACAGATCCATAAATGATCCAGCCAAGCGTCGTTGACTGAGTGATTGGGTCGTTCTCGTTACCCTTCCTTATTTTAGCGTTGATTATATGAGCAGCTGGTGCTGCACCCAGAATGATGTCAATAGGTCGTGGAGTCAAGAAGTCTGGATCAGCATGTTGTAGACCAGTTATATGCGGCCATTTCTTGTTAGTTAGCGTAATCGACGGCAAGTTTACCGTCAATAGTGCAAGCACATTAGCTTGGATAGTAATAGAAGCGTTGTTGTGTAGCGAATGCAGCGTCATTTTGCATGACCCAAGCGAATTCCCAGCTGACACATTACTAATCCCTCGCAATGGTACAGCTGCTTTACTGAGTGGAATATCCAGCTTCGGGCACATTTCTGGTTCACTCGTTTTCTCCTTTGGCACGCACAGCTTTAGATTAAGCTGAGTGTGCTCTTGAGCCAACACCAAAATTTCCCCATGCACGTACCTTGGCTTTTAGCAAATCGTGCAGCTGTTGATAAGTCGGAAATTAATTGGAGAGTCCCAGCGACGCCATCCACTCAACTCGAAGATCCTCAGGCAAGCAATGTACTGTTAAGCGAATCAGGAAGGGATCTGATTCGTTGATTGATAATCCTAAAGCAGCGATAGCGTCTAGCGTTTTTTTATTGGCCAATAACAAGACATCTAGTTCGTTGTACGGTCGAATTCACGATGCAAAAGATCATGGAGAAAATATTGTTGAAACGACGTGAACGCTTAGTGGTGACGTGACAGCCTCGCTGCATACAACAAATTTACCCATTGGCTTAAACTAATTTTCCTTATTGGCTGCCGAGCGCTCCGGTATAAGGCAAATTTTCTAACTGGCCGGCTGATATAAGACGAATTATCTAATTGGCCGGCTTGTAGCAAGTTCTCATGCCGTTTTGACATGGTCATGAGCAAGATATTGCATGTGTCGGGCCCAGATAGCGAGTGATCCGGCACTATTCTGACCTTGACGTCAGTAGCGAGTTCGGCAGTTCCCGGACGTCGCGGAAATGCACGAAGCTTTTCAAATTAATCAAGCTCGTGAATGAACAATATATATATATATATATATATGTTCATTAAAAGGTAGTTGTGAGGCCACATTCATTGATATACTGGAATTTGTGAGGCCATTTTGGACTTATGAGGCCAAGCCTCATAAGTATCTGACGTCGAACGTATTTTATGAAGCCAGGCCTCACAAAATTAGAATTACTGTATATATGCACTTCTGAGGCCAGGCTTCATAAGCAACACATTATGTCGGGAGTATATAATAGTATATAAAAGTATATGGAACAATGTCGAAGTATAAAGATGAAAATCGTAGTATATATCATCACATACTAATAATTTCCACAAAAACGCAATTTGCCATTAATAATGGACGGTTTAGCAGCTTTTACTTCAAAAAATCACCATGAGTCCTCATAACGACTACTTGCAATCTATATATAGTGTATAGATGTGAATTTTATACATGCGGGTTCGTTTATGCGAAGGTAGTTTTGTGGCAACACTTATTTATGTACTGGTGTTTGCTAGGTAGTTTTTGCGTATAATGTAAGACCGACAAAATTTTCAAAAATAGATAGAAAAAATTTTTTTCAACTTTGGGATTTTATGACTCGTTGACTAATTAGTTTGTCAAAGAAACAATGTACATTTTTGTTGAAAAATGAATGCCCTACAAGAAAATTCTCTTATTGCTTTTTGATAAATCTCCTCTTTCAAAAGTAATTCGAGGTAAAATTCAAATATTATTCATTATTTCTAGTGTGATTTCTAGTTTTATCATACAATGTCATAGGACTTCACTTGAAGATCGTCTCATTCCCCACAAATTATTTTCTACCAAGTTTTCAGGATTCCGAAACACTCTTCCAGTATTTGCATTTACACATCAATTTATTCAAAAAAATTCTATTCTGATAATATCTACTAGATTATAAAATTAATATAAATAGATTTTCAAACTAAAATTTGTTTATTTATAATAACCAGATCATCGAAAAAGTTTTGTATACTTATTCAAGAGCTAATATTTATTTATGTTTTGGTCATCATAATTAATCACTTTTTTCTTGTAAATTTTACTAGTGTAATTTTGTAATCAATCAAAAACGATCAGAACATGATTTTTTTAAATAATTAGGGTTGTGATGCAAATAAATTGAAACCACTTCGGAAAGACGAAACCCTGTTTAAGGAAAACGATTTAATCTATTCTAAGAATATCTATATATATGTCGATTCAAATTGTTTTACATTATTTTAAAATGTAAAACAACGTTTTGAATCATTTTGAATAATTATTCTTAACGTAGGAAACTCAGTCAAAAATAAGTTAGGAAAATTGAGACGATAGGTAAATAAAGTATCACGGTTTTACTAATTGAATTGCCAATTGAATTGATCTATATATAATCTCTACGCACATTTTGCAATGTTATTATTGTATTATTATCAATTTTATAATATAGCTATCAATCTAACAACTGATTTTGTTCACATTAATTGACAGGAATCGTCAAAGTATCTAATAATAATTATAATATTTTAATTTACTACCAATGAAAAAAAACAAGGTGTCGAGTTTATCAATCAGTATATTATCGTTAACTCATGAAAGAAACCAAAATTTGACAACAATCACTAAATTACGTTATCAGCAATTGCACTGTACATGATTGTTATTAGATAAACTGGCGGTGGAAACACCATCCATTTTTTAGGTTGAACATGTTTATTATGTCCCAATGTACACTCTATTCTATCTAATGATAGCAAATCTATAGTCCAAAATAAATTTGATGTGGCAATAATATTTTTGTTTATTATATAATTATCCAGATTTTTATGATAGAAACAGTTTATTTAGTCTTACTGCGATCTATAAGCAAATAATTATGATTAATTGTTCATATAATATCGACTTATATTATAACTATTAGTCATAAAAAATATAATTATTATCTATCGGTACTTGTGAGACCATCAGCTGATTGTCAAATAATATTTTTTGTATTTTTTTTTAAATTACTTTTGAAATACATTTAGAAAAAAAAATAAGAACAGGCGATTATTTTGGTCCACCTTAATAAATGATTATATATATCTATATATTATTTTTTTTAGATACATTAGTGTTTATTAAGAGGGAATTAAAGGGCCACATATATTTTATATTTATATACTTAACTTGTGAGGCCATCAAAGTGATGTAATCCAAGCTGTTTAAATTTTGTTTCTAGAGGTATATCGGTACTTGCAAGTCCGGGCCTCATAACTACCATTTCTAATCAAATTAAAATATGCAAATGCCTACTATAGCATATGCATGTTGCGTTCATAAAAAGGTAGTTATGAGACCACACTTATTGATAAACTGGCGTTTGCTAGGCCATTTGAGCAAATTAGATGTGGTTAAAAAAATTCTAGTAATAGGCTATTAGAATTTGTAACAATAAATTTTTTAACGACTGAATGATTAGTTAAGTATATAGTACAAAAACAACTGTTCTTTAACTGGCTTAAAGTAAAATAGAACAATTCAATTTCTAAGATACATTCACTATTTATTTATATACAATAAGAATTATTTAATTTTATTCAATATACTAGAAAATTGAATAAAAATATCGAATGAGAATGACAATTCTAAAAAAAAATTTTATAAATTTAAAGGTTCGATCGAAATTTCTAGCTGTAAAAAAAATTATTCTTTAACAAATTGTGCATAGCAAAAAAAAATTATAAAATAAATGAACATTTCAAAATAAAATTTTAAATAAATCACATATCAGTAATCAAAATTTTCTAATTCTTGACAAAGTGGTTTGAACTAATAAAAAAAATATTCAATACCATTGACATTATGAAAACCTTTAATTAATAGATTTGATGATTGAATATAAATATTTAATTATTTAAAATTACCGCAGTTTTTATTTACAATCATGCATTTATAAGATGTCACTACAATCGTGAAGGTCAGTCATTTTATGAATGTGACGGTTGAAAATAATCTGACCGGTCAGTTTCGCATCACTCATGAGGCCACATTGATCGGAGTACTGGTATTTGCGAAGCCATTTTAGACTTACGCGACAAGCCACAATACAGAGATGCTTTTTCTATTAAAATATCACTATTTTATATCAAATTTTTAGTTTTATCGATGCTAAGTATTGTTTCATGAGTATCAAACTGACGAAGTTAATTAATTAGCGCAAGGATCCAGTAATTTGTTTTCTGAAAAAAAATTAATGACTGTGATAACTTGGGTACTACTTATTATTTGTTATTATTTTTAAGGTTACCCAATGATTTGCAGACGAATTTGAACTATTTACTACTTAATTGAGGATATAATCGAGTTTCGTACATAATATGTAAAAAATCGTATTCCACTCAAATAACGGTATTTTTATACGAAGTGTCTATTGACACCATCCACGGACAAATCCGTGACTGTAAGTGGAGACCCTGGAGACACGGAAAAAAGTTTTTCTTTGTCCGTGATTACAATAAAAGAAACTGATAGATTTTCAACAGAAGAAAATTTCCGTGGATCTAATAATATCACTAGATTTCCGTGATTTTAAAAATCGTCAAATACCATAAGCTGGTAGTAAATTAGAGTCACGGATGCAGTTTTAAATAACATTTTCGTACTTTCAGTTAGAATTATGGATACAAAATTAAAAAAATAATAGAATTTGATTATATTAATTGAAAATACATTGATGGTAGGTTAAAGCATGAATGTTAATTGTTGCCTATGGTACGTTTTAATTTATAATAATAAGGTCATGGAGAATAGAGACACTGTCTTTATTCTCCATGAATAAGGTATACCTTTTCCTTTTTTAATCAGCATACACATTGCTTTCTTTTTATCGATGTACATAATATACAATCAGCTTTGAAACGTTATCAATAGATGTCTCTACAGCCTTTTTTTTAAACTTCCCGGTAAGAAACTTCAAAATCTTCGAAAAATAAAAAAGTTATTATTTTCAATTCGATTTTTAAAAATTAAGTATTCGTCAATTGTTTGCAAGATTCTCCGAAATTATTCAGACGATTTTTGAAGATAACATTATGTATGTGAATATGCACGTAGGTGTATATCCTGCTTATAAATGTATGTATCAATTAATAACTTAATGTAGTAATAGTAAGATCCTTCACATTCGAGTTCATCCAATATGTAGGGAAACTGGAGAAAAATAAGACACCGTTTTATTTTTTGTAAAATAAAAATTTTTAAATAAATTTCATTACCTATAGGTTCAAAACTCCAATTGAAAATCAATCAGAGTTTGATCTTTAATCTTATATTATATGATAGAACTATTTTAAATCAAAGATTTGAAAATCTATTACGAAATCAGTTATTACTCTGTAAAAATTTTTTTAGGGTGAAACTGGGTCTCCGAGAACTTTATACGGTCTGCTTGGTGTGAATTGACGGTGTAGAATTTTCGTGGTGTAAAGCATCAAACGGTTTACTTTTAGCACGATATATAACTATTTTGTTTAACACCATTACGTGTTATTAGCTCAAATATTGTCTGATAATACAATCTGTAATTGAAAATTTTTAAATAATATATAGGTTGCAGCACAAGTACATTAATATCATTATTGATTTAGACTATTTTAAAATATAAATTTAATACATCAAGTTTCGAAGTAATCGAGAGTTCTAAATAAAAAACTTATACACTTACACCACACCGTAAAAAATTTCGAGTTTGCGGTGTGATGTGAATAACTTAGAGTTAAAATTTTCAACTCCGCCGATGTGAAAGTTACACGACGCACGGTGTTAAATTTTGAATCTTGTGAATTAGACCGTTCAAATCACAAATGGTGTAAATAATGTATAATTTTATCTAAAACTTTCGACTACTTCGACACTAGGTACTTCCCAAGTGAAAAGATTTGGCCGAAATCACACCGAAATTATAAAATTTTATTGAAAGAGACTGAAATTTGGCCGACAGATGAATCGGCCTTTTGTCGGCTTATTTTCGGCCAGAATATATTTTTTTTTCAATAAAATTACCCGTGAAAAATGAATCATACATGGCCATGTATGAATGCTCCATGTATGGTAATGTATGAAAATTGGCCAGACATGGCCATATATGACCATGTATGACCATATATGACCACGTATGACCATACATGGTCATGTATGGCTATACATGGCTTGATACGGCCATATATGACTTGATATGACTATTTATAGAAATTTTAACTAAATTTAAAAAAAAAATTTTAATTTTTTTTTTTTTATTATTTTAGCGACGCAGAGATTATCAGATATGCGAATAATTGAATTCCTAATCGAAATGGAACTTTTTAATTCAGAGATAAAACGCTAGACTTAATAATGACCGCACCCGCTTTAGTAGGATTCGAACCCGGGACCTTCCGTACGAGAGGCCGACGCTTTGACGACTAGGCTATGCGTCCGACAGTTACAACAAAGTTTAGTTGTACTACGTAAGTTTCAAAGAATATAATCACTTTCGAAAAAGCAAAATATAATCATCAATATGCTGTTAGTGATATCAAAAAAATTTCCTATTTTTTTAACACTACAACATCCTGTTTATAAATAATTGAAATAGTCGAAAAATTAATCATACATGCCCTTATTAAAAAAAAAACGATTTGAAACGATTCGAAAAAAAAAATTTTAAATCCTTTTCAATGCTTTTGAATACGTTGAATACTTTTGAATCGACATTCTTATAGAAGTTTAACATTGCAAATCGTTTCGAATCGTTTTTTTCAATCAGGGTGGCCATGCATGACCATACATGGAGCATATATGGCCATACATGGACATATATGAACCATACAAGGCTATGTATGGCCATACATGGTTTTGTATGACTGTATATGGCCATGCATGACTATTAAAAAAGTTTGTATGCCCATGTATGGCCATATATGCTTCATGTATGGTCATATATGCTTCGCGCATGGTCATATATGCTCCATGTATGAGCCATATACGGCCATTCATGGCCATGTATGATTTATTTATCACGAGTATCGCAAGCAAAAATCTTTGGCCGAAAACAGACCGAAATTTGGCCGACTGTTGAATTGGCCTGCTTTCGGCTATAGTATTTTTTACTAAATAAAATTATAGTACTTGAAAAAAATTTCATGCAACTCAAAATAGAACATAAAAAATTTTCAAGTTGTGGTACTTAAAAATGTATTTCAAAATTGTGACAAAAATATTGTTTTCAATTCATAAAATGTTTTAGTAACTCACTAAGTTATAATTTTATACAAGACATAGTGTACACATTCAATTATTTAATAGCTAGAGTGAAATAACTTTTATGGGACTAGTTTATATTTTTGTACAATATGAAATTTTTTTTCATGGTATCATTGATGTAAGTTATATGATAATTCGTGACTGAGTGAAAATATGTTAATAAGCAAAAACGAAAAATCGATTTCTTTAAATTTATACGAGCAATATTTCTCATTATTAACAGATTATACCATTAAACAGTTATTTCCTATGAATATATGTAAAAGGAGCTCGTAATTATTCCGTAGTCAATATAAACGACTAAATATTCCCTACGAAAAAAATTTATAAACAAAATATATGAATGCAAATAAAATATGTATAAAAAATATATTTTAAATAACTAACTTTTGGCCGATTTTCGTAAATATTTTATATATTTTTAGTATATTAAAAAAATATATTTTTAATCCAACCAGGAACCTAGGTAAAGAAAAATATATTTTTTATATAAACTTTCTATATTTCTTTTTGTATGTTGTTGAATAACTTAAAAATTGATTTTTTATATAATTTTTTTATATCTTTGCAATTATATTTTTTATAGATTTAAAATATATGACTAATATATGTTTTTATATTACCATACCTATATTTTTTTTATATTTTTAGACATGTATTTTTCATATATTCTAAGATATATTTTTAATATACTTGAAGTATATAAAATATATACAAAAATCGGCTGAAAGTTAGCTATTTAAAATATATATTTTTTTTATATTTTAATATATATTTTTTTGATAAATTTTCTTCATGGAGGATAAAAGACCTAACTTAACTATGTATTAGTAATTTTTTTTATAATTAATATGTTCTTCAACTCCCCTTCGGAATAAAATTCACTCCGGGGGATTAAAGAAATAGAAAATCATTCACTCCACGGTCACTCTGTATTCATTCCGCGTTTACTCTGCAAATTTTTTACAATGGAAGCGTAGTAGTTAATCATATAGGAAAAACGAGTTACATATGACCATATATGACCATATATAGAGACTATATACTTTTTAAACAATTTTATACATAACTATACAACCAAAATTATATATATCACAATTATTACTTACATACCGGATTTTATAGCACACGAAAAAAAAAAGAAATTTTTTTGTTATTACTAATAATAGATTTTCAATTTTATTTTGCTGTTGTAAAGGTGATGTATTCTTTCAATCTCATATAGCATAAGTAAACTTAGTAGTCACTGTTGGTAGCGTAGCCTAGTCATTAATGCGTCGGTCTTTCGTTCGTTAGATACCGGGTTCAAATACCACTAAAGCATGTGCGGTTAGTTGATAATTTTAGCGTTTTTTTTTCGAAATAAAACATTTCTACTAGATTAGAAATTAAATTAACCACATATCTGATGATTGCCGCATAAACAAAATGATTGAACAAAAAAAAAAAAAAGAAGTATAGAAATCGAATGAGTCTTTTTTATTTAATCTTCCTGATTAAACAAAACGATTTGTGACGATTAAAAACGATTAAAATTTAAAATCGTCATGAATCTTGTTTAATCTTCATTCGAAAAATTTAATCGTTTTCAATCATCAATTAACGATTTATGATAATTCAAAACTATTAAAACAGTTTTAATCGTCACAAATCGTTTTGTTTAATCAGGGCTAGTTGAAATTTCTATACATAGCTATGTATATATTAGAAACTTTTATATATGGCCAAATATAATCCACTTTTTCCGGACAATTAAATAATTATTTGATGACTACAATTGTTTCTATTCTATGCATTCAAATTAAATAATAATAATACACTGAAAAAAAAAAGGCTAACGGTTACCGATTTTTTTTCGGTAACAGCTACCGATTTCCAATCAGTAATCTCTTCTGATTTTAATCGGTAACCGTTATCGAAAAATCGGTAATTTCTACTGATATTAAATTTACTGAAAAAACAGTTTTTGGGGCCTACAACTAAAGTATAAATGACATGTCAACAAGTTTTAATTTCATTCAAAGGTAATTAAAATTTTTATTATAATCAACAGAATATTAAACTAAGTGCCGAATGGCTACAAAATATAAATTATTTTTTTTGACTAACGTACATGGTACCAAATTCGACATGGAACTTATATTCTTAACTAAATCCATTTTATGATTGACGGTGATACGAAATGCGTGATAATGATCATCGAAATACATTGTTTTCAGTGAATACATGAGAAAAAGTATTTGATCATTAACACTGACCATATCCACAATTTTACCAAATAATGGATCATTATTATTATCAATTTTAGTAATGACAACCATACTTTGTGAATATTTCTAGCTATGAAAAGTGATATGACTTTTTACTTCAATAAATAAAAATGACTTCTTCTAAGCCAAACAGCTAACAATTACTAATTTAAATTTGTAACTGTTCCTTTTTTTTGTTTTCCCAAAAATATAATCAGCTGTCGCAACCGACAAAAACAATGTTTACAAAAATTACCGAGGCAATGTCAGTTATGTATAATTAGCTCCAAGTGTTGGATATAACAGAGTTTTTTTTCTTTATTCTGTAAAATTACATACTTGTTGAGTAATTACTAATTAATTTTTATTTTTTCTAGGTCAAGAAACTATTTTTTCGGTAAATGTAAATCGGTAGAGATTACCGATTTTAATCGGTAACCGTTACCGAAAAATCGGTAACGTGTAACGAAAAAAAATCGGTAACCGTTACCGATTATTTTTTTCAGTGTGATAATGTTAATAATAGTTTAAATCCTCGTCTCTAACGTTAGCCATTATTAAGCTTCATTGTTGGCTTTTTATCGGCCTAACGTTGGCCTCGTGTTGACTACTTAGGCCTTTTTTCGGCCAATTTTCGGCCGAGGAAAAAAATTATTTTTTTTTTCAGTTTGAAATATTTCCACCCTGGTTAATTTTTATATTTAAATAATTCATATTAATAATAATAATGATATATGCGTAGGACTCTTTATGAAGACCATTTCATTCTCAATAAATTATATTCTACTATGTTTTCGAAATTTGGTAATGCTTTTTAGCTATTTGCATTTCAATGTTAATTTTTTGAGAGTAATCGTGTTCTCATCATTTTTGACCAGTTTTAACCCTGATTAAGAAATCTAATTTAGAATGATTTGAGATTTCGTAACTCTTCCTCATTTTAAATTATTCCAAATTGTCTAAATTATTTTGCTTTCGAGTATAAATTTTAGATTGAATCATTTCAAATCATATTGAATTAAAAAATAACGAAATATCATTGTATGATTTAGACTGATTTAAAATAATTTGAACATTCGAATCATTTCAAATTAAATGAAATTAGAAAATAATATTGTAATCTTTGCTTACTCGGACGATTCAGAATTGTTTAAAGAGATTAGAACTCTTGAATCATTTTAAGTTAAATTAAATTAGAAAATAACATTAAATTATTGCAAATAATTCTAAATTGTACGAGGGACCAGTAATTCCGATATTATTTTCTAATTTAATTTAGAATACATGATTCAAATCATACCAAATATTTTCATAAATCTGCATAGAAAATTCTCCTTTTTCATGATTCTCTGTAATTAAAAATGATTTATTTGAAAATTATAATTGAAAGCAGCATGATTTGACGATGTGCGCAGATTTGCAATATTGAATATTCCGATTATTATGATTTATTTCATACTTTTATGATTTAAAATAATTCGAAGTTGAGAATTTTAAATTATTTCAAATCATAATTTTATGATATAGTACAATATGAAATAATTTAGATTTTCCAAATCATTTCAAATTAGATTTCTTATTCAGGGAAAACAGAGATTGCTATATTTTTTGACGGAAAGTCATCAATATATGATTAAAAAAGTAGACAAGCACAAGATTCTATAGATATATGCACATTAGAGTAGTCCTTATAAGCATGATTTTTTTAATTTATTACGATTATCTCTCAAACGGTTCCAATTTCGGAGAAAAAAATTTATTTCTAAGCTAGTTAATCTACAGATGTTAGAGATGCATATTTTCACTGCTTTAAGAGTTATTCAAAGTTAGATAAACTTATAGTTAATTTTTGATTTTTTTACTTCGACCGCATAATTATCATTATTTCTGTAAAAGTAAATTGTTCAATGCGAAAAATTTTCAATTTTAACTGTGTTATTAAAAAACTTACTGTCAAAAATTCAGATAACTGAAGAATAATGTGAGTGACGTGTTGAGTAAATTACAAAATTTTTCCATTTAATGGAACAAATATGACAGATTAAATAAATTTTTTTACATATTGATCAACACTCTATTTTATTAAATATTCTTTGGTGGAATTTGAAAATTTTTATTTGAAAATTGTTAAACACCTACAAATAGTCATTGATACTGCAGAAAGAGCTGTCAAATTGACAGAAGAATATATTAATACTTTAACAAAGAACGAAGGTCGAAACCGTATGCTACCCGGGTTAAAAATAAAACTTGATTTAGACTTGGTTTACCAAATGGAAATTTGGAGCCGTTTTTCACAAGACAAACTCAATTTTTTTTTGAAAAATTTTGTAATTAACTCAACACGTCACTCACATTATTCTTCAGTTATCTGAATTTTTGACAGTAATTTTTTTAATAACACAGTTAAAATTGAAAATTTTTCGCAATAAACAATTTACTTTTACAGAAATAATGATAATTTCGCGGTCAAAGTAAAAAATCAAAAATTAACTATAAGTTTATCTTTAACTTTGAATACCTTTTAAACCAATAAATTTATTAAAAAACCATAAGAGACCTTTTTTTGTACAGTGTTCAATTTCCTACAAAAATATGTATCTCTGATATCCGTAGATTAACTAGCTTAGGTGAAAAAAAATTAAATATAAAACGCGCCGAAACCCCATGTTATTTAAATAGGAAATGTATTGTCTTTAGGGCACGGTTTAATATGAATATTAAGAGCTTATATGGGTCTGATAATTTTTTTTAGGCCACAAACAAAAAATTTAGAGGGCGTCGCTAAAAAAAAATCAGTTTGGTAAATAACGGACACCCTAATATCCATGTTAGGGTACTTTGTTTCCGGCGAAAGTTTGTTTTCCGCGGCTCATCAATCAAAATATTGTTCTTTATGCTAAAACAAAAATTCCTGCCAAGTTTGAGTTCTTAATTTCAGTTCTAACTACTTTCCATTAAATTTCAAAGATTTTCTATTAAAAATCCACGAAAATTAAATTAATTTTTTTTTTAACTGTCTAATACTCAGTTGCATTTAATGATATCAAAGCACCATTTGTCGCAATTTGTAGGGAACTTAGTGTTCTTCAAAAGTGCCTATAGTAACTTATATTAACAGTTATTCAAGCTGTTTCACTTGTGTCCGTCGCGGAAATCATTTTTCCTATGAAATAGACCTTTATCGGTTTGCAGAACGTAAACCAATGAAAGTACACTAAAAGTGGCTCCGGAAATTTTATAGGAAATTTTATTCCCTTCAAAAAAAGTTCTGAGTCAAGTCGCTAAATTCCATAGTTTCCGAGTTATACAGTAATTTCAATTTCGCTATCACTTGGTGAGCTCCCTCAACAAATTTGAAAACATTGAAGTAATTTTTGTTCTGCCAGAGTTGATATAACTTCGGTAAGAATACAGTCTGTTATTCAAAGTAAAGTAATAAGCTTTGATTAGATATTCCTATCATCAAAAAAAATAAATTCGATTATTTTCTGATTGAAGTGAATCAAATTGAACTGGAGAATAATCGTTTTTTTATTATTCTCAATTGAGTTCAATCAGAATTCTGAAGTGAGAAGAGGAGCATTAGAATCATGACGACTCCGGATGCTGAACAATATTATTCCGTTGAGAAAAGTGATCCATTTCTTCAAGTTCGCTTACTGTTTGAAACACTTTTCAATAAGTTCTAAACTATTTTATCTAAACAAACACCTGATGCCAATCCCCAGGGAATTGTGAGCTTTGTTTTAATCGGCCACAATTGCTGCTGCTAATGTTGTTCCAACTGCAATTATTCAATGATTTTGATTGTCAGAATAACAGAATATATTATAGATTATTATGTGTCAACACAGTTGAAAGGTCATCGTGGAATTCGTGATGTATACAATTAACAAGATTTGTATTATGAAAGTCCGTCATTGTAATGAGCCGCGGATGTCCACGACTGCGAACCACGAATATTTACGCTTACAAAGCACGGATATCCGTAACTGCAAAAATATCAATTATAAGCCACGGATATCCGTGACTACAAGCCGTCAAAATCCTTGGATCTCAGTCACGGATATCCGTAACTGCAAAAATATCAATTATAAGCCACGGATATCCGTGACTGCAAGCCGTCAAAATCCTTGGATACCAGCCACGGATATCCGTGACTGCAAGCCGTTGATACCCATGGATACCAGCCACGGATATCCGTTACTGCAAGCTGTCAAAATCCTTGGATACCAGCCACGGATATCCGTGACTGCAAGCCGTTGATACCCATGGATACCAGCCACGGATATCCGTGGCTGCAAGCCGTCGAAATCCTTGGATACCAGCCACGGATATCCGTGACTGCAAGCCGTCGAAATCCTTGGATACCAGTCACGGATATCCGTGGCTGCAAGCCGTCGAAATCCTTGGATACCAGCCACGGATATCCGTGACTGCAAGCCGTCGAAATCCTTGGATACCAGTCACGGATATCTGTAACTGCAAAAATATCAATCTCGAGCCACGGATATTCGTAGCTTACTGTTACGAATATTCAAATCGAAAAAACTACTGCACATAACTACAAGCAATGTATTTTTGGTGTTCAAGGACCTTTATATAAGCTGAAGACTCATATAAGAACTATAATCAGAAGAAAATCAAAATATTTTAGTTCATGTCAATAGTTTTTCTATGTTATTTATCTGCATTTAATTTTACTTTCACTAATCGACGATAATTTTGATTTTGTTTTGGCTTCCCAGATTGGTCTTTAAATCAAATTAATTTGTATTTTAACTCTGTAACAACATTTCCAACTTTTAATTGATTTTAATGATGTTTTTTTCGATCATTATCAAATAAACAATTGAGAAATGGTACGTTGATAATTTTTTGAAAGTAAATCCATCAGGTAAAACTAAAGCCATTATTTTTGGCAGTGCACAGCATGTGAACAGGTCTGCCTGTATTAATGTTCCAAAGATCACAAATAATGAAGTTAATATAAACTATGTTAAATTACTTAAATATCTTGGAGTTTTAACCCTTAACGGCCACATGGGGTGACTAGTCCCCCCCGGCTTAAAAAAAGTAGAATTAGAAGTCTTAAACCTTTCAAATAAATTGGTCAAAAAACTTTAAAAAAAAAAGCAGTTACCCCATATGGTCGTTATGTGGCCTGAGTGAGGTGTGGCCGTTGAAGGTTAATTGACAATACGTTATCTTGGCATGAGCACACTGAATAAAATAATCGCTAGCAGTTAGCGATTTTTTCTTTAGCAGCTAGCGATTAAAAATCGTTTGCTGGAAGCGATTATTTCACTAGCCGCTAGCGATTTTTTCGATACTAACTAGCACCGTGTAGTTTTAACTCAGTGTGAGTGTTATCTTCTACACCGTTCGGTGTTATTAGCTCAAAACTCTCATACATCGTCCGATCATAAGGTCTGTAGGGCGAGGGGACACTGAGGCAAAATGGGCCACTGAGGTAAAATGGTCCTCCCAAAATTTCTCTAATGTGAGTTTTTCAGCTTGTTTCTCTTTTTTTTTCCTCCTGCTGTTTTTTGGTGTATATTTGCTGTGTCTATCAAAATGAAAAACCCTGAGACGTTAGGTAAAACGGGCCCCCAACAAAACTCAATGTATTTTTCTCGCTTGTTTTATATTTTGAAACTTTTGCTATGTATTTAGTAGTATAAGAGTTGATAGTGAAGATTTGGACTTGAAAACAACTTAATTCAAAGTTTTCTGTTGAATTACTATTCGATTAATTCAAAAAAATTTAGGATCCCGTTTGGCTAAAAAATATTCTTAGGTTTTCTAAGTCTAGGTAGCCCATTTACCCCCCCCCCTCCCCCGGTACACTTTTCATGTTAAAAACTTTGGGGTCCCATTTCGCCCCCATATATTTCGAGGGATTCAAAATTTTAGGGGGCCCATATTGCCCCCCCCCCCCCCCCTCGCCCTACAGATCTTATGATCGGACGATGTATGAGTTTTGAGCTAATAACACCGAACGTTGTAGAAGATAATACTCACACTGAGTTAAAACTACACCGTGCTAGTTATTATCAAAAAAATCGCTAGCGGCTAGCGAAAAAATCGCTAGCGGCTAGCGAAAAAATCGCTAGCTGCTAGCGATTATTTTTTTCAGTGCAGATCACTTCGGCAGGTATACGACTCAGCCATAAGCGACCCTACCAAAAATAAAACTCTACCCAATTGAAGTCAGCCAAATCATACCTACCTAGAAAATTCCCACTCCAATAAAAAAATCTACTATCTCAAAATCTCTACCAATGAAAATATCTACCGTGATATAATTACTACCAGAAGAAAACACCACCGAATTGCATTCATGGATAATACCCTACCGTTGGAAATCTCTACCTTTAACTTTAGAATGTATATTTTACAGACAATAAATTTATTTCTAATCGATTGGGAATTATTTGAGAAGATTTAGAAGTATGACGTTATTATTTAGGACTAATTAATTAATGAGCAATTAGCATTTGGGATTTTTAAACTAAAAAAATGCATAACTTTCTTCCCAAATAGTTTACTATTAGCTAATGAAAAAGTCGTGTTAATTATATTTTCTGAAATGCGGACTAAACGCTCAAGCAATATAAAATAATTATCTATTAATTAAGTAGTGCTGAATTATAAAATTATATTCCTAAACCGTCCCAAATGATTCCCAATTAATTGAAAATAAATTTATTGTCTGATCATTTTTTCCTGGAGATGCACTATTTGTATATTTTTGTACTTGTATCCCTTAGAGGACATAAGCTTTAGGGTTGATAAAATTATTGAATAAGTAAATAAATAAGCAATTAAATTCATATACACTGTAACATTTGCCGTTTCCATCTTCATAGCTTAACTTATAAGTGAACAATCCCCTATAAAATATTAAAAATAGCATTCTCATTCTAATAGTAGCAAGTACATTAGATTTCATTAAGAATCTATTCAAATTAACAAATAAATTGAATATTGATTTATCATTACAAGTTTGTTCACTAAATATTGAATGAAACTACACATCGTTTTTAAGAGACGAAGCAAATTATTTTAAAGATATTTAATAGATGATATTTTGGATAAAAGCCATCTATTCTGGAATATAAATTTTTTTACTATGTATATTAATAAATTGTTAGGGGTTTATTTAATACAGGTAAAATTGAATGGTGCGAATTTATTAAAAAAAGGAGAAAATTTCCCTAAATTTTTCAAATTTATCATTTTTTCGGAGAGGATCCATCGTGCTCCAGAAAATTTTTTTTTTTAATTATGACAAAATTATGATTAATTTGTTCAAAATAGATCAAAAAAATTTGTACCCAATACTTAAATACCACAAAAAATTATTTACAGCGTACTGGGACCGTCGTAATCCGCCGTGCTTAAAATATCCGATAGATTTTTATCGCTGTTTGTATAAGGCCTATATATAACTATAGCACTTCTCGTAGAACTAACTCATTCTTATAAAATCTCTATGGAAATTTAAAAGAATCAATTGGATTCTATGAGGTTTTTTAAACAGGGTGGTCTCCCCTAGATCAAACTCATAAAAATTAGACGAGAATAAATAAAATTTTTTGTAGCAAATTTTTGAAGGGGTAAAATATATTAAATGTCAAACGATAAACCACCGCATTTGAAATTTTTATTGACACAATTAAGTTCATAAAATTTTTAAATATTTACAGTGTATATTTAAGAAAAGCATTTATTTTATAGCTTATTATGTGGTTAAATAATGATTAACTGAAAAGAATTTTTTTTTAAACCAAAGAGAAAACCGGAAGAGTGATCACGGAATGTTAGCATACAAGATATTGTAATCAAATATAGCGTCGAAAATGTCGTTTTATTTGTTACCGACTGAAAATATTGTGATATACAGACCTCTAGAGATTAGTTTCCTTTCATGTAACTGGACATAGATGCTTCCTATCTACATTGCATATAATTAAAGTCTAGATAGTTACTTAAGTCCGGAATATTCGATACGTTTAATCTGCGAAGAAAGAATCTATCTACTGCGTAATTAAATTATACTTTACTGATATCAAAATATAAAAAAACTGTGTGTTTGTTTTGAAAAAAAGGTAAGGTTTTGAACATCATAATTTTAGAATTAATAGAAATTCTTGAATCCTTGTAGTAAGTACAATAGTTTATAATTAAAAAATCACTATATACTTTTTCTTTTTATAAAATGGTGGACTTTATTCACATCGGACATAAATTTATTTAAAATTTATATGTTAAATTCATTCAAAATGGCACTTGAATATGTCTATTTGAAAATTAAAAAATATATATATTTACATTACTTATAAATAAATTAAGCTTTAAAAATGATAAAAAAAATTTTTTTTTCATTTTTTTTTTTTAATTACAGATTTCTCAATATGGCAGATATTTTTAGTGTTGGAGAAGAGTTTTCCAATTGTGAACAATTTTTGTTAAAAATTGATACGTATATGGAAGAAACAAAATTTCTATTAAGCAAAAGAGATTCTCATAAAATGGCACAATTTTGTGAGAAAAGAGGCATCACAAATAATTTTCCGGATTTTACCTTTTACGATTTACACTTTGTATGTCCGAAGAGTGGGAAATTCGTAACGAAGGGAAAAGGAAAACGGAAAGCCCAGTAAGTATTATTTTTATTGATAAATTTTGCCTTACTTTCTCAAACTGCTTCATGTTCTTAAACTTAGCCAATGGTTTTCTTAATTCGTGATTAATTGATGTTATCTTATAGCCACTTATTTTTTGGATACTTTTTTCTTTCTACTGAACTAAGTTCAGAGAAAATAATACTTGAAAATAAATTTTGACATGCTTCTATTTAGTGTATACATATATGCATATACTTGTTTTCAGGTCGCAAAAAACTAACTGCCCTGTAGTACTAATAGGGCGATTCGATTTAAACAAGAAAGTTTTTATCGTGAGAACCTGGGTACCCCACCACAACCACGGACCAGACAGTGAGGATATGGATGGTGATAAATCGGGTGCTGATGACAAGCTGGTTGCTGTTAAGAAATTGGATAGTAGTGATTCATCTGACTCGTCTCATTTTGCAAAACCCATTGATAGTAGGAAACAAAAAACCAAAGGACGTCCTAAAGACAAGAAAAGACCACCAATAGGGCCACGCTCCACATCAGCTTTAATGCTTCAATCTACAACTGCTGGTCCATCTAATATTGTACCCGATACATATGCTGATCCTGCTTCTGGAATTTTTTTAATTACTGACTTTACACCAGTTGATATTATATTCACTCCAGCTGATGAGACTGAATTTCCTACTGCTTCTGTTCCTTCCATTTCATACATCAACAATGATATTCCTATTCACCAAAGTCATTCAATTACTGATACCACTCCAGCTAGCGAGACTGACAACGATATTCCTATTTCCCAAAGTCATTCGATTACTGATACCACTCCAGCTAGCGAGACCGAATTTCCTACTGCTTCTGCTCCTTCCGTTTCATACAGCAACAATGATATTCCGATTCCCCAAAGTCATTCAATTACTAATACCACTTCAGCTGGTGACACTAAGACTCCTACTACTTCTGCTCCTTCCATTTCATACAGCAACAATGATATTCCGATTCCCCAAAGTCATTCAATTACTAATACCACTTCAGCTGGTGACACTAAGACTCCTACTACTTCTGCTCCTTCCATTTCATACAGCAACAATGATATTCCGATTCCCCAATGTCATTCAATTACTGATACCACTCCAGCTAGCGAGACTGACAACGATATTCCTATTCCCCAAAGTCATTCGATTACTGATACTACTCCAGCTAGCGAGACCGAATTTCCTACTGCTTCTGCTCCTTCCATTTCATACAGCAACAATGATATTCCGATTCCCCAAAGTCATTCAATTACTAATACCACTTCAGCTGGTGAGACTAAGACTCCTACTACTTCTGCTCCTTCCATTTCACACAGTAACAATGACATTTCTACTCCCGCCGTTCCGAACTTACAAGTATCTGATGAAAATAAAAAACTTGAACAATTATTAAAACATTTGATATCATCAGAAATAGTCGAGTCCGTAATAAATGGAAATAAGAAAATAAGAAAAAGTGATCTGATTGATCAAATTGAAAATGTTTCTGATGCGGTGCCTTATCAAATTGAGAAATTCGATAATATTCAAAAATACTTCCAACGTACGGCTTACCAGGCTTTGCTTAATGCAATAAAAGTCAAGGAAAAGAATGGATCATGGACTTGTCACAAATGTTTCAAAAGAATTGATGAAGATAATGAGAACAGTATCGAATGTGATAAGTGCTGGTATTGGTACCATTTTAAATGTGTAAAAATACGCCGTAAACCTTCGAAGTCTCGTGAATGGGTTTGTCCATCTTGTACGCAAACGGGATGATAAAATTGCATTTTTAAAATGCAATATTTGATAACTTACAGCATATTAAAGTATATTTTAATAAACAGAATGTTTTGATAAACTTTTTAAATTTTTTATCATGTATTTTCTAATCCACATTCAATCCAACCCTTTTCCTTTTATCAATTTATGTTAAATATATTTCCTGTTGACTAATAAATTTGTGGGATAAAAATTTCTTCTAGTATATAAAGTGTTCAAATAATATTTAAGATAAAATTAGTTACATGAAAATTCTAAAGTTCGAATAAATTTCATAAAATTTAAATGCAGTATCGAATATAATAATTTTATAGTTTTGTAAAGTTGTGTGATATTTTGTAAAATTTCCGTTGTATCTTGATATTAAAACAGAAAATTTATATCACACTTCATTTAAATTTTATCAAAAGTTTTCTTAATATACTTTATATTAATTAAATGATAGTCGTCGGTGTAAATTTATTTAAACTAATTATCAATTACAATGAGTGTGAATAAAGCAGACTTCAGACAAATTTAAAATTATAAATAAATTAAGTAGTTCATTAAAAAATTAATATTTATAAAAAAAGTACTTATCAATTTCAAAATTTTTAAAATGCGCATTTTTTAAAGTTTTGTTTTATTAATTATTTACTCTATGAATCATTTTTAATTTATCTTATGTCTGCTTCATTCACTCATTCTATTATGACCCTGAAGTTAACAAATAATTCAAAATTTTCGGTTTTTTTTTCAACAAATCAATTACAAAAAAATAAAATATAAAAATATGCACATGTAGCAAATTTAAAAAACTACAGCCGCGATTTTTCGAAGTATTTTTTTTTTTTATAATTTATCGTTTTAAAAAAATTTTTAAATATTATTAGATGTCGGCTAACTTCATCGTCTAGATTCTCTGTAAATCACAACTCCCATTCCATTGTTTGTCTTCCAGTTTT
>OZ024706.1:17719145-17792614 GCA_964016945.1 Microplitis deprimator | reverse complement strand
AGTGGGATGCATCCAGCGTACGATGCAACTTTGGCGAACACGGTTCCACATTTCATGTGGCAACGACAAACGTGTAACCGAAGTTGTACAGTACAAAAGAGGAGTGTTTCAGGGAGATTCTCTGAGCCCTCTGCTGTTTTGCATCTCACTGCTGCCAATATCTGTTGCGCTACGCCGTACTCGTGGATACTCAGTGGGCCCACCAACTGATCGGAGTTATTCGATCACCCACTTACTCTACATGGATGATCTGAAGGTATATGCACCTGATGAGGAACACCTTCAGACAGCCTTGAACATCGTAGGGGAGTATACACGGGATGTCGGCATGGCATTTGGGTTGGACAAGTGCGCGGTCGTTAATCTGGTGAAGGGTAAGTGCTCTGATGTGCGTGAAGATATCGAGTTGGTAGATGGGAGCGTCATTGACCATCTTGACGCCGGAGAGTCGTACAAATATCTAGGTATTGAGGGAAGTCCTATGCAGGACCTTCCTAAAATCAAAACGACTCTCTGCAGCGAGTATGTGCGGAGACTCCGGAAAATCTGGTCATCAGAACTTTCCGGAAAGAACAAAGTCTCCGCAACAAACATGCTTGCTGTCCCGGTACTTCTTTACTCTTTTGGTGTCCTTAAATGGGCCCGAAAAGAGCTTAAAGACCTCGATATCAAGACACGCAAAGTCATGAATATAAATCGGAGCATGCACCCTAAGTCTTCAGTCGCCAGATTATACCTTTCCCGGCACATCGGAGGGAGAGGTCTTCAGAGCTTGGAGTGTCTACACGATCGTTTGGTTTTGGGTTTAACATATGAAGTTGTCAATTTCACAGCAGATGAAGACGACTTCCTTATGCAAATTGTTCATCAGCATGAGAATGCGCATAAGGGAGCGTTTTTATATAAGGCAGCAAAGTACGCGGCAAAATCCCTTGGTCTCGGAAGAGTAAATTCTCTTATTGAACTCCCTAAGGAGGAATTCAAGAGGGTCATCAGCAACGCTGAGCAGCAAAAACTGCTCAGTACACTCATGGATAAGTCAATGCACAGCGTGTTCTTTAAACACGTGCGTGGACATGGCTTGTCCGAGCAGCTGACGTTTTCCTTCCTTAAGTCAGCTGGCCTGATGTCCGAGACTGAAGGGTATATTTTTGCCTGCCAAGATGGTGTAATTAACACTCTCGAATACCGTGCAAAAGTGCTCCAGATGCAGCTACCCGACACATTGTGTAGGGTGTGTAAACAACATCCTGAGACGCTTATGCATCTCTTGTCAGCATGTCCTGTGCTGGCAAGAAGTGCATACGTCCAGCGTCACAATGCTGCTCTGCGAGTACTTTATTACCACCTTAGACATACGCACGGTATCGATAAAACACCAGTGCTGCCTTATTTGCCAGGAGATATTCCGCAAGTTGTTGAGAATGACCGTTGCCGTATTTATTGGAACGTGCCATTCGCAACAACGCGGAAAATAGATCATAATAAACCTGATATTGTGCTCTTCGATAAAACCGCTCGTAACATTTATGTTATTGAGTTTTCAGCTCCAGCTGAATATAACATCACGGTTAAAGAAAAGCACAAACACGAAATATATCAGGATCTCCTGTTTGAAATTGGCAAACTTCACCCAGGCTACCGTGTCAAGCTTGTCGTACTCATTGTTGGCGTCCTAGGAGGGATGAAACAGAATTTTGTATCTGCATTGGCTAAAATCCCAACTTGCTCATCGCAAGTTGAGTTTTTGGCATCGAGGATGCAAAAGGCTGTAATTCTCGGATCCCTCCGTCTCCTAAGACAACGAAACTTGGCCTGCTGCGCATGCTGATCATCTTGTTGATGAAGCATCGCAGCAGTAACGATTTAGCGCTCAGTTGAGGCCCTCGGTAGAGTCGGACTACCGGGGATAACCCCCTGAGCATTTAACTTGAAAAGAAATAATAATAATAATAATAATAATAATAATAATAATAATAATAATAATAATAATAATAATAATAATAATAATAATAATAATAATAATAATAATAATAATAATAATAATAATAATAATAATAATAATAATAATAATAATAATAATAATAATAATAATAATAATAATAATAATAATAATAATAATAATAATAATAATAATAATAATAATAATAATAATAATAATAATAATAATAATAATAATAATAATAATAATAATAATAATGCCCACGGTGCATGTTGTGCGGCCGGCGGGGGTTTCATTTACCCCGTGGTGCATCGTGGGCAATGTAGGCTGGCCTCCCACCTGCTGGCCTACTAATCGCACAACAACCTTTGCATTGGGCTAACTCCTCAATGTAAAGTATACTGAGTTCAAGATAATCCTGAACACAGAAGTGCTCCCCACAACCGGCCCTTCTCGGATGAGGGCTACCCACTAGCTGGGCGGAGCACCGAGATCCCGAACGATGACGACCTTGGCGAACAACGGACTACATTTAGGTGGACGGAGGAATTACGAGCCGATCTCCTGATGTGCTACAATAACAGTGAACCGGAGCGGAGAGGCTACATGGCTAGGATGCATGCTCTCTGGAGCGATATGCATCCCAATCACAGCAACTTTTCGCAACAACATCTACGTGATTATGCTTCTCATCTCCGGCGAACACGAAGATCACTGTTAACTAACAGACGGTTATCTCACCGTCTGTCTTTTCCAGCACAGCTACATCAAGAGAAACGCCGTTTTTTCGAAGACGCCGACAATGATTTTGACACACGGCAAGTATGTATCTCTAAGAAGATACATTACCCAAAACATCTAATTGACACGGAAAACCACGAACTATCTGCTCGAATTCAGGAAGACTCTACTTTGCTCACAATCAATCGAACTGTCTATGATGGTGCCTCCTCACTCTTACCTCCTGCAAGAAGGAATACTTCTTCGCCTGAGGCTAAGATAAGAGGGCGCATTGGACAGCTAACACTGAAGATTGATGATCTCCGGAAACATGTCTCCCGCATTCAGTGTGTGATTGACTATGTAAATGCTCGAAAAGCATTTACATCTAAAGTCCGCCGCATTGCGGCTGGACTACGATACCAGCATCACACACTGAATAAGGAGAATCTTCTGAACATCAAAGAAGGTTCCCTTAACAGGTTGCGGGCTCTGGTGGCTGCTAAAAAGTCACTAGAGAAAAAGCTGAAGCGGCTTACCGACAACTCTTTGTTTCGGTTAAGTCCTTCACGCTTTCTGACACCTAAAACATCTGTTTCTGGCGATCCCCCATCCATCGAGCGAGTAGAAGCTTTTTGGTCTGAGTTGTATGGTGATCAACCGAACGTGAATCGTGACACTCCAGCTCTCAACGACTTCGAAGCATTCTGTCGACAACACCGCAACGACAATGCTGACGAAGAGAGCCCTGAAGTCAGCGTAGAAGAAGTTCGTTTAGCTCTGAATAATGGTAAGAACTGGGCTGCTCCGGGTCCAGATGGCATTAACTTATTTTGGTGGAAGAAACTAACTTCTACCCATAGCCATCTAGCCCGGATTTTTACAGCGTTTATCAGAGGCGACGAACCTATTCCATGTTGGCTTGTAGAAGGGCGCACCGTGCTCATCCCTAAGAAAGGTGACTTGTCTGACCCAAAGAACTATCGGCCTATCACCTGTTTGAATGCGGTTTATAAGATTTTTACTAAAATTTTAAATAATCGCATTCTAGAAGTGATAGATCCTGTATGGCAGCAGATATACGAACAACGTGGCAGTAAGAGAGGCCTGTCAGGTTGCAAAGAGAATCTGTTAGTAGATCGTTGTGTCATTCAAGACGCGATCTACTATCAGCGCAACCTGTCAATGGCCTGGATTGACTACCGCAAGGCATTTGACTCAACATCTCATGAGCTTATTCTCTTTTTGCTCAAATGCCTTGGGGTCAATCGTGATACAGTGGGATGCATCCAGCGTACGATGCAACTTTGGCGAACACGGTTCCACATTTCATGTGGCAACGACAAACGTGTAACCGAAGTTGTACAGTACAAAAGAGGAGTGTTTCAGGGAGATTCTCTGAGCCCTCTGCTGTTTTGCATCTCACTGCTGCCAATATCTGTTGCGCTACGCCGTACTCGTGGATACTCAGTGGGCCCACCAACTGATCGGAGTTATTCGATCACCCACTTACTCTACATGGATGATCTGAAGGTATATGCACCTGATGAGGAACACCTTCAGACAGCCTTGAACATCGTAGGGGAGTATACACGGGATGTCGGCATGGCATTTGGGTTGGACAAGTGCGCGGTCGTTAATCTGGTGAAGGGTAAGTGCTCTGATGTGCGTGAAGATATCGAGTTGGTAGATGGGAGCGTCATTGACCATCTTGACGCCGGAGAGTCGTACAAATATCTAGGTATTGAGGGAAGTCCTATGCAGGACCTTCCTAAAATCAAAACGACTCTCTGCAGCGAGTATGTGCGGAGACTCCGGAAAATCTGGTCATCAGAACTTTCCGGAAAGAACAAAGTCTCCGCAACAAACATGCTTGCTGTCCCGGTACTTCTTTACTCTTTTGGTGTCCTTAAATGGGCCCGAAAAGAGCTTAAAGACCTCGATATCAAGACACGCAAAGTCATGAATATAAATCGGAGCATGCACCCTAAGTCTTCAGTCGCCAGATTATACCTTTCCCGGCACATCGGAGGGAGAGGTCTTCAGAGCTTGGAGTGTCTACACGATCGTTTGGTTTTGGGTTTAACATATGAAGTTGTCAATTTCACAGCAGATGAAGACGACTTCCTTATGCAAATTGTTCATCAGCATGAGAATGCGCATAAGGGAGCGTTTTTATATAAGGCAGCAAAGTACGCGGCAAAATCCCTTGGTCTCGGAAGAGTAAATTCTCTTATTGAACTCCCTAAGGAGGAATTCAAGAGGGTCATCAGCAACGCTGAGCAGCAAAAACTGCTCAGTACACTCATGGATAAGTCAATGCACAGCGTGTTCTTTAAACACGTGCGTGGACATGGCTTGTCCGAGCAGCTGACGTTTTCCTTCCTTAAGTCAGCTGGCCTGATGTCCGAGACTGAAGGGTATATTTTTGCCTGCCAAGATGGTGTAATTAACACTCTCGAATACCGTGCAAAAGTGCTCCAGATGCAGCTACCCGACACATTGTGTAGGGTGTGTAAACAACATCCTGAGACGCTTATGCATCTCTTGTCAGCATGTCCTGTGCTGGCAAGAAGTGCATACGTCCAGCGTCACAATGCTGCTCTGCGAGTACTTTATTACCACCTTAGACATACGCACGGTATCGATAAAACACCAGTGCTGCCTTATTTGCCAGGAGATATTCCGCAAGTTGTTGAGAATGACCGTTGCCGTATTTATTGGAACGTGCCATTCGCAACAACGCGGAAAATAGATCATAATAAACCTGATATTGTGCTCTTCGATAAAACCGCTCGTAACATTTATGTTATTGAGTTTTCAGCTCCAGCTGAATATAACATCACGGTTAAAGAAAAGCACAAACACGAAATATATCAGGATCTCCTGTTTGAAATTGGCAAACTTCACCCAGGCTACCGTGTCAAGCTTGTCGTACTCATTGTTGGCGTCCTAGGAGGGATGAAACAGAATTTTGTATCTGCATTGGCTAAAATCCCAACTTGCTCATCGCAAGTTGAGTTTTTGGCATCGAGGATGCAAAAGGCTGTAATTCTCGGATCCCTCCGTCTCCTAAGACAACGAAACTTGGCCTGCTGCGCATGCTGATCATCTTGTTGATGAAGCATCGCAGCAGTAACGATTTAGCGCTCAGTTGAGGCCCTCGGTAGAGTCGGACTACCGGGGATAACCCCCTGAGCATTTAACTTGAAAAGAAATAATAATAATAATAATAATAATAATAATAATAATAATAATAATAATAATAATAATAATAATAATAATAATAATAATAATAATAATAATAATAATAATAATAATAATAATAATAATAATAATAATAATAATAATAATAATAATAATAATAATAATAATAATAATAATAATAATAATAATAATAATAATAATAATAATAATAATAATAATAATAATAATAATAATAATAATAATGCCCACGGTGCATGTTGTGCGGCCGGCGGGGGTTTCATTTACCCCGTGGTGCATCGTGGGCAATGTAGGCTGGCCTCCCACCTGCTGGCCTACTAATCGCACAACAACCTTTGCATTGGGCTAACTCCTCAATGTAAAGTATACTGAGTTCAAGATAATCCTGAACACAGAAGTGCTCCCCACAACCGGCCCTTCTCGGATGAGGGCTACCCACTAGCTGGGCGGAGCACCGAGATCCCGAACGATGACGACCTTGGCGAACAACGGACTACATTTAGGTGGACGGAGGAATTACGAGCCGATCTCCTGATGTGCTACAATAACAGTGAACCGGAGCGGAGAGGCTACATGGCTAGGATGCATGCTCTCTGGAGCGATATGCATCCCAATCACAGCAACTTTTCGCAACAACATCTACGTGATTATGCTTCTCATCTCCGGCGAACACGAAGATCACTGTTAACTAACAGACGGTTATCTCACCGTCTGTCTTTTCCAGCACAGCTACATCAAGAGAAACGCCGTTTTTTCGAAGACGCCGACAATGATTTTGACACACGGCAAGTATGTATCTCTAAGAAGATACATTACCCAAAACATCTAATTGACACGGAAAACCACGAACTATCTGCTCGAATTCAGGAAGACTCTACTTTGCTCACAATCAATCGAACTGTCTATGATGGTGCCTCCTCACTCTTACCTCCTGCAAGAAGGAATACTTCTTCGCCTGAGGCTAAGATAAGAGGGCGCATTGGACAGCTAACACTGAAGATTGATGATCTCCGGAAACATGTCTCCCGCATTCAGTGTGTGATTGACTATGTAAATGCTCGAAAAGCATTTACATCTAAAGTCCGCCGCATTGCGGCTGGACTACGATACCAGCATCACACACTGAATAAGGAGAATCTTCTGAACATCAAAGAAGGTTCCCTTAACAGGTTGCGGGCTCTGGTGGCTGCTAAAAAGTCACTAGAGAAAAAGCTGAAGCGGCTTACCGACAACTCTTTGTTTCGGTTAAGTCCTTCACGCTTTCTGACACCTAAAACATCTGTTTCTGGCGATCCCCCATCCATCGAGCGAGTAGAAGCTTTTTGGTCTGAGTTGTATGGTGATCAACCGAACGTGAATCGTGACACTCCAGCTCTCAACGACTTCGAAGCATTCTGTCGACAACACCGCAACGACAATGCTGACGAAGAGAGCCCTGAAGTCAGCGTAGAAGAAGTTCGTTTAGCTCTGAATAATGGTAAGAACTGGGCTGCTCCGGGTCCAGATGGCATTAACTTATTTTGGTGGAAGAAACTAACTTCTACCCATAGCCATCTAGCCCGGATTTTTACAGCGTTTATCAGAGGCGACGAACCTATTCCATGTTGGCTTGTAGAAGGGCGCACCGTGCTCATCCCTAAGAAAGGTGACTTGTCTGACCCAAAGAACTATCGGCCTATCACCTGTTTGAATGCGGTTTATAAGATTTTTACTAAAATTTTAAATAATCGCATTCTAGAAGTGATAGATCCTGTATGGCAGCAGATATACGAACAACGTGGCAGTAAGAGAGGCCTGTCAGGTTGCAAAGAGAATCTGTTAGTAGATCGTTGTGTCATTCAAGACGCGATCTACTATCAGCGCAACCTGTCAATGGCCTGGATTGACTACCGCAAGGCATTTGACTCAACATCTCATGAGCTTATTCTCTTTTTGCTCAAATGCCTTGGGGTCAATCGTGATACAGTGGGATGCATCCAGCGTACGATGCAACTTTGGCGAACACGGTTCCACATTTCATGTGGCAACGACAAACGTGTAACCGAAGTTGTACAGTACAAAAGAGGAGTGTTTCAGGGAGATTCTCTGAGCCCTCTGCTGTTTTGCATCTCACTGCTGCCAATATCTGTTGCGCTACGCCGTACTCGTGGATACTCAGTGGGCCCACCAACTGATCGGAGTTATTCGATCACCCACTTACTCTACATGGATGATCTGAAGGTATATGCACCTGATGAGGAACACCTTCAGACAGCCTTGAACATCGTAGGGGAGTATACACGGGATGTCGGCATGGCATTTGGGTTGGACAAGTGCGCGGTCGTTAATCTGGTGAAGGGTAAGTGCTCTGATGTGCGTGAAGATATCGAGTTGGTAGATGGGAGCGTCATTGACCATCTTGACGCCGGAGAGTCGTACAAATATCTAGGTATTGAGGGAAGTCCTATGCAGGATCTTTCTAAAATCAAAACGACTCTCTGCAGCGAGTATGTGCGGAGACTCCGGATAATCTGGTCATCAGAACTTTCCGGAAAGAACAAAGTCTCTGCAACAAACATGCTTGCTGTCCCGGTACTTCTTTACTCTTTTGGTGTCCTTAAATGGGCCCGAAAAGAGCTTAAAGACCTCGATATCAAGACACGCAAAGTCATGAATATGAATCGGAGCATGCACCCTAAGTCTTCAGTCACCAGATTATACCTTTCCCGGCACATCGGAGGGAGAGGTCTTCAGAGCTTGGAGTGTCTACACGATCGTTTGGTTTTGGGTTTAACATATGAAGTTGTCAATTTCACAGCAGATGAAGACGACTTCCTTATGCAAATTGTTCATCAGCATGAGAATGCGCATAAGGGAGCGTTCTCATATAAGGCAGCAAAGTACGCGGCAAAATCCCTTGGTCTCGGAAGAGTAAATTCTCTTATTGAACTCCCTAAGGAGGAATTCAAGAGGGTCATCAGCAACGCTGAGCAGCAAAAACTGCTCAGTACACACATGGATAAGTCAATGCACAGCGTGTTCTTTAAACACGTGCGTGGACATGGCTTGTCCGAGCAGCTGACGTTTTCCTTCCTTAAGTCAGCTGGCCTGATGTCCGAGACTGAAGGGTATATTTTTGCCTGCCAAGATGGTGTAATTAACACTCTCGAATACCGTGCAAAAGTGCTCCAGATGCAGCTACCCGACACATTGTGTAGGGTGTGTAAACAACATCCTGAGACGCTTATGCATCTCTTGTCAGCATGTCCTGTGCTGGCAAGAAGTGCATACGTCCAGTGTCACAATGCTGCTCTGCGAGTACTTTATTACCACCTTAGACATACGCACGATATCGATAAAACACCAGTGCTGCCTTATTTGCCAGGAGATATTCCGCAAGTTGTTGAGAATGACCGTTGCCGTATTTATTGGAACGTGCCATTCGCAACAACGCGGAAAATAGATCATAATAAACCTGATATTGTGCTCTTCGATAAAACCGCTCGTAACATTTATGTTATTGAGTTTTCAGCTCCAGCTGAATATAACATCACGGTTAAAGAAAAGCACAAACACGAAATATATCAGGATCTCCTGTTTGAAATTGGCAAACTTCACCCAGGCTACCGTGTCAAGCTTGTCGTACTCATTGTTGGCGTCCTAGGAGGGATGAAACAGAATTTTGTATCTGCATTGGCTAAAATCCCAACTTGCTCATCGCAAGTTGAGTTTTTGGCATCGAGGATGCAAAAGGCTGTAATTCTCGGATCCCTCCGTCTCCTAAGACAACGAAACTTGGCCTGCTGCGCATGCTGATCATCTTGTTGATGAAGCATCGCAGCAGTAACGATTTGGCGCTCAGTTGAGGCCCTCGGTAGAGTCGGACTACCGGGGATAACCCCCTGAGCATTTAACTCGAAAAGAAATAATAATAATAATAATAATAATAATAATAATAATAATAATAATAATAATAATAATAATAATAATAATAATAATAATAATAATAATAATAGTAATAATAGTCTTGGCCATCCATTGTCTCCGAGAATTACACATGAAGTTAAGATTGTCGCTGCTATAGTGTTAAAAAGGGAATGACATTTAATTTATTTGATTATTTCATGAGAAGTATAAAATATAAATCTATACATACATGTACATATGTGTATATGTTATATTCTATTGTTATTGTAAATAGTTCCAGTAGTAAAATTGGATTTTCTTAAATTTAATTATGGCATTTAATCAATTTTTCGAGTTCAAAGTAGGAATGACATTTGACTCTTGGGTAGAATTTGAGGATAAAAAAAAAAAATATGAAGCTAGTAGTGGTGAAACTTTTACCACTTTTAGAAGTGAAAAACTATATTGTTGTGATTTTGAAAAATGCATCAAAGATGAAGACCAAATTGACGAACTCGTTACAAAATTGAAGTATAAGTTTGTTACCTTAAAGTGTAAATACGGCAAGGCAACAAAAACGCCTAAACAGAATAAAAAACGAGTCACTAGGTAAAATAATAAATAAAATATATATAAGTGAACATGACATTATATTTAATGGTCTATTTTATATAATTTCCAGTACTTTTAACCATGGATGCCGAGCTTCTATGACACTGAAAAGAGTTATAACTCACGAAGCCAATTACAAATTGGTCATTTCTGAAATTAATTTTAACCACGAAAATCACCCACCACACTATAAGGTAAATTTCGTATAAATGTATAGAAAATAATGTTATTAAGCTCTGTGGACTCGAAAACAGAAAGTTTTGAGACTGGTTGAAAAATCAACCGTTTTTTACATATTTTTTTTTAACTAAAGTCAACCTAGATCTTATATTGTTTTAAAATACTTATTTGAATTTATAATAATATTTTTAGGAGCTGCGCTACGTATTACCTGAGCAACGGCGATTACGACCTGAATTAAAGCATCAAGTTGGAGAATACATTAAATTAGGATGTAGCAACAAAAAAATTAGACATGAAATATCGCAAAAATATAACATCTACCTTCTATCTAAAGATATTTCAAATATTGCACAAGCTTTAAAAGCACCTAATGGTAATGATTTAAAAACATTTAATGCACTTTTGAAAAAAGAATATGGTAAATATTTCTATGATTAGCTATACCTGATTAAAAGAAACGATTCGAAACGATTTGTATAATGTTAAATGCTCATACGAAGAGTGATTCAAAAGTATTCAAAAGCATTAAAAAGGAATCAAAATTTTGTTTTTTTAATTGTTTCCAATCGTTTTTTTTTTTTTTTAATAAGATTACTACATACCGTTTAACTACATTTATTAAGTAAAAATAAATAATAGTAATATAATAATCATACTTCTTTCATTATTCTTTTGATATCTATATCTTAATTTAAAATAAAATGACAGTAATGAATCGTGTTTGTTTTCTATAATATACTTTCTGACAAGGAATAAAACAAGACGATTTTAAACCAGGGTGAAGTATGCTCCTCGAATCGTAAGCGAGCGCTGACCTCGGCCTCAATCTGAAAATAGATTTCATCCTGTATCACCTATAATATTTTTCATGATTACTAGCACTAGGATTCAAGTTTTGGTGTTAGCAGTCAGTCGGAAAAAAGTTAATTTAAGACCAATGGTGTGATTGACAATTTTCATACGTTTACGCAAGTGTAAATTGTGATTTACAATTCATTGTTAGGTATTTACAGTAAATACTACTCACTGCTTACACTTTTTAACTTCCCGCTTAGGTAATCGATGATTTCCAAAAATTTCGGAAAGTTATTGTTTTTACCCCGATTTTCGAAAATCGAGTTTTCATCAGATGTATGTGTGTGAATGGTCTATAACTTTTTAACTAATCAATCGATTTAGATGTTTAATGCGGAAATCGAAAGAGCTTGTTGGCCTTCAACTTTCCTAAAAATTTCAGATCATTTGATCAAGTAGACTCAAAAATATTGGTGAATTACGAGAAAAAAAAGAAATTTTATTTTTAGTTTTTTATTGATATCTCAGAAACGAATTGAACGATCGATGTCAAAATCTAATCAGCTCTAGAATTCAATAAAGCGCGCCTATTGCTATCTCAATCGTCAAAATCGGTTAATTAGTTCAAATGATATCATCGTTGAAAAGTTAAAAAAATAACATTTTATGTTATTTTTTCCAGATAAATCAAAATGTACTGTACTAAAATGTGTCTAAAATCTTATAAACTTTTCCTCTTTATGGTCTCTTTTGGTCATCATATAATGCCATCAAACTTGTTCTTTAGTTTAAACCATATTATCAACGAAAAAATCGAGAAAACACAGTTTTTAATCATTTTCTCGGATATTTTATGTATTATTGCTCTGACCCAAGCCAAAACTCATTTGAATCTTGATTTCGATCACTGACATTAATTTCTGCCTCAATACATTTAGTTTATTGAACATAATCGAAAATTAAAATTTAAAAACCGCTTGTTTATTAATGATTTTCGATTTTTAAGCTTTTAAACTTTAGCATAAAGCGTAACTTGTTAGAGTTTGAAAAGCTCATAAAAAAACAATCGCATGCAATAAGATTTTCAAGCTTGAAGAGCTCGAAAATATAGTCACATTGATATTTTCGAGCTCCTTGAGCTCGAATACAGCGGGAAGTTTTGGAGCTGGCCCGCAGGGCTCATCAACGCCCGGATATTTTTTTATAAAACTTAATCACAAAGTCAGAATTGTCACATAAATTAAATGAGTGATTTGAAATTTATTACTAATAAACGAATGACAGGTATCAATGCTAAAATCATAGCAAAACTAGCTATCGGCGGACAGAAACATTATTTGTTTCTATCCGCTGACTGAAGGCATTAACAATTTACGCATTTGGTAATATTTGTTCGCGGCATCGAGCTGAAATTAGGTTGTTTATATAGATATAAAAACTCAAAGTTTCGAAGCTGTTATCATGAAAAGTACAATTACAAATATTACAGTATTCATGTAAAATTTCTATCAATTGCTTTACACTTATTTTATCATTTCAGGATGTACTACAAGAATCAATGTAGATGATAAAAAAAATTTCAAAGCACTTTTCTTTACCAACGCATCCATGCAAACATCAATGAGCAATTGGCCGGAAATGCTATTCATTGATGGTACTTATAAATTGTTTAATTAAGGATTTACCCTATATTTAATAATGGTTCAAACTGGCAGTGGAAGAGGTGAAATTGTCGGAGCAGCAGTACTTAAAATTGAAACAGCTGATAATATAAAATGGGTCGCCAAAAATTTCCGTGAATTGAATGAAGAAGCTTGTAAAAAAACAACTTGTATAATGACAGATAAAGATCTGACTGAAAGGAGCGCTTTCGCGGAAATTTTTCCTGATGCTCGATTTTTATTATGTCTTTTCCATACTTTGAAGACTTTCGATCGACAACTCAAATTAATGAAACTTAACAAGGAAGAAAGAGTATTGAGTTTTAGATTACTCAGAAACTTAGCCTACGCTAAATCGAAAAAAAATTACGATAATTCATACCAAGAATTAGTTTCAAAAACACCAAAATGCGTTGTAAATTATTTTAATAATAACTGGCATAGCATTCGTGATGAATGGACGAAGTTTTCAATGGCCGTATTTAAATATGGAAATGATACTAATAATATTGTTGAAAGTACAAATAAACAAATTAAAACTATTTGTAACTATCATAGTACCCTCTGTGAGTTTGCTATTAACTTCTTTAAATTGTTAAATACCAGCAAGCAAGAAACAAATTTATTGACGGCTATAGACGGCTTAAAACGATTGAATATCGAGCATGAACTCGGTTCTTTCGTTAATGAATATGCTGAATTTTTAACCAAAGTAGCCTTTAGCAAACTTGCAGATGAGTTGAAAAAATATAATAGTATAATCATAACTGAAAGTTGTAATGCAACAAAAATGTGTAGTATGATTATCAATGGCTACCGATTTACGGCTTCTACAACAGATTGTACTTGTCACTTTCGTGTAAGCTTAAAATTACCATGTGTTCATATTTTGATTGTACGGAAATACTTTCAGCTAAATCTTTTTTGTTCTCAATTATGCGACCCCAAATGGTCGAAGGCTGTAAATTTGAAAAATGTAGGTTCCACTTTTCGTGAAAGCTTAGAAGACGATTTAGATATATCCTTAATTACCAATCCGTTTATTGCCATATCAGAAACTAAAGGAGTCTCCGAATCAGATAAGACACATCATGAATTATTGAATAAGGATTCTACTGTTGCAGAATATATTACTACAAAATCTGAAGATGAAAAACGGCAAATTTTACTTGGTCTCTTTGATAAAATAATGGAAACCGCTCTACAAGTATCAGAGCCTGAATTCCGTCAATTATGTCAACACTTGGAAACGTTAAATTTGACTAGCCATAAAAAAAAACAAATAGATAATACAAACGATAATGTTGACTTGTCGAATGTCGCATTACCACCAGTTGTGAGATTGAGAGGAAGACCCAAAGCTGCGATGAAAACAACAACAGGGTATTTTCCTCGCAAAATGTAAATATAAAAAAGAGTACATAACGTAACAGAGTAAGTCAGAAATTAAGAGAAATAAAATTATTAAATAAGATTATAAAAAAATTATTAAGATTAATAAAAATAAAAGTGCTGGAAACATTACGAAAAATAATTTCTAATTTATTTCTAATTTTTTTGTGTACATATGTGTTCATTAATGTCTCGTACTCTAAACGTAGCACTGCTATTCTTTCATGTACCAGGCATTTCAGACCACACCTGTACTTATATAGTTTATAATAAAGATTATAATTTATGCTGTTGACAGTTCCTTATGTAGACATTTGCAGTTATTTGAATTTAAAATTGTAGTTGTGAAAATAAATCATTATACGTTGGTAGAAATGGATAAAATTTAACATAATAAAAAAATTGCAGTAAAGACATCTATTGATTACTTTCCGAAGCTTTGTTCTGCTCATTCATATATCCACAAGTGAATTTTCATACTAAGCATACAGTATTATTAAAAAATAAACTCATGAAAATACACCATAAATACTTATTTATATATGTTCACCATATTTACTTATTTATATATTTTTTTAAATAATCATCCACGGATAATTTGGGGATTTTTTTGAGTCACGGAAATTTTCTCCCTAGAAGGAAAATCTTTCCGTGTTACTAATTACAGATACGGACAAGAATAAATAAAGTCCGTTTATCTTAAATCTGTCCGTGACTCTAATTACAGTCACGGATTGGTCCGTGGATGGTGTCATTAGCAGTACCGATTCTTATAATGAAGATAATCATGTATAATTACGATTACTCCACTTCATATTATATGCAGTCACGTGGAAAAGCGGCCAACTTGGTGACAGGTTGCTCAATACATTGGTGCCAGGTTGCCGCCAATTTGGCTATCAGAGGGCAACTACTCATCTGAATTTACAATGGATAACTTTAGGCTTTTGTTAACGATATCAATCATCGGCAGTATCTAATTAATTATTACCATTGATAGCAATACAAGAATAATTAAAAAAAAAGTCCCAAATAACCTTCCGTAATAGCTACATAGACGACAAATTGATATAAATTTACTGCCACAACCTGACATCCGGATGACCACAGTAGTTTGACGTACAAGAAAAATGACGCTAACTTGTCGTCAAATTGTATGTCACTCTTGCTTTAGAATTTTTTTATGCAATCAACTTGAAGGCAAATTTTTCTACTGTTATGTCTTCCGATCGCGGCAATAGATTCCCTAATAGCAGTTTGCTTAGCAAAAGTTTACTTTACAGAAGATACGTTGAATTTTTCATCAAATGTTCGTCAACTTCGGGCGTTTCCGTTTTTGACGACAATTTGGATACAACTTGCTATACTAGTTGACGTAAATTTACTACCCGAATCAGGATGCAAATTCGCTTCAAAAGTTGTATACAAATTGTCGTCAAAAACGGAAAAGCCCGAAGTAAACGGACAGTTGACGAAAAAATCGAAGGGAACTTCTATTAAAGAATTTTCTTTTAGTAAAAAAAGTTATCTTTAAATTGAAGAAAAATAAACCGCAAATTTCTAACTTCAACCATTGCTGTCAAATTGTCAGCAAATTCGGGCAGCTAATTTCACGTAATTTTTACATCAAATTACCGTCAATTTCAAGCTAAAGTGGCTATTAGAATATTTTGTCCACTACTTGAATTAAATCTACGATTACAATTTTGTGCAAAATTCAATGCAATAAGTTGGCGTGCATGTAAGGTGCTGCCCGTTTCCTAGTAGGCTTCCAAACAACTGTTATTTTATAATTTATTGCAAGAACTTTTCTGTGTCAACTTGGTGACGAGTTGTAGTAGTGGATTGACGCCAACTTTCTAGGAAAGTTGAAACCAAATGTAGCTAGAAGTTACAAAGTGTGGAGTTACCATCAAGTTGTCATCACATCAACCACAACTAGTTGAGATCAACTTTCTGAGGAGAAACTGTGGTTGTCAGAAAAAAAATTCGATTTAGCTATTTTAATCTACATGACGTCAAATGTCTGACAACTTTATATATTTCAACTCTTGGCTTCAATATCATTTTTATCTTGAAAGGCAAATTGGCATCAATCTACTGTTACAGTCGAAAAGCAAGTTAACAGAGAAAGTTTCCATCGAGTTGCTTACATTAAATCCGAGAACAAAAATTGTTTTCAAATTGAGCAGCAAGTTCATGTCAAACTGACTATGATCAATTTGCTATCAGGGTGATTTTATTAAAAAATAATAGGAAGCCCTGTTAGTTGAATCTTTTGATAAGAAAAAGTTCAATAAATTGTAATTAAAATTTTTAAAAATTCTGAGCATTAGTGATTATTTTCAACATTTTTAGCTGGTGATAAATATTTATAGTAAAGAATACTAGAGTATATATGGTTGATTTGACGAACTTGGTAGCAATCTTTACAATAGAGAGCAATCTAAAATTTCAAGTTTATTGTAGTCTTAATAATAATTTAACTTGTTTGAATTGAAAATTTTTCCGGCATAGATCTTGTAGATTTTACTTGTATAAATTCAGTACTTCTATACTAAAAAACATTTTCAACTACCGCGATCTAGTGATGCTATTGTGAATTAATGCATTTACATCCTTTTATTCTGGGTTTCATACTGGTTTATAGAAAACGTCTGAAATAAGTTTTGGAGGTAAGTTTGCTGCATTCAATGATTTCCTGATTAATTATTAATTGCTAAACATTTTCACTTTTTAAATAATCTATTAATTAGTTATTCAGTTTCTTGATAGTTAATTAAATTTAATAAAACTTGTCTTAAAACTTTATAAAAAGTTATTAATGATAAATTTTCTTAGTGTTGTAAGCGCATCATATTTCAATTGTTTTATCAAGTAGAAATTATTTTTATTTTTCGATTATACGTTATAAATCAAAAATATAATTAGCTTATAACTAATTAATGAAAATTCTAACCAAATTTGCTCATAAAGTTGATTTCTTTGTTAGACCTCCGCGAGTATGAATCATAAACCTGTTTAACGGTTGTTATGAGACCAATTTAGACGTTCTTTTTTTCTGATTTTTTTTTTTTTTTTGTAGCTTAATTTAATTAAGGTTATACAAATCTAATAATGCAATAATAAAATTAACAATTATTTCTAAATAAAAATACAAAATATATACTTGGAACTGAATAAAGCCAATGTTATCACAGAAAAGTTTAACGTTATGGAAAGCGTCTCAAATTGATGTGGTACTTGAGTAAAAAAAATATATAATACTTTTTTAGGTGTCCTAAATTTAAATAAACATGAATGCGTTATTGGTTACTGCTGATAATTATTATATATGTTGTAACGTAAATTTTTCTTATTACTCGATAAACTCAATAAAATTATACATAAATCATTACCCAATAAAAGTACTCAATTATCCGAACTTAAATTACACAAAATCGGGCTACGTTACACTTCGCCCACCGATCACTCCTCTCATTTCCTCCAGATCCTGACGGGCGCCAGCCGACTTTTATTTCCCCGGTATCGGCAACCGGTCTAAACGTACACGTAAATTAAAACCTAAAATCTAAATCCTTCGGAGATGAGAGAAATGGACGGTGGTAGCGGCATGTCCTGGTGCGCTCAGTATGCTAGGTTGTGGAGAGAGGGTCGCGGTTCTTTTGACGCGTAAGAAGCCAATTAATCACATTTAAATTAAAAAAATAAAATAGAGAAACGGAAATAAAATAAAATACCGTACAGATGACACGAGAGTGACGCGAAGGGCCTAAATGGCCCGCGGTCGAGTACTCTCGGTCCATCAACCGAATAAATACCTGAGTACGCCATCGGGAACCTCTCGTGGACGACGAATCACAAAACTTAACACAATAATTAATAAAATAAAAGAAAATAATGCGGTAATTCGCAATAACAATTCACACGATAAACGGCTCCAAGAGCACAACTAACTGAGCCACAAGCTCCAAACGACGACAATCTAGGGTTGTGGTCGAGGTCTCTCTCAGAGACTCTCCGACTCGCCACCACTCGCTTCCAAACTCCAAACTCTACTCCTGGGTCGGCTCGTACTCGAGCGACTCGGAATTCCAACTCGCCGACTCCATGGTCTTCTCTCAACTACTCTTCTCTGTCCTCCTACTCCATTCACTCGCGCGCTATACTATTTCCAGTCACTCTCACATCCTCGCTTCTCCATCCATTCTTCCCCCACTACACACAAGCCGTGGACTCACGGGTCTTCCCGCAATGTCACTCCCCGTGATATCCGAAGTTAGCGAATTTTTGGCTTCCTCGAGCATCGCAAACGAGGCCTTCCATCCCCAAATAAACGTAAACATACCCCTGCTAACTCCGGGTATCAACACGAAGGGGCGGCGACATCTCATTCGCTCCTCCGTGATCACTACGTCAACCCCGAGGGCTAAGCCTAGGCCTAGTCGTCATTACTGGTCGGGAGGCACGTTATCTTGGCCACTATCCGCGACACAGCTAGACATTCCCCGTTAAATCCACGCTCTATCACACAGACACTCCAAAACATACACCGTACCTTACACGTACTCGTACCCTTAGCACACTTAACTCACCGCACATACATACTCCATACTCTCAACTCATCATCTACTACACTCAACCCGACACACATACTAACTCTATCTCTCTCTAACACACAGAATCACACGTACTCCATCTCCACTCTGCCTTCTCGGCAATGTAACGTCACAATGTTCAGCAAAAGAAATTAAAAAAAAAAAAAAAATTATACTTTTAAAAGTAATTCAAGGAATATAAGTGCAAAAGTTAATCTGATTTTTTATAACAGTAAGTATATCATTGTTTTTTTTTTTTACTGAATTCCAAAAAAAAATTAGTAACTTCGGATCTAATTAATTTTGATATATTTTTCAGATAATCTTTCGTTGCTGCAAAAATTAAGATATAATTTACAGAGGAATTCTTCCTATATCAAGTTGCACACTTTTTTTGATGGTATCATTTATAACAGGGCTATGCTGTTACTCTGGTCGTCCTTAAATTACCTTTTTAAGGGCGCCACTGGAAGTGATAACGGCCTCCCAGAGCCGGATCTTAGATCATCAGGGTCGGTGTAATTTGTTTAATTGCAAGAGAAGGATGAGGAAGGATAATTTGTAAATAATTATAATGATTTCAATTAATAATTTTAACCTTTTATTCTATAAACCTTTTTAACCTTATAACCTTTTATAAACCTTTATAAACCTTATCAACCTAATATACTTTTTATAAACCTTTTTTCTTTTATAAACCTTAATAACCTTTTATCCTTTATTTATTAACCCGCAATATTTCCTTAAACCTACTTCATTTAATAACCCGCAATATTTTCTTATAAAATCAGCCAATTACCTTTGGCATTCTACACACACTCACACACACAATAATTTACCAACTACCTTTGGACTTTTTATTTAACTAATCAATTAAAATCGCTTAACCTTCGCGAGACCTTACTTTACTAACACAATAATTTCCTAAATTATCTCACACACACTCTCACTCAGTCTCCTGGACTTTATTTCCACACACACTGATTTAAAATTACTTTTTCCCGCAAAATAAATTAATTAATTTAGAAATTTAATTAATTATTAATTAATTTATTATATAACCTTTAATTTCCTTAATAATTATTATCCCTTTATAACTTTTATTACTAAATTATTTTTCCACAATTCCGTGACCGTTTTCACTATCACTTTTTCCAAAATCTTATACTAAATTCACCCGCTACAATTTTCACCTTTTCTATGTACTTAGTACAAGTACTTTTTATCACAATAATTATTTTTATTTTATACACTAATTTCCTTAATTAATTATTGTTTATAACTTAACTTAATTTTACTCATTTAATTATTATTATTGGTGACTTTGACCGCGGACGTTTTATAACTTTTACCGAGACAATTCACTATTAATTTTATTTATAATTGTTTGTTTATTATTTAATTAGAATTAATTATTTTTACTGACTAGCAATTCCTGACTAGATTCGGCAGTTTAAAAATTTTATAAATACCTTTACAACAATTCAATTTCTCCAGTTCCTTTCCTAGTCGTTGTCTTTGTCCTGGTCTCGTCCTGGTCTAGTGTTTGTTATTTTCCGTCTCGTTTCCATCCTTGTCTCGCTCTATTTTCCTCTCTCTTTCTCTTTCAATTTTAACCTCGTTCTCTCCTTCACCTGTATTTCAGACGCAATCAGTTATAATTATAATAGATACCGGCTACCTGCCTGGTATCTGATAAAATAATTTAATAATTTATCGCTTGGTTCCACAATAAAACTCAAGCTAATCAATTGAATAATTACCTGATAATTAATTTACGGCGTCTATTTTTTTCGGCGTCTATCAGTGGCTTCCCTCAGCTGTACTGTAGACTAGGTCCGTTCGGTCGTTCCGGTCACTAATGGTTTTTCACGTTCCGGTCCCCGTTTATAATTGCTTTCTTCCCGCATGACTTCGGGCGTCTTCAGACTTCGGAAACTCCTACTTACATCTAAATTGGGGCTGACGCTCGAACATTTGAATTTTCACTCCCGGTCGACTAGTCGCGTTCTACCCGGGGTAACTCTGGTTGGAATTGTCACGTGATCGACAGTACACATACTAACTTTTATTTTATTTTAAATTGTACGCGGTAAATTCAAATTTACCCCGTTACACATTTGTCTATTTTGTATTTGAAATTTTTTTTTATTGATAAAATATTTTTATTTCCGATTTTCAGCAAAAGTGGGATCAAGTATTAATGGCCAACGTTCAGATTATTTACAATGTAAAGTCAGTGACTTAAAAATTCATTTGATGTTATCAATAATTATAACGATAGTCAAGACAGAGAATCAAGACAAAAATGTCTTATGAAGCAGGACTATGCAATTGATACCGATTGTGCTCTTACATCTCATCATAATTATGATGAACGAAGAAAAAAATTCCGAAAATACCCCAGCTGCGAAAATTTGTTTCATCTCGACATAGTGTCAGATGAAAAGTCGTTTCCTGAACACAATGATTTGGTCGATCAAAATGATAATATAAAACTATCTTCCTTAGATGGTAAGGACCTCACAGATAAAATAATTTTCAATTTATCAGAATTCATTCATTTGCACAATATCATTGAATTTTTACTAAATTCCGAAAAAAATTGCGAATTCTGAACAAATTAATTCTGATAAATTTTTTCATAATATTTCGTTGCTGCAAAAATTAAGAAATAATTGACTTTTTATTTAAAATTTTTTTGTATTGATAAAATATTTTCATTTCCTATTTTCAGCAGAAGTGAAATCAAGTATTAATGGCCAAAGTTCAGATTATTTAGAATCTAAAGTCAGTGACCTAAATAATTCATTTGATCTTATTAATAATTTTAATGATAGTTAAGACAGATAATCAAGGAGAAATTGTCTCATAGAACAGGACTGTGCAAGTGATACCGATTGTGCTTTTACATCTTATCATGATTATGGTCAACGAATAAAAAAATTTCGAAAATACTCCAGCTGCGAAAATTTGCTGTATCTTGACACAGTATCTGAAGAAGATTCGTTATCTGATTATAATGATTTGGTCGATCGAAATGATAATATAAAACTACTTTCCTTAGATGGTAATGACCTCACAGATAAAATAATTTTCAATTCATCATATTTTATTAATTTCACAATAACATTATATTCTTACTTAATTCCAAAAAAATTAGTAAATTTAACGCTCTACAAAAAAGCAGTTTTATGATTTTTTGATCAATCCATCTGTTTAAAAGTTATTTAAGCTTGAAGTCAAATTTATAGTAAATTTTGAGATCTTTTTACTTTCCTAGCGAAACTATCAGACATAACAAAATGTCATAAGACTTTTTTTGTATACAATTTTATTTCCTACGAATTATCTTCGACAAAGTTTTTAAAAATTTTGCATTGTTTTAAAGTTATTACTACCCTCTAATGTCAAGATTTAAAAAAAATAGTGTTTAGATCAATTTTAAGGTATTGACATTAAAATGGTGGTAATAACTAGAAAACAATGCGAAATTTTCAAAAACTTTATCAGAGATAATTCGTAGGGAATAAAATTGTCAACAAAAAAGTTCTTATGACATTTTGTAATAAGTCTGATAGTTTCGCTGGGAAAGTGAAAAAATTTCAAAATTTACTATAAATTTGACTTCAAGCTTAAATAACTTTTAAACAGATGGATTTATCAAAAAATCATACGACTTCTTTTTTTTGTAGAGCGTTCAATTTCCTACAAAATAATATCCTGGACTTATTTGTACAATACTTCATTAAGAAGATATAAAATATTAAACTTAAATTTGTATTTTTCCCATGTTTTTTAAATAGGAAATAGAAAATTTCTGATCAAATCAATTCTGATCGATTTTTTGAATAATATTTCGTTGCTGCAAGAATTAAGAAATAATTGACTTCGTATTTAAAATTTGTTCGTATTGATAAAATATTTTTATTTCCTATTTTCAGCAAAAGTAGCATCAAGTATTAATGGCCAATGTTCAGATTTTTTAGAATGTAAAGTCAATGATCTGAATAGTTCATTTGATTTTATTTATAATTTTAACGATGGTCAAGATAGAGAATCAAGGCGAAATTGTCTCATAGAGCAGGACTGTGCGAGTGATACTGATTGTGCTTTTATATCTCATCATGATTATGATGAACGAATAAAAAAATTCCGAAAATACTCCAGCTGCAAAAATTTGTTTTATCTCGACACCGTGTCAGATGAAAAGTCGTTTCCTGAACATGATGATTTGTCAAATCAAAATGATAAGATATTACCTTTCTCAGATGGTAATAACGTCACAGATAAAATAATTTCGAATTCATCAGAATTTAATAATTTTTCACAATGTCAGGATGATTCTGGTAATCTAATAATTAAAAAAAAGCCTAAAATTAATATTTTAAAAATCGAAAAAGTCAATTAAGGTAAATAATGCATTTTTAATAATCAAAAATATTTGTAAATTTTTTAAAACTATAACATGATGTGATTATTTTAGAGAAGTCAGACACTGGGTTGAAAAATTTAGGTAACGAAATTGTAAATAACAATGATTCATTATTTACAAGTGAAGGTACGGTATTCGGTTTATTATTAGCTTTTTTGTTAATTTATAATTTATACTGAATTTGAATTAATTTTGTCAGTCCTCTGAGTGTTATTTTTGCTGCTTATAAATAAATTAATTTTTTTAGCTTTCGATTGATTGATTGATAATTTTTTTATCTTATCAACCGTTCTAAAGTACAATATGTTTTTGAAAGTATAACTCGATTTTGTAAAAACAAACAAATCATTGCTTCATTTAGGGTAGAATTATTTTCTAGTTGTCATTTTTATATTTATCCAGACGTTTCAATATTCTATGATATATTGTGAGCTATTTCAATACAACAAAGTCTTTGCAAAGGAGATGAGCATTCTGTAAATGAGCCTTATAATTAATCCATTGGTAACTACTTACGACGTTTCCATATAATTATCTTCGTAGTTGAAATTTATTTACTTATTTAAAATGATAATGGTTTTCATTATTTTTTTTCATTTAAAATATAGACTTACAAGATCCTACCTATGAGCCAGACACCAGCTCAAGTCAAATTGTAACAGAAACGAGTGTCAACATAAAAGAGTTAGCAGATGATAGTGGTGTTAATGATGTACCTGAAGTAGAGAGGCCGCTAGTGTTAGCAAAAACTTCTATCAATTCAGTCGAAATAGAGTTAAGGTCAAATGCACCTGACCCGAAAAAAATGTTCTTAAGACCAACTGAAGATATAAAACAACATTATTGCTCTTTCTGTAAAAAAAAAGTATCTCGTTTTGGTAGATATCTAGCAGTTCATAAAAATGTTCCGGAGGTTGCCGCGATATTAAAAATGAAGAAAAAAAGTGATGAACGCAAAAAAGCTATTAAACGGCTTCGTAAAACAAATGATTTAATATGGAATACTGATCCTAGTGTAAATGATGGAGAACTTATAGTGTTACGTCGCCCAAACAAAGAAAAATTGGACGAAATATCTGAAGAAACCACAACTACGGAAGAGACATTGGCTGGAAAAGAATTCTCCAATGAAAATCAAGGAGACCGTACGATTGATGAAAAAGTAAGTGATAAAGATGATAACGAAAATGAAGACAAAGATGCTATTGAAGCTTCTGATTACACATTATGTCCTGATTGCAAGGGTTTTATCAGAATTACTAATGTTAGACATCACATTAAAGAAAGCTGTAAATCAGAATGTTTACTAAAAAAAAATGGTAGTGTAATGCCTATCAGTAGAATGATGGCCGGTAGGATTCATAAATATGCCAATGATACCGTCAAGAGGGATATCTTTTCTTACTTGCGTGAGGATAAAATTACTTCTGCTATACGATATGAAGAGCTAGTTATTTTATATGCCAATGAACTTGCAGAAAAGTTCCCTTCACAAGAAGATCATGCCATGATTCGTCAGAAATTAAGAATGATAGGTCGCTTCATAATTGCAGCAAAAAGAATTGCTTCATTAGAAGGACAAGATGAACTGTTAGGGAGTACAACAAATGATGGAACGGCGTATGAAGTACCAAATTTTATGTCACTTTTTTTACCAAAAAACTTTCAATTGGTCGTAAAAGATGTATATGAAGTAGCCGGCTACGATCAAATGGTCGGTCTTTTGCCGCACCTTCTACTGCCGTAGCTATTGGAACTGCTCTTAAATACATTGCTGAGTTCTTAATAACAGTCTATATTCAACGTGAAGATAGCGTCAATGAAAAGCAAACAAAAAATTTTATTAAGTTGGCTAACAAGAAGTTTGAAATAATTAATCGAATTGCTTCGGAAACTCTGGCTAAAAGAAAACGTAATAAAATTCTTAGCTTACCTACTTGTGAAGATATAGATAAGATTACAGTTTACTTGGAAAACAAGCGCAAAACAGCTCATGATTTACTTTAGATTCAATTTGAATTTAATGCTTGGCTTACACTGGGCGAAACCAAATTACTGTTGCTTTAAATATTTAATAGAAGACGATAAGGTGAAATATCTAAAGCCGAAATCTCTGAATTTGAAAAATACACAACTATAGACGAGAATTCAAATCAAGAAACGTTTCAATTACTGTCAGAAAAATGTAAAAACATTTCAAAAAGTTTTTCGCTTTTTTATATTCGAGGAAAATTAAACCGTACTGTATCTGTATTAGTACACAAAAGAATACGTGAAAGTTTAGACCTTTTTTTGGATTTACGTACGACAGCTGGAGTGTTACCACAAAATTTGTATATTTTTGGCTTACCAGGATTAAGTGATAAACGTAACAGGCGTTTATATGCCTATGCTGTGATGCGTAAGTATGCTAACTTATGTGGTGCTAAAGATCCATCAACATTAAGAGGGACAAACTTGCGGAAACATATTGCTACACTGTTAGCAGATCATAATTCATCAGATAGTGATTTAGCAGATTTGGCACATTTTTTGAGACATGAGGAGAAAATCCACAAAGATCATTATCGTCAACGAGCGAATCGTGAAATTCTTGTGGTGTCACAGTTCTTAGAAAAAGGAAACAAACCTTTTAATCCAATTCACAAAAGTAATGATATGTCTCACGATGACTCTCAGGAAAATATTTCCGTTGAAAGTACTGGTGAGTCATACCAAAGAAAGCGACGTGCTTCAGATGTGCCATCACCAGAGATTGCTCAGAAAAAACAAAAAACATCAAAACAAACTGTCAAAGTATCACCTAAACAAGAGAAACTAAAAATACAACGGAAATTATGGACTGAGAAGGAAACAGATGTACTGAAAAAAAATTTTTGTAGTTTTATTGAAAAGCGCACCTATCCATCTCTCAAGCAAATTAGAGAAGTACTTGAGAATAATAAGAAAATATTCACTACAAGAACTGAAGCTCAAACAAAAGCTTGGTTCTGCAACTTGTATAAGCTTTCAGGCTAATCTCTCATAAAGGTTATTACATAATAAAAAAAAAATTCACTCTATTAAAGTCACAAATAATTAAATTTTTAAGTTTAAAAGTTTATTGAGTTAAATAATACTTATGTTTAATGCAAAAAAATATGGCTTAATTTGTTCAAAAGATTTTATCGAATAAAATTCATAGAACAATACGCAATTTAAATTTATCTTAATTTTGATACTTACATATATTTATAATTTTATTTACTGCACTTAACTCTAAAAAAGTAAGTAGGCCAAACAAATTTCTAATATCTAAAATTACATGAAAAAAAAATATTCCAAGGTTCAAAGAAATTTTTTTTTCTTTCTGAATACAAATATTTTTATACTTGACTGTTACTAACAAATTATAAAGAAACCCGCTTTAACTTTTAGAAAGTCTATGAATAAGAGTAAATTATGTTTCGTTATCTTACTTTCTGAAATGGCTAGATAAATTTTTAATTTTAACAATTAACAGGATATGTGCATTAGGGTGCTCCATTTGAAACGAATTTTTTTTTTTTTAGCGGACACAAGAAAATTTTGTTATTTATGTTAAGAGAAAAATTCCCTAAAAATTTCAGCGCTTAATTTTAATTTTGAGTACTTCCTCTCAAGCATCAAGGTATTCCCATTTAAAAAGCATGGAAATCGAATAAATTTTCTTATAAATTACTATAACTCAGCCCGGTTTTGAGCTATCATTTTGTAACCAGTTTTTATTTGTAGAGTAATTGTTGCTTTTTAAAAGTGTACAAAACGGTTTTGGTCTAGCTCGATCCATGTCGATTGTATCAGCGCCGAAAGTCAATTTTTAACTTTTTTCATTTATTTTTGTTGATAGTGAAGAAACGGCTCATCTTATAAAAAACATGCATGAGACTAATCTTTGAGGAAATTTTGTCCACACAAAATTGCTTTTAACACTTATATTGCTGAAATGCACTGTTCGTGAGATACATGCATTTTAACATTTTACAGAAAAAAAGATTAGTACTATAGTAAGCTTACAATTTTTAACTTTCCGCTAAAAAAATTGAAAATTTTCAAAAATTCGGGAAGTTATTGGTTTCAATTCGATTTTCGAAAACCAAATTTCTATCAGATTTTGACGTTTTGAGGTTCTGGGAAGCTATTCTGACTAATTTCACGATGATGTCCGAGTGTATGTATGTATGTATGTAAATATCTATAACTTTTGAACGGATGAACTGATTTTGATCGTCAAGGTGTCATTCGACGCGGCTTGCCAGTATCTAAAAGCTGAAAAAAATTGAGCTTGATCGATAGGGCTCGTTCAGAGATGTTCTAAAAATAAACTTTTTTCAAAAATGTTTTTTTCGGATAACTTTTTACAGGCTTGATGGACTGATTCCAAAATCAACTGGGCTCTGAAGCTTCATAAGCCGCTTCGAATGCCACCTCAACCATCGAAATCGGTTCATCCTTTCAAGAGAAACCGTTGTCAAAAGAATTAAAAAAAAAAAATTTTTTCAGTATTTTGGAAATTTCTCAAAAACGACTCAATAAATCATTTTCAAAATCTAGTCAGTTGTAGAACTCAATGAAGCGCGTCGATTGCCACCTTAACCGCCTCAATCGGTTCATTCGTTCGAGAGATATCGTTGGAGAAAAAATGGTAAAAAACGTTATTTTTCGAAAACAGAGGCATACAAAAGTCTTTTCGAGCTCGAAGAGACTCGAAGAGAAATGTATTCACTACAATGTTTTCAAGCTCAAGGAGCTCAGATGAGCTGTTTCTTCACTATTAACAAAGATAAATGAAAAAAGTGAAAAATTGACTTTCGGAGCTGATGCAATCGACATGGATCGAGTTCGACCAAAACCGTTTTATACACTTTTAAGAAGATGTTGGAGAGTTTGTTATAGCCGGTAGTGACCAGCATTCATGTGTCCCATTTTATAGGCAAACTAACCGATGAATAATTATAAAATTTTACATGCGTACTCAGAAAAAAATTTCTAGTTCACCTCTTATCCTCTTTTTATCATCAAAATTAAAAAAAAAAAATATCAAATTTTGCACAATAGTAGATTTGAAGAGACGTACCCCACGTTGACCATAAAATTGACTGCACCATTTTTCCACGACACATATCATCAAAAAGCTGGAAACGGGTACAACGGGAGATATAAAAATTATTATTTTTACACTTTAATTTACAATTTTGATAATTATTGAAGTCTAAAAATGGGATTAATTAAAAATTGTGAGGTTATCTGTTACCCGTACAAAATGTAAACAAAAACAATGAGCTTGTGTATTTTTGTTTTCATCACAAGATGACTCTCTGTGTTAATTTTTTTAGCTTAGCTTCTTTCCTAAAGATGGCATTAGAAAGGTATATTTTGACAATTCAACAGACGATCAGAAAATCCACTCAGGGAACCATACACGCGTATATACATACAAATATATATGTACATACAAGTATTAAATATATATATATATATATATATTTATATTTACGGGGCATTCCACGCAAAATCGACCACTTTTGACCCCGACCCCTTTCGATTTGGCTGAAATTTCTTTTCCCTTTCTACCTCATTATAATTATTTTTCAGGATATTTCCAAATTTTTTTACCCAACCCAAAAAAAGTTATGAGTTTTTCAAAAATAGGGCTTTTATTTATTCAAATAGCTATCTTTTTCAAAAATTGACTAATTGGGACGTTTTTTTTTTTTTATTATTTTTGTCTTTGAATGTACTTTTTAGAAAAAATTACAAAAAAATTTTAAGATAATAAACTCTATGAAATTTTCGGCTTTTTGGAGAAAAACCGTTATCTTTTTAAAGTTCGTCATTTTTGATTTTCTTCTTTATTTTCTCAAAAAAAAAAACTTCAATTAACTCTGCGATTTTCCCCGCCAATCCTAGAGTGGGTGGACTTTTCCTTCTTTTTTTTTTTATCAATTGAAAAAAAAATTTTTTCCCAGTTGGGCTTATTTTACAAAACATCACTGGAAATTTTAGAGGATTTATAGACGACTTCAGAGTTTAAAAAATTGAGACGAACAAATTAATTGAAAGTCGTAATCCTAACAAAAATTTTGATTTTTTTCAAAAAAGTGAAAAAAAAATGAAGATACCTGTGAATAATTTTATTATAATCTTTTTCAAAAATTACATCTGAAAAGAAAGAACATGAAAAAGAAAAATTTCCATTTGGTTTATTTTTGACCAAGTCCCAGGCTTGCGAAAAATAAATCGAACGCACATCGCTATTTCAAAAACCTGCGACTTGGTCAAAAATGAACCAAATGGAAAATTTTTTTTCATTTTCTTTATTTTCAGGTGTAGTTTTTGAAAAAAATTACTATAAAATTATTTACAGGTATCTTCAATTTTTTTTTACTTTTTTGAAAAAAATCAAAATTTTTTTTAGGATTACGACTTTCAATTAATTTGTTCGTCTCAATTTTTTAAACTCTGAAGTCGTCTATAAATCCTCTAAAATTTCCAGTGATGTTTTGTAAAATAAGCCCAACTGGGCAAACATTTTTTTTCAATTGATAAAAGAAAATAGAAGGAAAAGTCCGTCCACTCTGAGATTGGCGGGGAAAATCGCAGAGTTAATTGAAGTTTTTTTGAAGAAAATAAAAAATGGCAAACTTTGAAAAAATAACGGTTTTTCTCAAAAAATCCGAAAATTTCATAGAGCTTATTATCTTATAATTTTTTTGTATTTTTTTTTGAAAAGTACATTGGAAGACAAAAATTTAAAAAAAAAAACGTCCCAGTTTGTCAATATTTTAAATAAATAAATAAAAAGGGTGTCTTACATTACATAGGTCACGTGATGTGAAACGTAATTTGATTGACCTGACTTCATTGTTCATATTCTCAGCGCGTTATTTGAATCCGTAATATGTAGCTAATGTTATTTTGGGACATTAAAATAATTTTGAATGAGTTCTCACTTCAAATCAAATGTTTTGATCTATCCTTGATATTGAAATTTACTCAGAAGAAAATAGAAAAATTTACGATGAATTCGGTATCAAAGATTTTTTTAAGAACTGATGTGATTATAGGTGTTGAGGTTATAAACATGCTTTATTTTATTGAGAATGCGAACTGGCATTTGTAGCAGTATATGAAAGTAAACTAAGAGATAAATAATCTCTAAATAAATGATTTATAATAAAAATCACAACAGTAGTTACCACGTGCTTATGAAAGTATATTGCAGAAGAGATTGGCGCCATTAATTCGAACAAAAAAAAAAATGTACTGTGACGTCACATAGACGAGATGGCATTAGTTATTCGTTTAAATATCAGCTACTATTTATTTATTATACCGTCAAAATTCTTAAACAAAAATAAAATATTTTTATTTTTAAAATTATGAAAAATTATAAAAAATACTCAAATATCACAGCTTCAAGATTTAAAAAAATCATGTAATTACTTAATTGTATAAATAAATATTTCGATATATATATTTTCGCATTATTTTATTTTTTTTATTCCAGGAATTGTTCAACTGCAAATATTTAATACATATTGGTAATAAATGTATTATTTTGAGATGTGAATTCTTTATTTCATTTTAACTAATATTTAATTTAATTTTAGATGTTCAATAAATTAAATTATTAATACTTTTAATTAATTAAAAAATTCCCAATTCTAAAGTAATTTATTTATTTTCAATATTTCTCGAATATTTTCTGTTGGTGTGGGGGGGGGGGGGGGAGGTGAGTGAATGGAATTTTCAAAAATTCGTTTAAAAAATTATAATTTCCTTCAATGCTTTTCAGCTGATATTTTTTTTTTTTAAATATTTGACACGTTTAAGTTTTTTTTTTTAATATTTTCATGAATTCATTTTTCTCAAATATGTTATGAAATTAAAATTTATGTTCATGATTCAGATTTTGAATAATATTTTTGATTCAATTTGATTTTTTTTTTCATTCTTTTCGAATATTTTAAACAACTGTTATGTAGAAACATCATTCAAATATATCTTTTCCGATATATTTGTATTGTGATTTATTTAAATATTTATATATTATTTATTTTAAACTATTCTTCTTATCGTGATTAAATATATTTTATTTAATTCTTGAAAATATTCATTCGATATTTCAAATATTTTTTTTTAAATATCTTTTAAATTTTAAGAAATGAATATTTAAAAAATCTTTTCTAAAATTTTAAAAGTATATGCTCAAATGTAAATTATCGAATATTTTTAAATATTCTGTGTGATTTATATTTACAGTAGTTCGTTATAAGCAACACGTGGCGCTCTCCTGACTGTTACGTTAATTGAATCTTTTCTCGATAGCAAGAGTGAGACAGGATCGTTGCTTACAACGGGAATCAAGTGCACCAATACGTACGATAGTAAATAAAACAAAGACTGCGCTGCAGGCGAGCGTCTATTTTACCCCATTATTGCCATAACTGGTCGTGTATGTATTGTCACACACGCATGATGTGATATATATATATATATATATTTTTTTATAAGACGTAGTATCGTTTGGTAAAATCATCGCAGTCGTTTTCTTTTTGTTGCTACTGGGACGTATTGATATCTTATTAAATATCGAAAACTATTTATTAAATATTTAATTAAGTTTTAATAATGTAAAATTATTGTGAGTGGTGATTGTTGAAACGTTACAGTGAGCTAGTGTTATTGTAATTATTATTCAAGGTTTTTAATAAAATTAAAAAAATGGTTAGTGTAAAAAACAATGTTAGTGATCCCATTCTGGTGGATAATAATAAGAAAAAAAGGCGACGGAGGAAAACTCGTCCTCTTTCTAAAAAATTTGCGTGTCGACAAAAGTAAGTAAATTTAATCTTTTTATCGTATTTTTATCCTCCCGAGAAAAAATTATTATTTCTAACTATATTTAATTGGATATGACCGTACATAGTTTTATATGATTATATCCAAATTTCTTCATGGTTATATATAATTATATCTAATCGTTTCTAGTTATATATAATCATTTCTAATTATACATAACTAGGTATGACACTCGAAGTGAAAAAAATGATTATATGTAGCTATATATAATCGTATATGATTATGCATATCGATATACAATTATATCTAAAGTTCCTGTATGATTCCAATAATTATATCGAGCTATACGTAGTAATAAATAATTACATTGGATTAAGGATAACCATATCTATGCGTGGCAAAATAATTATTGTAATTTTCAAATTTTCATTGACAAACGAAGTAAATTGTTAAGAAATATTACAATTACTAATCATTACGGCATATGATTGTGGTGATGTAAATAAGTTTTTTAATTTCATTAACTCATCTATTTTAATTTATTCGAGAAAAACGATTAGATCTGACTGAAAAAAATTTGAGATGATTTGAAACAATTTGAATCGAGTAATATATAGATAATAGATATTAAGATGGGCCGAAAATCTGTTTTTTTTTAAATCAAATTATTAATAGCAAAAATATTGTTCATAAAGTTAAAAAAAATGTGTGCAAGAGGCAAAAATTTTTGGCAGGTATCTTAGGCTCCCCAAATAAAGTGGAAGTTAAAAAGCGGAAAAAAATTCATTCAGGTATTTATTTCAATTGTAAATTTGATTCTCTACAAAAAAGATCCTTTGACAAAATTATGAAATATTAATAGATTTTGAGATAACGACTATTTTATATCAAAATTTCACTTTTTCGCGATATCCATACTTTGTAACGATGAATTATAATAATGTGACTATGTTTCTTATTGGAAATTTGATTCTCTATAAAAAGGTCCTTTGAAGAAATCATGTAAAATTAAATGTTTTCGAAATAATGGCTAATATATTGAAGATACTGATGTTTTTTTATATTTTTATATTTATTTATAATGAGTAGCAGTGCTGCCAGAACGTGCGATATTTTTACCCCCTCCTGCCATTACACTCAATGCTATTTCACCTCAGGAGGGGGTAAAAATATCGCACGTTCTGGCAGCACTGATGAGTAGTGTTTATTTGTGGATATATTTTAAAGATCATATAATTTTCTCTGAAAAAGGTCTCAAGAAGAAATTAAATTAAATTTTTTGTTTCTGAAATAATATCAATTTTATTAAACAATTTAGTATAGCTTACTTTATTTTTATTTTCCATCAATTTATTATTTTCCTACAGAGAATATAAATAAAGTAAGCTGTACTAAATTGTTCAATGAAATTGATATTATTTTAGAAACAAAAAATTTAATTTAATTTCTTCTTGAGACATCTTTCAGAGAAAATTATATGATTTTTAAAATATATCCACAAATAAACACTACTCATTATAACTGAATATAAAAATATAAAAAAACATCAGTATCTTCAATATATTGGCCATTATTTCGAAAACTTTTAATTTTACATGATTTCTTCAAAGGACCTTTTTATAGAGACTCAAATTTCCAATGAGAAACATAGTCACATTATTATAATTCATCGTTACAAAGTATGGATATCGCAAAAAAGTGAAATTTTGATATAAAATAGTCATTATCTCAAAATCTATCAATTTTTCATAATTTTGTCAAAGGATCTTTTTTGTAGAGAAACAAATTTACAATTGAAATAAGTACCCGAATGAATTTTTTTCCGCTTTTTAACTTCCACTTCATTTGGCGAGCCTAAGATACCTGCCGAAAATTTTGGCCTCTCGCACACATTGTTTTTTAAGCTTTATGAACGATATTTTTGCTATTAATAATTTGAATTCGAAACAAACAGATTTTCGGCCCACCCTAATAGATATACTCGTAACATGGAGCAAATCATATTTCTCCATCAGGGTAGCTATACAAAATTATATATCGCGTGCTAAAAGGTAAAAGGGCGCATAAATTTTTTTTTCATTGCCAATTGATTAGTAAACATTTTCTACGCTTGAAAATCTAACATTGTTTTCCCAAAGCTAAAAGGGCGTATGTCTTTAATTATTCGCCCTATTAGCTTTAGGAATTTACAAATTTTGTGACCAAAAGCTAAAAGGGCGTATAAATTATTTTTCGGAAAAATTCATTAAAAAGCTTAGCCGAAGTCTAAAAATGAAAAAATAAAATGTTGCAGTCAAAAAGATGTATTCTAACTAATACTTTCTTTCAATATTTAAGTTAAAAATATATTTACACAGAAAAAAAGAATTTCTTAGCGCAAAAAATTTTTTCTTGTTCTACAAAATTTTTACTTGACCGAAAAAATTTCTTGTATTATAAAGTGAAATAAAAAATTACTGGGGTCAGAAAAATTTTTCTCAAAACAAGAAAAAAATTTTTTGGGCGAGAAACAAATTCTTGAGCCAAGAAAATTTTTTGTTTTGTTAACTAATGTTATAACCAAATTCATATTTCCTAAATAAGTTGTTTATACGTTATTACAGAAAATGTTTTCTATTTTTATTGACGTGCGTAACAAAAACTGAAAAATAATTTGGTTTTACGACAGTTGGATGGTTGCTTGCGGAAAGAAAGCGCAAATAGTATACCTTCGGCTGCGTGAGAGTGTGAAGATACGAGCATCTGTTCGGTTTTTCGCTATATATAGCAAAATAATCAAGATAGGAAACAAAGTATAAAATACTTTTTGGTGCTTTTATTTGATTTGAACTTTTGTTTTCCTTTAGTTTTATGTTTTATGTTATTTTTTTTTTTTCATAAACTTCCCTGGTTAATCAATGGTTCGGGAGTTATTACAACTTAAACAATTAAATTGTTAACAGCTATCGTTCACTTCACTTTTTATCAAAATGAACTTGATCCCTAGCGGATCCGAATTACGGTAAATTACCGTAATTTACTGTATTCTGAGAAATTGATGTAAAATTGTCATCTGCGGTTAAACATCACGATTAAGGCAAACTTACGGCTAAATTACGACAATTTACCGCAAAATTTGAGAAATTACGGTAGTATTTTAATTTGGAGTACTTCTTATGAATGCCGTAAATTACAGTATTTTGCCGTAATTTACTGTAGATTACACTAAGGTGCTGCAAATTAGCAGTAAACTACGGTATTTTGTGATAAAATACGGGAATTTACCGTAATCTGGATCCGCTAAGGATTTCACTCTTACTTGAATCGAAAGTAAAACTTTAATAATAATATTAACGGTTGAATTTTTAACAGGCTTTTTTTAATGTGCCCTTGAAAGATAAAATTATAGATTTCTTAATAAATCGGAAAAATTACTTTTTGGTACGGCTAAAATAGATTTTTTCCGGATTATATTTTATTTTATTTCTAATATTTTATTCTTTAGCCGGAAGAGACAGAAGACGGCAACCACGGAAAAAGGAAGAACTGAAGTTAAAGATCTATTGCAGTTTCAAGAAGGGCAAGGAATCAATGATGCAGAAGTTCCAGAAGAAGAAGAAGAAGAAGAAGAAGAAGAAGAAGAAGAAGACGAAGTTGGAGAAACGGTTGAAGTGATAGAAGAAATAATCGAATTTGAAGACAATGAAGACATTGACATAGCAGATGAAATTCAGGAAGTACAGGTAATTTTTGATAACAATTCGAGTAGCATAAGTTCGCTTACAAAATTTATAGACAATCAACTTACAATTTGTGAGTCTGTAGATTTTGTACACAAATCAAGCCAAGTATACTCTGAGCAATCAGAGGAAAGGAGTGGTCAAGAGCCTAGTACTCTTGATGAATCCACACTTGGTATTTTTAATAAAAGCTGTACAACTTTGCATGATAGCATTATAAGTAATAATAATATTACATATTATAATGCTGCTAGTACTAACCAAGTATACTCTGAGCAATCAGAGGAAAGGAGTGGTCAAGAGTCTAGTACTCTTGATGAATCCGCACTTGGTATTTTTAATAAAAGCTGTACAACTTTGCATGATAGCATTATAAGTAATAATAATATTACATATTATAATGCTGCTAGTACTAACCAAGTATACTCTGAGCAATCAGAGGAAAGGAGTGGTCAAGAGTCTAGTACTCTTGATGAATCCGCACTTGGTATTTTTAATAAAAGCTGTACAACTTTGCATGATAGCATTATAAGTAACAATAATATTACATATTATAATGCTGCTAGTACTAACCAAGTATACTCTGAGCAATCAGAGGAAAGGAGTGGTCAAGAGTCTAGTACTCCTGATGAATCCGCACTTGGTATTTTTAATAAAAGCTGTACAACTTTGCATGATAGCATAATAAATAACAATATTATTACATACAATAATGCTGTTAGTACCAACCAAGTATACTCTGAGCAATCAGAGGAAAGGAGTGGTCAAGAGCGTTGTACTCTTGATGAATCCGGACTTGGTATCCCTATTTTACGTAATCTATATTTGCATAATAGCAATGTAGGAATTAATGGTTTTACTAACAATGTTTTGAATACAAGCCAAACATATTCTAAGCAATCAGAGGAAGATAGTATTTTTGATGAGTCTGACTACTACGAATTAGACTCTGATTGGGATGATGCATTTTCTCTGTTGTCAGAAGTATCAAATCATCCAGATCTTGATAGTGTACATGATAATGAGTATGATGTATCTCCTGAACCTGTCACATTTAATGAAATTTATAATGATGATAGTGAGCCAGAATGTATGGAAGATTCATGTGAAGCCTACAATAATTTTTCACGGGAAAGTAGTTTTCACAAATTGAACTGCCGTTCTTCGGATAATGGCCAAAATGACAATCACCCAACTTCTGAAAACAAACGAACCGATTTTTCTTCGGTTATTTCTGGTTGTCGTATTGTCAATGTAGCTTATTTCTTAAAGGAGCTGCAAAATTTTGGTGATCGTAAGAATCATAATTCTAAATGTAGTCGACGTTTAGAAGATGTCGATTTTTTTCAATTTCAAGACATTGGCTTAAATCTTTTATGTTATGTGAAATGTCTTGAATGTGGTTTCATTGGTAAAGTATATACAAATCCGCCGAAACCTCAGAACGATTTTCATATTAACGATACTGCTGCCATCAGTGTTTTAGGTTCTGCTAGTACTTTCGCATCTTTCCAAACTAATTTAGCAGTATTCAATATACCCTATATTACACATAAAACCTATCAAGCTCATCGCAAAAAAATGATTAAGCCTTTACAAGCTGCTCTTAGTCATGAAATGCATTTAAATGCACTAAAAGAAGCAGAAATCGCCTTAAAAAATGGTGACGTTACTGCAGACGGTATTCCTTGTATAAAGGTTATTACAGATGGTTTTTATTCAAAGAGAAGTTATCATGGAGGTAAATATGACTCCCTCGGAGCTTCTGTTGCAGTAATAGGCTATGCTACTCAAAAAGTTATTGATGTAGAAGTTTTGAATAAAAACTGCACTACCCATGCTCGATATGAAAATTGTGATATGGAACCACCAAAACACCCGTGCTACATGAATTTCGATCGAAAGAAAAGTTCCTCGAGTATGGAATCTCATGGTACACTTAAATTGTTTAATCGTAGTCTTCAATTACATGGACTTATTTACAAAACTATGATTTCCGACGATGACAGTAGCACATATAAAGAAATTCTCAATTCTAACCCATATCGTGATTATGGTATCACAGTGGAAAGAATAAAGTGTTCCAATCATCTATTTCGAGCAATGGGTCGAAAAATTAGAGAGGCTTCTAAAACTAAAGTTTTAGATACTCGAGGTGTCGGGATTATTCGACGAAAGATCAATTACAGTGGGATAAAAATGCGTAAAGTTATAACTAGTGCTGTCGAGCGTTTGAGAAAAGAATTAGACAATAACAGTTTGTCAAAAGATGAATTGGCACAGATTTTTGAAAAAAATACTGACATATTGAGGGGAAATATCCCCATCGTGCCTTATCATGTTTTCGGACATCATGATGAATGCCCTTCTGATTGGAACTGTGATAAATCCAAGCCGGACTATTTACTTAAAATTAAAGAATATGGTTTGTTCACACGAGTTGAAAAAATTATGGCTGACTTGAGCGGAAATGCAAGTCATTTATTGCATCAGCTCACAACTAATCGAATAGAACAATTCCATGCCATTTTAGCAAAATACCTTATTGGTAAAAGAATTGAATTTGGTGGTGCAGATGAACTCCAAGACAGAATTTACATGGGTGCTCTAGACCAAGCGACTTCTGGAAGACCTTTATCGACATTGTTTACATTTTGCAAAAGAGATGTTCCTGAAAGAATTGAAAAATTAGAACGTGAAAGAGGCTTGCAAAGAACGAGTAACCAGAAATATCGCCACGCTAACAAAAATAAAAAAAAAAGGAGAGTCGTGTGTTATGGTGCAGATAAAGATTATGGTCCTAATGCTGCTCAACCAGATTTATCTGAAACTGATTATAATTTATACCTATTAAAGAAAGAAGAGCATCATACAAAGCTTCGTGATCGTCAAAAGATCCGAAATAGTATTGAAGATGAAACCAAGCAGGTACTCTTTTCAACATCACATTGTTTTGAACGAGATATGATTCCTTCTATTTTCTTTGGAAAAATTTGTCGAATGTTAGAAACAACATCATGCGCCCCTGTTATCAATGACATATGTAATCCAATTACATATGAAGACGACACATTGGAGTCTACAGAAACACGTAGACAAGCATCTCTCCGAAAGCTAGAATCTATAATTGGTCATAACATTTTACCGTGTGGTATATTTGTTTCCAATGATGAGGAAAGCTTTTATTTGTGTGCCAGGCCCGACGGGGTTGTTTATAATGACTCTATTGTCATTCTTGGCTGTCTTTCTGAGGATGAAAAAATGAATGTTGATGAAGCATTAGAAAGCAACAGAAATATGAAAAATATTTTCTCTAAATCAGATCCGAACGTCGTAAACATCAATCATCCAGTGTATTACGTCATTCAAGGGCAGCTTCATGTCACTGAAAAAGAATTTTGTTACTTTGCTGCTTATACGCCGAATGGCTTGAAAGTAGCTGATTTAATAAGAAAAGATGATAACTTTTGGAATCGGCACATGAAAAATAAGCTGGAAAGATTTTACAATTTTGCTTTGATCGATGAAATTATCGATAGTAGATTAGAACGCAGTATGCCAATTCGTGAAGCTTCATTCACAATTGAAGCGAAAGCTAAGAAAGCTCAGAAATCTGCTGCCAAAGCTTCACAGCAAAACAGTGCATTAGATCATTCAGTAGATGTTTCGACGAATGGCTATGATGTAGACATTATTAATCACTATCGGCAAGTTGTCTTGAATCAATCGATTGAAGAATATCAAGAAAATATTTTAAGTAGTGGTAGTTATCTAAATGATATTTCAATTTCTCGTTTCCTATTAATACTTGAGGAAAATAATTTCACTATTCATTTTCCTATCACTATTTTGAATCCTGTAAAACAATCCACTTCAAATAATGATTTACTCATTATTGGTGGTCATGAAAGTAATCAACATTGGTGTTGTTTACATTTTAATGGTATAATTGTTGCTATATATGACAGCTTAAATCGCAGTCATTTATCTCAACTGTCAGATGTTGAAATTAATTATTTGCGTATACAATACTCGCAACAAATTAAACAAAATCAAATAGTTTTTAAGACAGTTACTCGGCAACCTGATGGAAGTTCTTGTGGCGTTTACGCTGCTGCATATGCCACAACAATTGCACTGGGCGGTGATCCAACGAAATTTGAATATTCGCAAGATGCAGCAGAAATGCGACAGCATTTGCTTTGCCAAATAATTGAAAGAAACCAATTACTACAATTTCCATGTACTTTGAAAACGTAGAACAACTACAGCAAAGCTCTGGAAATAATTTTACACACGGAAATACTGTATTATGATTGAAACGATCTATACAGCTACCATCGCGATCGGGATATTTACTGTTGCGATCGATTTTTGTCCTATCCACGGTCCTATTTCTCTCGGTACTATGCATACCACTACTCTCACTAACCTTCAAATAGCCAAGTGAGTAAGTATCGTGAAAGTCAGAATACTGCATCGTGCTGATCACAACAGTTTTTTTCCGTGCACTACATTACCTTTCAAAATGATATCCAATGAAGATCCTAAACACGAATTAGAAGCCTTACTGATGAGTCCTCCATACTATGTTTAGGATAAAGTATACGTTAAATTTTGGTAAAATTTTAAATTTTTTTGTTACCTAACATTTTGCAACTTTATAAAGATATCCTCTAACGTATGTCTATAAAAATTTATTTGAAGGTGTACAATTATATGTTTATAATAAGCATTAACGGTCTAAGGCAGAAAGTGACTAATATTAACATCATTTATAAAATGTAGTTACATTCGGGACGAAACCGTTTCTTTCTTTCTCATATATATTAGTAATTTTATGAAGAATATTTGTTAATTAAGATAAGAATATACTAAAATTTCATATTAATTGTTTTTCGTTAATGAATTTTTGATCTCATTTGACTTTAGAAAGGTATATTTGTAAATTTAGATCATTCGATTTTTCTAAAATGAATCATACTTTACTCTTTAGAAGCACAACAGAAATTTGTCTCTAGGTGAAATAAGATGTTTTTTTAATAAATAAGCCCTTGGCATTAAAATAAAAAGGTAGCAAATTGTAATTTTTTATTTGCTATTTAAATAAAATGAATAAAGTTTTTTTGAACTTTGGAATTTTGTAGTATGTTTATCAATTAATGGATTAACATGACCAAAACATATTGTTTTAAAGAGTTGAATGCTCTATAAAAATACTTCCTTGTCTTTTTTTAGATACGTATCGGTTCAAAAGTTATTTGAGCTTGAACTTAAATTTATAGTAGATTTTAAGCTTTGCATACTTTTCCACTAAAATTATAAAACATCGTGGAGTGTCGTATGACGTTTGTTATACTTGCAGAGTAAAATTTATCTACAAATTTTAGTTCGTTATAATGCAATTTTTGGGATAATTAAATACAACAATAGGAGAAAATGGCAATTTTCAATTTCCCACTATGAAAATTGAAAATATTGGAAATTTTCACGGATACTATTTTGTCTACAATCTATAAGGTTTTACTATTATTTAACGACATAGTCTGTTGGAAAATAAAATGATCTAAAAAAGAAATCTTACGACATTTTGGGATAAGTTTGATCATTTTCCCGGAAAAATAGAAAAAGCTTGCAATCGACTCTACAGTTTACTTCTAGCTCATATAACTTTCATACGAGTCGTTTTATCAAAAAATTATAAAAAACCCTTTTGTATAGCGTTTCATTTTTTCCAAAATATATGTTTTGGTTGTTTCGATTTTCAGATTCATTAACTAACTAAAAAAATTCCAAAGCTTGAATACAATTTTCCTCATGTTCTTTAAATGAAACAGGCGACTCATTATAGGACACTGCCTAATTTTATTGCGACTTTTGACCTCTTGAAATTCACGAAGAATTACATTTTTTATTGAAATTTAAAAATTCGAGACAACAATTAAAAATAGACGTGTTTTTTCATTTTCATTCACAATCATACTTAATAAAATGAATGTATTCGAAGTATTTAATAGAATCAGGACATATAGAGTTGAATGAGTTTTAAGTAGAATTGGATCATTAAATATCTATATCGATTGTTTGAGAGTTATGAGACGAAAACCCGCTCATTAAAAAAAATAAAAAAAATTGCGATGATACTCCTCTTAATATCAATATTAAGGGCTCCAATTTTTTATAATAATTTTTTTTTTGTCATCCCAAATAATATTTTCACAGTATCGGAAAAAAAAAATAGTTGATTTTTTTGGCCCAGTCTAATACATATACACACGGACGGATGAACAGACATCCGTCTGAAAATGGTCAGAACAGCTTTCTAGGACATTTGAACGTTGACATTTGATGAAAACTGAATTTTCGAAACTCAGGTTGATAACGATACCTTCCCGAATTTTTGAAAATTTTCTTAGATGGAAGCCAAAAAAGTTGACCGTTTTGGAATAACCTTTATCGGAATCAAGTTACTCGAGTATTACATAAAAAAAATTTACGTTAAATTGGGGTTTCAATCATTTTTCTATGTAAGAGGGTAATTGATTTATATCACCAAATTATTTTTTTTAATTTCATTCCATACTTCGCTCAGGAATAAAATTATACTGAAAATCGTAACAAGGTCTAAAATTCTTATTTTTATGATTTTGAAATTAAACTGTAACAATGATAGATTTTTGATTATCAGTTTTTATAGATCCATTGAATAGTAAAAAATGAGTAAGTAAATGAAAAAGAAAGAGCTCAAAGTCCGGGCCTATAAGTATATCTTCACGCAATCCCGACTAGAATTTTCATAAGGACCTGATGAGGTCCTTATCAGGTTAACCTTATTTCAAATAAGGACCTGATCAGGATATTCTGACGAAGAACTGATGTGGATGTAACGCTTAAGATCTATGAGGTCCTTTTCAGGATTGCCTTATCAGGTCCTTACCAGGATATCCTTATCGAATCCTCATCAGGATTGCCTTATCAGGTCCTTACCAGGATATCCTTATCGAATCCTCATCAGGATTGCCTTATCAGGTCCTTACCAGGATATCCTCCTTAAATCTTTATCAGGGTTGCCTCATTACTAATTATTTTAAAAAAAATATTAAATTGCGAAAAAAAAATATGAGAATTTCAATTTGGTCGGAAATATTATCTTTTGTATTATGAGCATTAATTAGAGGAAGTAAATATGTTTTTTATTGATGAAAAAATCCCGATGACTGCTGGGCTCGAACCTGTGTCCTTCCAATTCAAAGTCCTTCATGCTATCCACTGCGCTGACATACATATGTGAACTTGTAAGTGTAAATATTATATTCATTCTGATGTCAAAGAATAACTGATGAAGAAGTAAAAAGTTCGTGCTGTAATGATTGATGTGATTTTTATATGATATTTATTTATATTTTGTTTAATTTATAGTCTGTAAATAAAATATTTAAAGGGATTAGATAACTTTTTTGAATAAGGATATCCTGATAAGGCCCTGACAAGGAACTTATCAGGTCAACCCGATGGCAAATAACTTTTTTCGAATAAAGATTTCCTGACGAGGTTTTGATAAGGAACTCGTCAGGACAATCCGATGGCGAATAACTTTTTTTTTAATAAGGAGTTCCTGACGAGGTCCTAATAAAGAACTCGTCGGGTTGACCTGATGGTAAATTATTTTTTTTTAAATAAAGATATCCTGATGAGGTCCTCACAAGGAACTTATCAGGTCGACCCGATGGCAAATAACTTTTTTCGAATGAAGATTTCCTGACGAGGTTTTGATAAGGAACTCGTCAGGACGATCCGATGGCGAATAACTTTTTTTTGAACAAGGATATCCTGATGAGGTCCTGGCAAGGAACTTGTCGGGTTGACCCGATTGCAAATAACTTTTTTTTAAATAACGAGTTCCTGACGAGGTCCTGATAAAAAACTCGTCAGGTTTGCCCTACTAAAGCAAACCTTATATTAACCTGACAAGGTCCTTATGGTACTTCAGGCAAATCAGGAAAAAATTCTAGTCGGGTGAATTAATAGAGCGCTGTGAGCCAACGCAAGCCCGACACATGATGCAAGTCATCGAGCCACAATTTCAACGCGATTTTATATTACTGTTACCAAAAGAACTAGCACTGTCTGTTCTAGCATTTTTAGATATCCATGATTTTTAGATCCCAATACAATACCCGATTACAATAACATGATTTTTTCGGAAAATAATAAATAAGAATTGTGTAAAGGCTTTAAAAGATGGTAAAAAAAATTAATAATAATTACGATAATATACTTAATTATTATCATTAATATAATTATAACTAATAAATAATATTATAAAGATAATTAACACAACTGTACCTCTTTAATAAAGCGCGATTACTCTTTTATTATTAATCATCATTATGAAAATAAATACGGATTAAATAATGCACTCTAATTATTTATCTAAAACTTAAACAGTGATAACTCTGTGTAGTTGTAAAAAAAAAAGTTTAGATAAATGGTATATCTGGATTACTCATTATTTAAATAATAAATTGCATACGGAAATTATTGCAATTCAAAAAAATTTTAAATCAATATACTGAGTAATGCCAATGAGTTAATTAAAGTCTCGTAAGCAATTTAATGTAAATACGTAATTGTGTTATTTTTATAATAAAACAATTAAATTTATTATATTGCAACATAATGATTTTTTTTTGTGATTTTAATTTGTCACATATGCGAAGGCGGTGAAAAAAAAATTGATTTTTTAATAAAATTATTGTTACTTTGTAATGATGATTAATTTTAATTATTTTGTTGATTATTATTATTGTTATTTTTTTTTTTATATATAAATATTTAGGTATATAAAAAAAATGACGGAAATCGAAATTTCATTTTTAGGCGTGTAGAGCTTAGCCTTGCGCTTCGCGCTTAAGTCATGCAATACACTGTGATTTTTCGACTTTATTTTCGATACGTTTCGTATTTTATTTTTTTTATTTTTAAACAGTGTCCGCATTTGCGGAAATTTAATTTATTGATAAATTAGTAAATAAATAATATGATTTAAATAATAATAAAAACTGTAATAAATTAAATGTGAGCCAAAATACAAAAATTATTAAATAAACACGTGGTCTGTGTAAATAACTGAATTATCTTTGTTGTAATTAGTTAAAAAAATATGTATTGTTTATTGCTTCTTTAAATTCGTAAAATCTATTAGTGTGCAACGAAAAATAATTAATTAATTAATTAATTACTTCATTAATTTAATACTGAATTATGTAAAAATAAAATAAAAAATCTCGCGTGACAAAAATGTAAAATATTTATAAGTAAATAAAAAATTTTCGAATAATTATTATAAATATTTATTTGTTATATAAATCAATTGTTAATTGAAGGAGGAAAAAATACTTGTTTCTTTTTATAATTTATTTTTTTCTTTACTGTAAGAGAAATAGAAAAAAAATTGTGCAAGGTAAAACCCGAAGCAGCATCTATATCGATTATGAATATCGATTACCCCGTGTTCATTAATAAAAAAATAAATCCAACTAATTAAAAAACAATTGTAACATCGTACCATTAAACTGAAGTCTAATAATTAAAATTGTTTATTGAAAAAGTTTTATGTGCAACTATTTTATTATCATTTTTTATAAGAACAATATTCAGTGATACAAAAAAGTTAAATGATTATTTATTTGAATTTATTGATAACGGGGGGGATAATAGGATTGTAAATAGTATGGTGATGGATAGTTGGGTGCAGACGGATAATTTGGTGGAGATTGATAGTAGAAAGGAGGTTGATAAATTTGTTGAAGCGGATTGATATTGATAGCATAGGGAGCGTAAGGACAAGGTTGCAAAGGAGGTGGATATTGTGGAGACGGTGGCCAATAATAACTCGGCTGGATAACTTGCGACTGCTGTGGAGCTGCGACGGGTTGCTGTGGAACCACGACGGGCAGTTGTGGAGCTGCGACGAACTGCTGTGGAACCACGACGGGCAGCTGTGGAGCTGCGACGGGCTGCTGTGGAACCACGACGGGCAGCTCTGGAGCTGCGACGGACTGCTGAGGAGTAGCTACGGGTCTTTTTATGTTCCTAAACATCTTCTGGGCTTTATTGAAATTTGTATTAAATTTTCTTATCAATTTCAATTTTCGATTGGAAATGATGGACTGAGCTCTGTCAGTTGGTACTACTGGCGCATCATATATCTCAGCAGCGTTAATTATTTGACCCTCGATAACTGGTACTGGTGGATCATCAAACACCTCAGCCACATTAACTATCTGATCCTGGATGACTGGTGCGGGTGGCTCATCAATCGCCTCAGCCGCGTTAATTAACTGATCTTCGATGACTGGCACTGGTGGCGGATTTTCTATCTGATTATTGATGACTGGTGCTGGTGGTGGATTATCTATTTGATTATTGATGACTGGTGCTGGTGGTGGATTATCTGTCTGATTGTTGATGACTGGTGCAGGCGGCGGATTATTTGTATGATTCCTGATGACTGGTGCTGGTGGCAGATTATTTGCATCATTCATGATGACTGGTGCTGGTGGCGGATTATTTGTCCGATTCGTGATGACTGGTGCAGGTGGCGGATTATTTGTCCGATTCGTGATGACTGGTGCAGGTGGCGGATTATTTTCATGATCCCTGATGACTGGTGCTACTGGCAGGTTCCTGTACCGTGGAGAAGACCGTAATGGTGCGCGGTTAGCGCCACGTCGAGATGGATTTGCCACAGTTCCACGATTTCTTAGATCATGGGAAGGTGCTGTCGGTGCGGCTCGTGCTCCTCTCGATCGCTTTCCTAAAGTATAGAAATAAATTTCAAACTAATTTTCATCTTAATGCCCAGCTCATGACATTGATCCAAACACAAATTTTTTTAAGAGCTTTACATGAAAATGGAAACAATTATAAAGTTATGCGGAATTTGAAAAAATTTCATCAGAAATAATTTGTAGGGAATAAAACTGTCTACAAAAAAGATTTGAAGACTTTTTGTAGTAAGTCTGATATTTTCGCAGATAAAGTAAAAAGATCATGATATTTACTAAAAATTAGACTTTAAGCTGAAATAACTTTTAAATAGATAGATTTATCAAAAAATCATAATATTTTTTTTTTTTAAATAGTAAAGATAGCATCAAATTAGATTTGAAAAGTTTTCCAAGTGAATTTATTGTGAATGATTTAGTTTAAAAAAAAAAAGATAACTACAAATTAGTATAAACATTTAATTTATTAAAAATCTATAGCCTTACCGCGTACAGAATCGCAAATTATTTTATTTAATTATCAACTGAATTAATTTGCCATGCAAAAATAAGCAAGATAGCATTAATTTTCAATTAAATATTTCAAAGTCTGATTGTATGAATTATTAATTTTAAAAAAATAATTATGACTAAAAAAAAATGTTGGCTACAACGAATTTTTTTATTGATTTTATCATTAAATAAAAAACGTGATTTCAATTTCTACTTAAAGATTTTTAGAAAAAAATATTGAAAGTGATTTATTAAAAAAAAAAAAAAAAAACAAAAAGAGTTAATTACGAATCAGTCAATTAACAGTTAAATTGATTATTTTGATAAGAAGGCTAGCAAGATGGCGTCTATTTAAATTGTAAAACTTATAAAGTAAATTGTACAGATTATTTTTACACAACATTTAACACAACTAAATATTATGTTTTATTTATTTATTCGGTTTATTTGTGAATTATTCTAATGTAAATAATATTTTTAGGAAAAACTTACCGCGTGCAGGTGTTTTAAAAAGATTCATTTTTTATTTTCTTCAATATCAACTTTAACTTATTATTAACTATTAAATTAAATTAAATGTTAACTATTTAAATTGCACTGTAAAGTATGAACTTTTGGAATTATTTATAATATCTGTTTAATGAAGGTATTATTTTCGACGGTTCAACACGTAACAAAGTATCAAGAAACAATAAAAATATTGGCCGGGCGCACGAAAATACAAACACCATTAAACTGTCAGTGTGAGACGTATACATACATATGAGACAGGGCCACAAAAAAGCGGACCAAGTCGTACACTCATATCATATCCGGCGTGTCAGTACACACACACTCACTAACACTAGAAATACCTTAGCCAACGAATAGAAGTCAAAAACAGTATACACACGCTTACTATTACCATGGATGCGTCCAATTGACGTTCACAACGACACGTTCACGTGCATTTAGCTAGGATTTTGAAGAGTTTTGTGAACGCTTAGTAGAACGCACCACATATATACTCAATTATGGCATATTTTCATCATGTAGATTAATACACGATACTGAAGTTAGCCGACATCGAATATATTTAAAAATTTTTTTTCAAAACTAGATAAAAAAAAATTTTTCTTTTAAAATTGCACCTGTAGTTTTTTAAGTAAAGGGATAAATACTTATGATCGCCAAATGATTACGTTTGTAAAATTTATTATTTGATAACTTAAACAGTTTTAATTGATAAATAATTGAAAAAAACTAAAATTAAAAAAAACTATTAAAATAAAATAAAATAATATTGGTAAAAAAAAATTGGCAGCGAAATTTTTGATGGATTACCAGTTTCAAGTTGTTTATTAATTATAATTGAACGAAAAAGTGTCTGAAAGTTTTCAGCAGGAGTTAATAGGGCCCCGAAATTTAGTGTAAAATGTTTAAAAAAAAAAAAAAACATTTAATCATTTGGGACTCAAAAAAAATAATTTTTAAATGTTAATTAAATGGAATCTCTGAGAGTCTTAAACAGGCGTCAATAGGGTCAGAATTTAGCAGTCAATATTTTCCGAAACAATAAATTATTAATTTGGGACTCAGTTAAATAATTATTGGGTGAAGAGAAAAAAATTGAAAATTACGATTTTTTAAGTGAATCAATGAAGTAGAGTCTCTTAGAGTCGTGAGGAGGCGTCAGTAGGGCCAAAATTTGGCGTTAAACATTTATTTGAAAAATAATTTTAGTATCTGAGACTAGAGCAGAATTCACCACTGCCGCAAAGTGTACCGCGACTGTCAAATCGATCTTTAAAAACATTGAGAAGATTCAATCAATTAATGTCTGCAAACGTTAACAGTGAAACTTACAAAATTTATAAGAATCAGTGTCAGAATCAGAACTGTAAAATGCGCTGTCAAGAATTAGAAGATCTAAAAAAAATAGTTAAAACGGAAAAGGAGCGTGATGAAAGCTCGGAAAAATCTGTTCCATCATCTTCTAGCCAATATCCCCCACAATATTCTTTCCCTCATCCTCAATATCCTATGCCACCTGTTCCTCAATACTCAATGCCATCAGTTCCTCAATATGCTATGCCTCCAGTTCTCCAATACCCAATGCCACATGTCCTTCAATATACTATGCCTTCAATTCCCCAATACCAAATACCACCAATCCCTCGACATCCCTCCAGTTACTGCTACCCATACACACCTCACTACTATCTTCCCCGATATTTTTAGGAAATATCATTATAAGAAACGTTCATTACTTTTTTTTTTTTATTTCATTACGATTTTAATTATAAGTTGTTTTTTAATCAGATTTCCGAACAAAAGTGTTATTACCATTAAAAGAAATAATAAAAAGTTTGTAAATTAAATAAGTAATATATACACGTTATTTCAATTTTTATAACTTTATTTTCAGCAGCAAATTACCAAATGAGAAAGGGAAATTAAGCTTGTGTATTTAAATGAATTAAATTTGATTTTTGTTGGCCACAGAAGCTGAAAATAATTAATTTTAATTTTAATTTCTTTGCAGCTTTTTCTTTGCAGGGTAAATAATTTTTGACAACAATTAAAACTCAATCTGCTATATGCTAGAGATTTATTATGTAACAGGGAAAAATGATTTGAATCTTTTATTTCGTCCATTATTTACGCGAATAAATAACCTAATAAAAAATTTGACTATGTGACAGAACAAAATTAGTTTTTCCATCAGCTAGAGAAGCTGAACAAGATTGACCAGTCATTTTAAATGTATTTCTGCGTTAGTGACAGGTGGAATTTATTAATAAGTGAATAACTATTTTAAAAAATTCGGAATTAAAGAGTAGCAATTTTCAGGTTATTGCAAGGGTAAAAATGAAAAAGAGCTCATGATAATTTTTCCTTGCGCAATTTTCCTAAGCAATTAATCGAGAAAAATAATTAAACCATAATTTACCAAATAGTTAAAAAAAATAATGGCTTTCAATCTTTTTTGAGCTATAATTGTACTTAATCAATAAATCTAGAGAAAAAAAGGCTTTGTGAGTATGGATAATCTTGAAATAAAGTATCTCATTAGCTAGAGACGCTAAAAGAGTGATTGGAAAGAGGATTTGTTTTTTTGCTACGTTATTGATAAGTGAAATTTAATTTTTATAAATTAACAATTTTTTACAACAAAAAAAAATAAATCAGCATGTTATTCTTTAAGTCTAAAGAAGCCACAATAATGTATTGCAGTTTTTTCGCTTTTATTTCCGCTATTTCCACGAAAAAATTACTCAATAGTAACATAAACTTTGACATAAGAATGTAAAATTGGAAACTAAATTTTTGTGTTGGCCAGTAAAATTTGAAAACTGTCAAAGGGCAGTTATTTCAGTATTTAATAAAATTTTAATATTTGAAAATAATTAATTATTCATAAAATAAAAAACTGTAGATGTGAAAACAATTGAAAACAAACGCATAATTATTTATAATGATTAGTTATTAAAAATCACCTTTTTAAAATTTTTATCGCGTCACTTGCAAATAACGAATAACCCTGTTTAAAAATATTGAGTGAAAAAAATTTTAAATGATGGAATTCGAATTCTTTTCAATTCTTTTGCTTGTATATATAGATATACAGTTTGCATGGAGTGACCGCATCTCAATTCTTTTCAATCAGTATTTTTAACCAGGGAAATGAGAAATCGAAATTAAATTGTAAACATAACGACAATTGAGAAATAAATAAACGCTTTTCAATAGTGGTTAGAAACAAATAATTAATTAAATATTTTAAGTGTATTGAAGGGTAACGTCGAAGTATTTGCACGTTTACTCGAATCTTCAAATTAGAGATGTTTTGAAATTCCCGCGCTATTTTCATACGACACTCGCGCCATCAAATATTTGACAGCGAATAGTGAGCTACTTGAGACATGTGAAGTAAGAAGAAAGAGTTCGGTCAACAAGACACAACTTGTTCTGTCAAGCAACATAACCTTCAAGTCTGTTCTGGTTTTATTGTTGTAACTGAGATTGCTGGAAATTGTAATTGTCGAAATTCTGTATCAATTTGAACTAATGTAAATAGTTCGACAATTTTAATTCATTATTTATATCTCAAGCTAATTTTCTGTTCGAGATATGGGTTAATACCAGTAGTGTAATGTTTGTTCGAAAGTGTACGCCTGCAGTTATGGAACAAAAAATGTCAAAATTAATAATGAAACTTTTGTCATCAAATGTCTACGAAAATAGTAGTTTATTAAAAAATTATACTTGTTTTTTTTTAAATAGTATTACGAGAAATTTCAATCGAATTTATCTTATATTCCACAATTAAGGTTAAAATTATTATTGTGAGTGTCAGTGTAGCAAAACTAAAAAAATTTTGTGTCGTTATCAAACAACCTACGCAATATTAATGGACTAAAAATAAAAAATTTTGATCCTGAAATTTAAGAAGGTTTGTTGAAATTTTTTAATTTTAATTTTTTCATATGTTTGACTTAATTTATATCAACGGCTGATTGTTTGTTGCATGACAGATATTCATAATTGAAGAAAAAATCAAATATACCGTTGACTGTCAACTACTAGGCCGTAACATAGAGATTTATTAATATATTAATAATCTCAATCTAAGTCAACAGCACCGAACAAGATGGTCTGGATTTTTTTTTCTGTTCAACGGAATTCGTGTTTAACGCGGTAAACATAGGCTAGGAGGCCACACAAGAGCCTATAAGCCCTGTATGACGGTTGAAATAATGGCTCTTTAACGGTGATCTCTGGAAGATTATTTTCAAAATAAATACTATCCATGAATATGCATATGGAGTACGGCATGTCAAAACTTCGATATGAACAAGATCAAGTCAGATGCGACTGTTATTTAACTGAGTTGTACCACGCGCAATCTTCATCGTGCTACTCTTACAGAGAAATATAAGAGAAGAAAGAGCTGCTACGAAAATTTGAATGTGAAAATGAAAACATTAGGTAAGTACAACTGTAAAATATTTTTGGAACTGCAAGGTAAGGAAGTCATTGAGCTTATGCTAGTAGAAGAAAAATTAAATTATAACAACTATTTAATATAATTACAGAAGAATAGTGAATAACACGGTGGATAATAATGAGGAAGCTATTGAAGAACGATCAGTCAAGAACAAGAAATCTGGTATTTATTCCCGTGAGGAGAGAAAATTTAATTGAAGACCGGAATTAATTTTTTAATTTCTTACGAATTCAATTTGATTATTTGGTGGAGCCTGAGGCCCAGAAAACGTGAAGAATGCGTGAGAGTTTGGATCGACAATTCAAGTAACAACTGAAATTCATATTTTTATTGTTGACTAATCAAAATTAATTCTTTTCTACGGCTCGATGCCTAGGAAACTTTAGAAATGCGTAGGAGTGGGGATAGAACATTAATCAACAACGAAAATTGTTTTTTTTAATTTTCACGAATTAAAAAAAATTATTTTGTGAGGCCTGAGGACAAAAAATTTAGAAATGACGTAGAAGTGAGAGGAGCAGATAAAATTAATGACCTAACTTCATTTACTTATTTTTTAATACTTGAATTTAGTTATTTCGTTGGTCCTGAGGCCTGGGAAAATTTAAAATTGCGTGTAAGTGAAGAGAGAAAATTTAATTAATGACTTAAATTTATTTCTTTATATTTTGAAACTTGAATTTAATTATTTTGTGGGGCCTGAGGCCTAGGAAACAGAGCAGGCGTGGAGATGGAGAGAGAAAATTTAATTATTGACGTAAATTAATTTTTTAATTTTTAAAAAATTAAATTTAATTATTTTGTAGGGCCTGGGACCTGTGGAACTAACAGAAAGCGTGGGGATAGAGAGAGAGAATATAAACCTTAGACGTAAATGAATTGTTTAATTTTTTAAAACTTGAATTTAGTTATGTTGTGGGTCCTGTGGCCTAGTAAAATTAAAAAATGTGTGAGCGTAAAGAGAGCAGATTTAATTAATGTCATAAATGAATTTTTTTATTTTATAAGACTTGAACTTAATTATTTTCTGGGGTCTGAGGCCTGGGAAACTTAGAGAAGGCGTGAGGATGGAGAAAGAAAATTTAACCATTGACGGAAATTAATTTTTTAATTTTTAAAAAATTAAATTTAATAATTTTGTAGGGCCTGAGGCCTGGGGCGCTAAGAGAAAGCGTGAGGATGCAGAGAGTAAATTAAAGCATGAACGTGAATTAATTGTTTAATTTTGTAAGACTTGAATTTAATTATTTTGTGGAGCCTGAGGCCTGGGAAACTTAGCGGCGGCGCAGGGGTGAAGAGATAAATTAATTAGAGACGTAAATTAATTTTTTAATTTTTACAAAGTTAAATTTAATCATTTTGTGGAGCCTAAGGCCTGGGAAACTTAGCGGCGACGTGAGGGTGGAGAGAGAAAATTAAATTAGAGACGTAAATTAATTTTTTAATTTTTAAAAAGTTAAATTTAATTATTTTGTGGGGTCTGATGGCTGGGGCACTAAGAGAAAGCGTGAGGATGCAGAGAGTAAATTAAAGCATAAACGTGAATTAATTGTTCAATTTTGTAAGACTTGAATTTAATTATTTTGTGGAGCCTGAGGCCTGGGAAACTTAGCGGCGGCGCAGGGGTGAAGAGATAAATTAATCAGAGACGTAAATTAATTTTTTAATTTTTACAAAGTTAAATTTAATCATTTTGTTGAGCCTAAGGCCTGAGAAACATAGAGAAGGCGTGAGGATGGAGAAAGAAAATTTAACCATTGACGGAAATTAATTTTTTAATTTTTAAAAAATTAAATTTAATTATTTTGTAGGGCCTGAGGCCTGGGGCACTAAGAGAAAGCGTGAGGATGCAGAGAGTAAATTAAAGCATAAACGTGAATTAATTGTTTAATTTTGTAAGACTTGAATTTAGTCATTTTTTCGAGCCTGAGGCCTACGAACATTAAAAAATATGTGGAAGTGAGTAGAGAAGATTTAATTAGAGACGTAAATTGATTTTTCAATTTTTTAAAAGTTAAATTTAATTAGTTTGCTGGGCCTAAGGCCTGAGAAAAATTAGCAAAGGCGCGGGGGTGAAGAGAGTACATTTAATTAGAGACGTAAATTATTTTTTTTAATTTTTACAAATTGAATTGAATTATTTTGTGGGGCCTGAGGCCTGGAAAACTTGAAGAAGGCGAGACAGTAAGGAGAGAAAATTTAATTATGGACGAATTAATTTATTTATTTTTTCAAATTTTAATTATTTCGAGGGTCCTGAGGCCTGGGAGAATTTAAACGTGCGTGGGAGTGAGAATTCCGTTATGAATTGAAAACAAACAATTAATTATTTATGATGATTAGTTATTAAAAATCACCTATTGAAAATTTTTATCTCGTCACTTTCGCAAATAACGAATGAATGAGGAATCGAAATTAAATTGTAAACATAACGACAATTGAGAAATAATTAAACGCTTTTCAATAGTGGTTAGAAACAAATAATTAATTAAATATTTTAAGTGTATTGAAGGGTAACGTCGAAGTATTTGCACGTTTACTCGAATCTTCAAATTAGAGATGTTTTGAAATTCCCGCGCTATTTTCATACGACACTCGCGCCATCAAATATTTGACAGCGAATAGTGAGCTACTTGAGACATGTGAAGTAAGAAGAAAGAGTTCGGTCAACAAGACACAACTTGTTCTGTCAAGCAACATAACCTTCAAGTCTGTTCTGGTTTTATTGTTGTAACTGAGATTGCTGGAAATTGTAATTGTCGAAATTCTGTATCAATTTGAACTAATGTAAATAGTTCGACAATTTTAATTCATTATTTATATCTCAAGCTAATTTTCTGTTCGAGATATGGGTTAATACCAGTAGTGTAATGTTTGTTCGAAAGTGTATGCCTGCAGTTATGGAACAAAAAATGTCAAAATTAATAATGAAACTTTTGTCATCAAATGTCTACGAAAATAGTAGTTTATTAAAAAATTATACTTGTTTTTTTTTAAATAGTATTACGAGAAATTTCAATCGAATTTATCTTATATTCCACAATTAAGGTTAAAATTATTATTGTGAGTGTCAGTGTAGCAAAACTAAAAAAATTTTGTGTCGTTATCAAACAACCTATGCAATATTAATGGACTAAAAATAAAAAATTTTGATCCTGAAATTTAAGAAGGTTTGTTGAAATTTTTTAATTTTAATTTTTTCATATGTTTGACTTAATTTATATCAACGGCTGATTGTTTGTTGCATGACAGATATTCATAATTGAAGAAAAAATCAAATATACCGTTGACTGTCAACTACTAGGCCGTAACATAGAGATTTATTAATATATTAATAATCTCAATCTAAGTCAACAGCACCGAACAAGATGGTCTGGATTTTTTTTTCTGTTCAACGGAATTCGTGTTTAACGCGGTAAACATAGGCTAGGAGGCCACACAAGAGCCTATAAGCCCTGTATGACGGTTGAAATAATGGCTCTTTAACGGTGATCTCTGGAAGATTATTTTCAAAATAAATACTATCCATGAATATGCATATGGAGTACGGCATGTCAAAACTTCGATATGAACAAGATCAAGTCAGATGCGACTGTTATTTAACTGAGTTGTACCACGCGCAATCTTCATCGTGCTACTCTTACAGAGAAATATAAGAGAAGAAAGAGCTGCTACGAAAATTTGAATGTGAAAATGAAAACATTAGGTAAGTACAACTGTAAAATATTTTTGGAACTGCAAGGTAAGGAAGTCATTGAGCTTATATTAGTAGAAAAAAAAATTTAATTATAACAATAATTTAATAAAATTACAGAAAAATAGTAAATAAAACGGTGAATGATAATGAGGAAGCGAATGATGAAAGACCTGACAAGAATAAGCAATCTGGTATTTATTCCCGAAAAAACATGCGATGAAGATAACCAAATTTTCTGCGAAAAAGTTTATAATGAGGAAACGAAGACGATGATTTTATTTTTAATCCATGTGAAAATTGTTGGCGCCGGATAGATTTTCGTAAGATAGAAGTAAGTGTCAAGAAAAAATATTTAAAAATAAAGTAATCAGAACGACTGTGAAATGATTGAATAATTATGTGATATGGCCCAGAATAAAAATTATATTTGTGAAATGCATACTCTCCTAAAATCAATCCGTGAAAAGTGCTGCGAATCAGTGAATATCCACTGCATGAACAGTCCCAAGTATACCATTTATTCAGTCAGTGGTAGACTTGGGACTATTTATGCAGTGAATACTCACTGAATTGCAGCATTTTTCAATGATTCATTTCAAGAGAGTAAGTATGAGAAAAACAGGAATTGTGTGCTTAACACGACTTGAGAGTATTGAGAATTTTTTTTAAATTAATAAGATAGCGTAAATTAAGAATGATATTTGAAACGACTCAGAATAAAATTAAAAAAGTCACGGAATAATAATTAAACAATTAATACGATTGCGGGAAAAATTATTTGTAACGGAGTGAGAGAACAGAATTTTGTATGTAAGGAAAAAAAAATTGTGAGCGTTTAAAATTGTATATTTATTGTGAAATATGTCTGGGAACGTGATGATATTGCAAGAATGAACAGGAGTAAGTGAATAACATGTGCTCAGTATAAATATAATTTGAAGACCATTTAAAATCGTTACCAATTAGATGCTTCCTAAGACGCATATGAATTTGGAGAATGAAAAGGAATCAGAAAAAATGTTTGAAAAGTGAGAAATAATTAGAAATTTATTTGTAAAAATTAATATTAATAGTAGAAAGGATGCGTTGAAGCGGATACAAAAAAATTTGTTAACGACTGAAATTAATTTTAAATGAACGGAATTTGATTAGTTTACGATGCCAGAAGCCTGGAAAAATCGAAAAATACGTGGAAGTAGGAATGAGGATTTAATTCGGGACCAAAATTCTTTATATTTAATATTGAAAAATTAAATTAAATTATTTTATAAGGCCTGAGGCTATACAACGTGAAAAAAGCGTGGGAGTAAGAATAGGAATGAAGGCAACGATCAAAATGAATTTTTTTTATTTTTGAGAACAAATTTTATTATTTTATAGGGGCCTTAGACCTAGGAAATTTAGAAAATGCGTGGGTGTAAGAGAAGAAAGTATAATAAACGCCGGAAATTAATTTTTGAATTTTCTAACAGTTAAATTAAATAATCTTGTAGGACCTGAATCCAGAAAATTTAGAGAAGACGTAAGAGTGAGTGGAAAAAAATTAATTAAAGACGGACATTGATTTTAAAATTCTTTAAGAGTTGAATTAAATTATTTTGTATGGCCTGAGGCCTATGAATTTTGAAAAATGCGTGGAAGTGAGGGTAAAAAATATAATTAACGGGGAAAACTAATTTTCCAAATTTTTAAGAGTTAAATTCAATTATCTTGTGAGGACTGAGTCCAGAAAATATAGAGAAGGCGTGAGAGTGATTAGGGAAATTAAATTTACGGCGGAAATAGATTTTGAAATTTTTTAAGAATGTAATTTAATTATTTTGAATGGCCTGAGGCCTAGGAATTTTGAAAAATGCGATGAAGTAAAAATTGAAAATAAAACTATCGAGGAAAATTAATTTTTAAATTGTTAAGAGTTGAATTTAATTATCATGTTAGGCCTGAGTCCAGAAAATTTAGAGAAGGCGTGGGAGTGACGATTGAAAATATAATTATCGAGAAAAATAAATTTTTTAATTATTTGAGACTTGAATTTATTTACTTTGTAAGGCCTGAGGCCTCGAAATTTTTAAAAATGCGTGTGATTGAGGGTAAAAAATATAATCAACGAGAAAAATAAATTTCAAAATTATTGAAGAGTTGAATTTAATTATTTTTTTTCGGCCTGAGGCCTTGGAATTTTAGAAAATGCGTGGGAGTGAGGATTGAAAATATAATTATCGAGGGAAATTACTTTTTAAATTATTTAAGAGTTGAATTTAATTATCTTGTGAAGCCAGACTCCAGAAAGTTTAGAGAAGGCGTGGGAGTGACGATTGAAAATATAATTATCGAGGAAAATTATTTTTCAAATTTCCAAGAGTTGAATTTAATTATTTTGTACGGCCTTAGGCCTAGGAATTCTAAAAAATGCGTGGGAGTGAGGATTGAAAATATAATTATCGAGGAAAATTAATTTTTTAATTATTTAAGAGTTGAATTTAATTACTTTGTATGGCCTGAGGCCTCGAAATTTTTAAAAATGCGTGGGAATGAGGATTGAAAATATAATTATCGAGGAAAATTAGTTTTTAAAATTTTTAATAGTTGAATTTAATTATTTTGTACGGCCTGAGGCCTAGAAATTCTAAAAAATGCGTGGGAGTGAGGATTGAAAATATAATTATCGAGGGAAATTAATTTTTAAATTATTTAAGAGTTGAATTTAATTATCTTGTGAGTCCAGACTCCAGAAAGTTTAGAGAAGGCGTGGGAGTGACGATTGAAAATATAATTATCGAGGAAAATTATTTTTTAAATTTCCAAGAGTTGAATTTAATTATTTTGTACGGCCTGAGGCCTAGAAATTCTAAAAAATGCGTGGGAGTGAGGATTGAAAATATAATTATCGAGGGAAATTAATTTTTACATTATTTAAGAGTTGAATTTAATTATCTTGTGAGGCCAGACTCCAGAAAGTTTAGAGAAGGCGTGGGAGTGACGATTGGAAATATAATTATCGAGGAAAATTATTTTTCAAATTTCCAAGAGTTGAATTTAATTATTTTGTACGGCCTGAGGCCTAGGAATTCTAAAAAATGCGTGGGAGTGAGGATTGAAAATATAATTATCGAGGAAAATTAATTTTTACATTATTTAAGAGTTGAATTTAATTATCTTGTGAGGCCAGACTCCAGAAAGTTTAGAGAAGGCGTAGGAGTGACGATTGGAAATATAATTATCGAGGAAAATTATTTTTCAAATTTCCAAGAGTTGAATTTAATTATTTTGTACGGCCTGAGGCCTAGAAATTCTAAAAAATGCGTGGGAGTGAGGATTGAAAATATAATTATCGAGAAAAATTAATTTTTAAATTATTTAAGAGTTGAATTTAATTACTTTGTATGGCCTGAGGCCTCGAAATTTTTAAAAATGCGTGGGAATGAGGATTGAAAATATAATTATCGAGGAAAATTAGTTTTTAAAATTTCTAATAGTTGAATTTAATTATTTTGTACGGCCTGAGGCCTAGAAATTCTAAAAAATGCGTGGGAGTGGGAATTGAAAATATAATTAACGAGGAAAACTAATTTTTAAATTATTTAAGAGTTGAATTTAATTATTTTGTACGGCCTGAGGCCTAGAAATTCTAAAAAATGCGTGGGAGTGAGGATTGAAAATATAATTATCGAGGGAAATTAATTTTTTAATTATTTAAGAGTTGAATTTAATTACTTTGTATGGCCTGAGGCCTCGAAATTTTTAAAAATGCGTGGGAATGAGGATTGAAAATATAATTATCGAGGAAAATTAGTTTTTAAAATTTTTAATAGTTGAATTTAATTATTTTGTACGGCCTGAGGCCTAGAAATTCTAAAAAATGCGTGGGAGTGTGGATTGAAAATATAATTATCGAGGAAAATTATTTTTTAAATTTCCAAGAGTTGAATTTAATTATTTTGTATGGCCTGAGGCTTAGGAATTTTTAAAATTGCGTGGGAGTGGGAATTGAAAATATAATTAACGAGGAAAACTAATTTTTAAATTATTTAAGAGTTGAATTTAATTACCTTGTGAGGCCAGACTCCAGAAAGTTTAGAGAAGGCGTGGGAGTGACGATTAAAAATATAATTATCGAGGAAAATTATTTTTCAAATTTCCAAGAGTTGAATTTAATTATTTTGTACGGCCTGAGGCCTAGAAATTCTAAAAAATGCGTGGGAGTGAGGATTGAAAATATAATTATCGAGGGAAATTAATTTTTACATTATTTAAGAGTTGAATTTAATTATCTTGTGAGGCCAGCCTCCAGAAAGTTTAGAGAAGGCGTGGGAGTGACGATTGGAAATATAATTATCGAGGAAAATCATTTTTCAAATTTCCAAGAGTTGAATTTAATTATTTTGTACGGCCTGAGGCCTCAAAATTCTAAAAAATGCGTGGGAGTGAGGATTGAAGATATAATTATCGAAAGAAATTAATTTTTATATTATTTAAGAGTTGAATTTAATTATCTTGTGAGGCCAGACTCCAGAAAGTTTAGAGAAGGCGTGGGAGTGACGATTGGAAATATAATTATCGAGGAAAATTAGTTTTTAAAATTTTTAATAGTTGAATTTAATTATTTTGTACGGCCTGAGGCCTAGAAATTCTAAAAAATGCGTGGGAGTGTGGATTGAAAATATAATTATCGAGGAAAATTATTTTTTAAATTTCCAAGAGTTGAATTTAATTATTTTGTATGGCCTGAGGCTTAGGAATTTTTAAAATTGCGTGGGAGTGGGAATTGAAAATATAATTAACGAGGAAAACTAATTTTTAAATTATTTAAGAGTTGAATTTAATTACCTTGTGAGGCCAGACTCCAGAAAGTTTAGAGAAGGCGTGGGAGTGACGATTAAAAATATAATTATCGAGGAAAATTATTTTTCAAATTTCCAAGAGTTGAATTGAATTATTTTGTACGGCCTGAGGCCTAGAAATTCTAAAAAATGCGTGGGAGTGAGGATTGAAAATATAATTATCGAGGGAAATTAATTTTTACATTATTTAAGAGTTGAATTTAATTATCTTGTGAGGCCAGACTCCAGAAAGTTTAGAGAAGGCGTGGGAGTGACGATTGAAAATATAATTATGAAGGAAAATTATTTTTCAAATTTCCAAGAGTTGAATTTAATTATTTTGTATGGCCTGAGGCTTCGGTATTTTTAAAAATGCGTGGGAGTGAAGATTGAAAATATAATTATCGAGGGAAATTAATTTTTAAATTATTTAAGAGTTGAATTTAATTATCTTGTGAGGCCAGACTCCAGAAAGTTTAGAGAAGGTGCGGGATTGAGGATTGAAAATAAATCTATCGAGAAAAATTATTTCTTAAATTTTCAAGAGTTGAATTTAATTATTTTGTATGGCCTGAGGCCTCGGAATTTTTAAAAATGCGTGGGAGTGAGGATTGAAAATATAATTATCGACGGAAATTAATTTTTAAATTATTTAAGAGTTCAATTTAATTATTTTGTACGGCCTGAGGCCTAGGAATTCTAAAAATTGTTTGGGAGTGAGGATTAAAAATATAATTATCGAGCGAAATTAATTTTTAAATTATTTAAGAGTCAAATTTAATTATCTTGTGAGGCCAGGCTCCAGAAAATTTAGAGAAGGCGTGAGAGTGATGAGTGGAAATTTAATTTACGACGGAAATTGATTTTGAAATTTTTCAAGAATTGAATTGAATTATTTTGTACGGCCTGAGGCCTAGAAATTCTAAAAAATGTTTGGGAGTGAGGATTGAAAATATAATTATCAAGGGAAATTAATTTTTAAATTATTTAAGAGTTGGATTTAATTACTTTGTATGGCCTGAGGCTTCGGAATTTTTAAAAATGCGTGGGAGTGAGGATTGAAAATATAATTATCGGGGAAAATTAGTTTTTAAAATTTTTAAGAGTTGAATTCAATTATCTTGTGAGGCCAGACTCCAGAAAGTTTAGAGAAGGCATGGGAGTGAGGATTGAAAATATAATTATCGAGGGAAATTAGTTTTTAAAATTTTTAATAGTTGAATTTAATTATTTTGTACGGCCTGAGGCCTAGAAATTCTAAAAAATGCGTGGGAGTGAGGATTGAAAATATAATTATCGAGGGAAATTAATTTTTAAATTATTTAAGAGTTGACTTTAATTATCTTGTGAGGCCAGACTCCAGAAAGTTTAGAGAAGGTGCGGGATTGAGGATTGAAAATATAATTATCGACGGAAATTAATTTTTAAATTATTTAAGAGTTCAATTTAATTATTTTGTACGGCCTGAGGCCTAGGAATTCTAAAAATTGTTTGGGAGTGAGGATTAAAAATATAATTTTCGAGAAAAATTAATTTTTAAATTATTCAAGAGTCGAATTCAATCATCTTGTGAGGCCAGGCTCCAGAAAATTTAGAGAAGGCGTGAGAGTGATGAGTGGAAATTTAATTTACGACGGAAATTGATTTTGAAATTTTTCAAGAATTGAATTGAATTATTTTGTACGGCCTGAGGCCTAGGAATTCTAAAAAATGTTTGGGAGTGAGGATTAAAAATTTAAGTATCGAGCGAAATTAATTTTTAAATTATTTAAGAGTCGAATTTAATTATCTTGTGAGGCCAGGCTCCAGAAAATTTAGAGAAGGCGTGAGAGTGATGAGTGGAAATTTAATTTACGACGGAAATTGATTTTGAAATTTTTCAAGAATTGAATTGAATTATTTTGTACGGCCTGAGGCCTAGAAATTCTAAAAAATGTTTGGGAGTGAGGATTGAAAATATAATTATCAAGGGAAATTAATTTTTAAATTATTTAAGAGTTGGATTTAATTACTTTGTATGGCCTGAGGCTTCGGAATTTTTAAAAATGCGTGGGAGTGAGGATTGAAAATATCATTATCGGGGAAAATTAGTTTTTAAAATTTTTAAGAGTTGAATTTAATTATCTTGTGAGGCCAGACTCCAGAAACTTTAGAGAAGGCGTGGGAGTGACGATTGAAAATATAATTATCGAGGAAAATTATTTTTTAAATTTCCAAGAGTTGAATTTAATTATTTTGTATGGCCTGAGGCTTAGGAATTTTTAAAAATGCGTGGGAGTGGGGATTGAAAATATAATTAACGAGGAAAACTAATTTTTAAATTATTTAAGAGTTGAATTTAATTATCTTGTGAGGCCAGACTCCAGAAACTTTAGAGAAGGCGTGGAAGTGACGATTGAAAATATAATTATCGAGGGAAATTAATTTTTAAATTATTTAAGAGTTGAATTTAATTATCTTGTGAGGCCAGACTCCAGAAAGTTTAGAGAAGGCGTGGGAGTGACGATTGAAAATATAATTATCGAGGAAAATTAATTGTTAAATTATTTAAGAGTTGAATTTAATTTTTTTTTTTTTGGCCTGAGGCCTCGGAATTTTGAAAAGTGCGTGGGAGTGAGGATTGAAAATATAATTAACGACTTAAATTGATATCATTATTTCTAAGAAATGAATTCGATCATTTCGTGGTTTCTAGGCCAGAAAACTATATGAATGCGTGAGAGTAATCATTGAAAATTTATTAACTATTGAAATTTATTTAGTGACTTTTTAAAGAATAAAATCAAATTATTTTACGAGGCCTGAGTCCAGAAAAATAAGATAATGCGTGTGAGTGAGAATAGAATATTTATTATGGAATGACATTTTTTTTTGTATTTCAGAAGACTGAAATTCGATTCTTCTATTGGGCCCCGAACCGACTCCATTACAGAGAGGACAGAGGAGCGTGAAAACAAATTTTATAGCCATTCAGAATCAATTCTAGACTCCTTGATAGTAGATGTTACTAAATTTTTGGGGCCCGTGAATCAATTTTTCATTTTTCTCTACTGTCATGAATATTTATAAGCAATTTTACAGTTTTGCATGCATGTTGTGACTGTAAATTTAAAAATCTATCTATCTGAACATCTTTTAGTGATTTAAAAGTGCGTTGAGATATCAATAAGATTTTGGAAAAACGCCGTTCAGATATATTATTATTCTTTGCATGTGATTTATAAGCAGTCTTACAATTTTTTGTGCATGTTGTGCGCGTAAATTCTAAAATCTATCTATCTGAACACCTTTTAGTGATTTAAAAGTGCGTTGAGATATCAATAAGATTTTGGAAAAACGCCGTTTAGAAACATTATTATTCTTTGCATGTGATTTTTAAGCTGTCTTACAATTTTTTTTTGCATGTGTTGATCGTAAATTTCAAAATCTATCTATCTGAACACCTTTTAGTTATTTAAAAGTGCGTTGAGATATTAATAATATTTCGGAAAAACGCCGTTCAGAGAAATTCTACATTTTCACAAACAGTTTCTTCATAATGTTATATCAATTATTTGCACCTGGGGAATTGAAATGCTGCCAGTTGTATTCTCGAACTCTCTTCTGTAAATGAAAAATTGGTTTGCAAAATAATTCTATTTTTACTACCAATATTTGTATTTTAAACTTGATTTAAATGATTTTATGACTAAGGATATGGTCGATTATTTTCTTTCAATATCAGAGCCATTCTGAACAAATATTCGCAACCTAGTCATTTCGAATCTGTTGTTCATGTTATCAATAATTTTATTACAGTTGAACATAAAATCATGTCGATTTCCCAATAATTATAGTTGAATAATACAAATAAGCGACGCAGATGTGGCTAATCTACAAGTTTATTTCGATCGATAAGATTGACATTACTGTTTAAGCTATGACTGCTCCTCTAAATAATGTAATATATAACATTTAATATCGCAGAATGTTCCGTTTATTCGATGTAATGCATGTCTGCTAGAAAGTAGTAAAATTTTGCTTATTTTTTAAAAATATATTTGCATATATATGTATGCATAGTTTGAATTGTTATATGAACACCTTTTAGGATACTAAAAGTGCGTTTTTATACGAATTTTAATGATTCGTTATGATCGCTGTTCTAAACAATGTAATGCACAGTGTCCTGTATATTTGATGTAATGCATGTCTGTTCGAAAGTAATAAAATTTTGCTTATTTTTTAAAAATTTATTTACATATATATGTATACATAAATTAAATTGTTATACGAACACCTTTTAGGATACTAAAAGTGCGTTTCCATACGAATTTTAATGATTCGTTATGATCGCTGTTCTAAACAATGTAATGCACAGTGTCCTGTATATTTGATGTAATGCATGTCTGTTCGAAAGTAATAAAATTTTGCTTATTTTTTAAAAATTTATTTACATATATATGTATACATAAATTAAATTGTTATACGAACACCTTTTAGGATACTAAAAGTGCGTTTCCATACGAATTTTAATGATTCGTTATGATCGCTGTTCTAAACAATGTAATGCACAGTGTCCTGTATATTTGATGTAATGCATGTCTGTTCGAAAGTAATAAAATTTTGCTTATTTTTTAAAAATTTATTTACATATATATGTATACATAAATTAAATTGTTATACGAACACCTTTTAGGATACTAAAAGTGCGTTTCCATACGAATTTTAATGATTCGTTATAAACGCCGTTTCGTAATCATCAATTAATGATCTATTTTTATAATGAGATCTTGATCAATAGATATCCGAAAAAAAAAATTTGGTTTCTACAGATATCATTTTTTGGTTCTTTCTCTGATTTTCTAAAAAAGAAAGTCAGTCACCAAATTTAATCAATTCCGGAAAGGAGTAAATTGAAAAAATCAATTATTTTGTATTTTTTTTGTCCCTATTCCGTAAATATTAATAGACTATCCTTCTTTATTGCTTTTTTAGCAAAAAAAATTATACACTTTTACGTGTTTCTACTTTGAAATTAATAATTTAATTTAGTGATTAAAGAGTTAACACAATCATAGAAGTGTAGATGTCGCTCTTATATAATTTCACAGTAGTCGATAGAGTAGTCAATATTTCCTCGTTAAATTTTTTACTGCTAGGTGGTGCTCGAAACTGTCGGTAAGGACGCATTTACCAACAAAAATCTCTCCAACATCTTCTTAAAAAGCAACAATTACTCTACAAATAAAAACTGGTTACAAAATGATAGCTCGAAACCGGGCTAAGTTATAGTAATCTAAAAGAAAAGTTATTCGATTTCCATGCTTTTTAAACGGGAATACTTTGATGCTCGAGAGGAAGTACTTTAAATTAAAATTAAGAGCTGAAATTTTCAGGGAATTTTTCTCTCAACATAAATAACGAAATTTACTTTTGTCCGCTAAAAAAAAAAAAATTTTCCTTTCAAATGGAGCACCCTAATATGCATTGGTTTGAAGCACTGAATAATCAACTGTCGAAGCAAATAAACTTTTCAATTTTGATGATGAATTTATCGCCAATCGACTGTTATGTAGACATTGAAATATCGTTTTTACGTTTAGACCTATAATTTTGAAAATATTATTATTAAGTTATTGAAGTCTCATAATTTCCTGCTATTTCCCAGCAATTGGATTGAAAAAATTTGATTATTAATTTCCATTCTCTTTGAAATCGGTCATAAGTATGAACTAGTTCCAAAAAAAATTTTTTCGGAGGCTCGACTAAAATAATTTTGACTGTCAAAATCAATTGACTAAACGTTAGGTTTCAAAAAATCATTTAAAATTATTCTCGATAAAACAATGTAATTAAGAAAGAAGTCAGTATTCATAATTTACAGGTGTGATTAAACGAACTTACACCAAGTCTGATCCGTAGATTATAAAAGGTATAAGTATTAACATGATGGCACTCTCTCCAATTTTTCATCAGCAATTAAATCTAATTGATTAATGAAAATAATTATGGCAAAAATCAAACGAGCATGTCAGTATACCGATAAAAATAATTCATTGGTAAATCAGTACTTGTGAGGCCAGGTCTTATAAACAACGTTTAATATCTTAGTGAACTTTTAAGAAAGGTACTTTTAAGGCCATTCTTTTCCCCCTCCACCCGTTAAGATTATATTAGACAGTGGCTCTATAACTACCATAGAATCTGAATGAAACAGACTTTTCTCTTACACCTAGCGGTACTTATAGGTCCACGTGACATTTATAATTTTATCGTACTTTAAACTTATAAATGTCACTTGGACCTATAAGTACCGCTAGGTGTAAGAAAAAAGTCTGTTTCATTCAGATTCTATGGTAGTTATAGAGCCACTGTCTGATATAATCTTAACGGGTGGAGGGGGAAAAGAATGGCCTCAAAAGTATCATTTTCAAAAGTTCACTAAGATATCAAACGTTGTTTATAAGACCTGGCCTTGCAAGTACTGATTTATCAATGAATTATTTTTATCGGTATACTGACAAAATATTAAAAAAAAAAAATTTTTTTTTCAATTTTAGCTTCGTTCCATCAAGACAAAGCAATATAATTTTGAATAAGATCAAATTTTTCTTGGCCCCACAACTACCAGCTGATAAACATATATATATATATATATATATATATATATATATATATATATATATATTATAACACAAAATTTAACTGCTAGATACGCGCTAATTTTGACATTAAAACTTTGTTCTGCCTTTAGCCTCCAGTTTTAATACTAACAGGGCGCCAGGTAATTTTTATCACTGGAATCACCAAACCAGTAAATCTTAAGAAACCGGATAATTTTTTATCCGTGGAATTATCACTAAAACCACGCAAACTAAAACTAAAACTAAAATGCTTAGAACTTATAAGCCAAAAACAAAAACAGAGACTGGAAAACTAAAAACAGAGTTATGTTATGCCATAGTGTCGCTCAGTGTGTAGGTTTATGGAGAGAGGCAGTGGTCCGGATTAATTAATTTCCAAATTCATGTAAATTATCATTGGATTTTCAATGTTTATTAAACAACAAATAATCTTGAATCTCAATTCAACAATAACAAAAATACTGTAGCATAATACTAATAATTTTACTCTCTAACAAAATACTGAATCTAATAATAATAAAATTAATCTTAACAAAAAGTTAAATTGGCATCTAAATGATGCGTATCAATACATTATAAATAAATTAATTAATAGATCGAAACAATAATCAAATAATATTCGGTAAACTAGAACAATAATTTATGAAATCAGTACTCTAGAACATTTTCTTTAACAATATAGTAAAACTAACGTACATGGGTCCCATAATGACGTTAATTAGACGACAATTCGTTTAATAACCAAACATATTTCTTATGGTTATTTTATAATAATAATATTAACAATAAATCGTGAACATGACTCTGAACTGTAGCATTATTCTCATAATTCTTTCAGATCTTACATCTTTTCTTCAATTAAAACAGTAGCATAATATCTCAAAACCTTGACTCGAACTCAATTAATTATTAATAATTATAATAATTAGCTCATACCTGATTATTGATGGATAAAATATCAAGTAACGTCTTACACTGTTTTAAATAATACTTCTGTACCAATAATCTTAATGTGTAGCTTTCCGCAATGCCATGAACTGTAGTGCCGTTACCGAAAACTTCTGCTCGCTTCGAGTGACTAGAGACCAATGCTTACGTCCGTGCTCTTCGAAGATCTTCCTTCGACTCCTTTTCTTAATATTCAAAACCCATAACTCAATCTTATCATTATCAATAACTGATCTCTATATTTTAAATCCATAACCAAACCTCAAACTCTACAATATCGATAACTGGAGGCTTTTACCTCCCCAAACGTACTCACTAAACTGATTTTGAGTATAAATATCCTTGGTAGTTGCTCTCCTGGAACAGACTTCAGCTGGAATCGTAAAACTTATAAAATAAGTGACCTATGACTTCCTTAGCGGTAAAAGTGGTCATAGCTTGTCCTCTGAGGCTTGTCAGACTGGAACAATAAAAAATGAACAAACGGCTTCCACAACAGCAACAGTCACAGAATTACTGTTGAGGCCTGCCAAACCAAAACTCAAAAACTGATCCTATTCGGCATCCATCAAATTCCTTATATACTGGAGAGCTAGCATCTCAGCTGGACCTCTGCAATCAACCAAGAAATCTCATAGGGATAGAACTAGGTTCTATCATCAGATGATACCGCGTGACTAATTCAAGTCCCGCTCCACGGTAACACTGACTTTTCCACATCCTCAAAATTCCAAAACTGTAAACCAAAACTCAAACTTTATCATTTTCCAAACTTTAATCTCGCACAATATTCCATATTTAATTTCCATATTTCTGATTCTAATTCTTAAATTTTCTTATCAAAAACCCTTAACTGTAGATTACTAGACCTTACTCCATATTTAATTCTAAAACTATAACTTAAATCAACAATCTGTATCAAAATCGCTTATACCTGTAAGCTAAACTATAAGTCTTGAGTAACAATGCTCGTAAATACAATAAAATCAGTTGGTGCTTGTTACGTTCACTTTGATTTGACCCCCGTATTAAAAATACCGTCACAATATATGTATATATATATATATATATATATATATTGTGACGTTACATTGCCGAGGAGGTGGAGTTGGAGAGTGAGTAAGTGTGAGTCCGTGTGATAGAGAGAGAAAAAGTGAGTATGTGTGTGGGTTAAGTATGATAGATATTGAGTTGAGAGTATGGAGTATATGTGTGCGGTAAGTTAAGTATATTGAGAGTAAGAGTACGTGTACGGTACGTTGGTTGTTTTGGAGTGTCTGTGTGGTAGAGCGTGGATTTAACGAGGAATATCTAGCTGAGTCGCGGATAGTGGCCAAGATAACGTGCCTCCCGACCAGTGAGGATGACTAGGCCTAGGCTTAGCCCTCGGGGTTGACGTGGTGATCACGGAGGAGCGACTGAGATGTCGCCGCCCCTTCGTGTTGATACCCGGAGTTAGCTGGGGTACGTGTACGTTTATTTGGGGATGGCAGGCCTCGTTTGCGATGCTCGAGGAAGCCAAAAATTCGCTAACTTCGAATATCACGGGGAGTGACATTGCGGGAAGACCCGTGAGTCCACGGCTTGTATGTGGTGGGGAAAGAATGGATGGAGAAGCGAGAATGTGAGCGTGACTGAAAGTAGTAGAGCGTGCGAGTGAATGGAGTGGGAGGACAGAAAAGGATAGTTGAGAGTAGACCATTGAGTCGGAGAGTTGGGACTCGGAGTCGCTCGAGTACGAGCTGACCCAGGAGTAGAGTTTTGGAGTTTGGAAGCGAGTGGTGGCGAGTCGGAGAGTCTCTGAGATAGACCTCGACCGCAACCCTAATTTGTCGTCGTTTGGAGCTTGTGGCTCAGTTAGTTGTGCTTTGGAGCCGTTTATCGTGTGAATTGTTGTCGCGCATTACCGCATTATTTTCTTTTATTTTATTAATTATTGAGTTAAGTTTTGTGATTCGTCGTCCACGAGAGGTTCCCGATGGCGTACTCAGGTATTTATTCGGTTGATGGACCGAGAGTACTCGACCGCGGGCCATTTGGGCCCTCCGCGTCACTCTCGTGTCCTCTGTACGGTATTTTATTTATTTCCGTTTCTTTATTGATTTTCTTAATTTAAATGTGATTAATTGGCTTCTTACGCGTCAAAAGAACCGCGACCCTCTCTCCACAACCTAGCATACTGAGCGCACCAGGACATGCCGCTACCACCGTCCATTTCTCTCATCTCCGAAGGATTTAGATTTTAGGTTTTAATTTACGTGTACGTTTAGACCGGTTGCCGATACCGGGGAAATAAAAGTCGGCTGGCGCCCGTCAGGATCTGGAGGAAATGAGAGGAGTGATCGGTGGGCGAAGTGTAACGTAGCCCGATTTTGTGTAATTGGAGTTCGGATAATTGAGTACTATTATTGGGTAATGATTTATGTATAATTTTGTTGAGTTTATCGAGTAATAAGTAAAAGTTACGTTACAATATATATATATATATATATATATATATATATATATATATATATATATATATATATATATATATATGTATGTAGTGGTTCGGCTTCACTCCGCAAAATAGCATTTACAACTCGCGCCTCTTGCAGTACCTCGTCCCTATGCCTGTTTCAATATTTAATAATTCCCAACATGTAACTTCTAACACGGCGTCTGAGGTGGGGTATACGATAGACACATCTAACTGAGGAGTCCCAGCTATCGTATACTTAGACGAAACGCCTCTCACCCAACAAATACATTTTTCCATCTCTCCTTTTCTCATCATCTCTGACAACGTTTCACTCTTTGGTAGTTGGCGACTTAGGCTGTGATCATTACAATCTAAACCTAAAGTATCATCGCCAAATATATATATATATATGTATATATATATTAGGGTGCTTGGTTTGAAACTATTTTTTTTTCTTGTCCATCGACGGAATAATGTTCTAAACATGTAAAAAAATATTCTCACTAAACATGAGCTCTTAATTTCAATTTTAAGTACTCGCTACATGAATTTGAAATTTTTCCATTTAATTAACATGTAAATTTTGATTTTTTTTTTTTCAATTATCTATAGCTCCGCGGCATTGCAAGATATTAAGTCGCAATCATGCGGGAATAACAGAGGAATCTTTTCTTTTCAAAAGTGCTTGTAGGTTATTTACGTTTTGTAACCAGCCTCACCGGTAAAAAATCTTAAAGCCAATTGTTTCTTAAATTTTATGGTTTTCTTTAATTTACTCGCAAATTACTAAGTTTAAAACAAAATTGTACGAGACTTTCTTATAGAAAATTTGATTTCCTACAAAAAAGGTCATCTAAGTCATTACCGTGGAGCTAGTAGTTTCCAAGATAAATCTAATTAAACATCTCAACATTTCAAAAATTACTGTTTCATCCGAGATTTCAGAAGTTTTTAAGAATAAGAATAAAATATGAAAATACATATTGCACATGTATATGCAATTATGAAAAGTATGAAACAATTATCTTTGTACTGAGATAAGTAGTAATTGAAAAAGCTCCCCATAGTCAAACAAAGACATTTGGATTAAGGTAAGAAAAGATGGAGGTAAGTGTAATAGGAGACAGTTTCGTATTACTAGACATATTGTTGATGATATATTTACCAGTATATATTATATCTTTTTTTGGCCATAATTTTATAAAAAAGTTCTGAAATCTCGGATAAAACAGTAATTTTCAAAATTTTGAGATGTTTAGTTAGATTTATCTCGAAAACTACTAGCTATACGGTAGCGGCTCGAATGACCTTTTTTGTAGGAAATCGAATTTTCTATAAGAAAAACCCGTACAATTTTGTTCTATAGTTAGTGGTTTGCGAGTGAATTAAAGAAAACCATGAAATTTGAAAAAAAATTGGCTTTAAGATTATTTACCGGTGAGGCTGGTTACAAAACGTCAATTAGCTACAAGCACTTTTGAAGAGGAAGGACTCCTCTGTTATTTCCACCTAATTGCAGAGTACTTAAAATTAAATTAAGAGCTAATGTTTGGTGAAAATTTTTTTTTACTTGTTTAGAACATTATTCCGTTGATGGACCGGCAAAAAAAAATAGTTTCAAACGAAGCACCCTAATATATATGTATATATGCACATATAAAATTTTATACATTGCTGAATGTTTTTATATTCCATTGAATAGGAAAGCTCATAATAAAAAACTATGAATAAAACTATGATATTCATTGGAAAACATTTATTTTTTAATCTATATGAACGCACATATTGTTTGTTTATTGTTTTATATTGAATAACAATTATGAAAATAAGTAACTTAAACAGATGTTGATGTGCAGTCTAACTTAATGCTAGTATGTCCTTCCTATAACTGATTATTATTCTAGTTTGCAGGATACTACACAAAAAAAATTCAGAATATTAAAAACATCAATAATAAGGTTTTCATCGTTAAAAATAACAATACGGATTAATACAGGTAATTTTTTTTGTAGCCATCACATTTTCTAGAGCGTCCATTCAGAAATAGTTTTTATATACTTATCTAATTATTTATTTTGTTTCAGTAAATTAAATTTTCTAGTAACATCATCGTTATGGGTAATATATTATATCATGAAATTATCATACCTGAAGAATGGTTCCTGAAAATCTCTCATCACCAGATAATTGATGAAATCACTATGCATTTGGAAAACATCAAGAAATATGAAGTTATCAGCGGTTCTACAATTGAAATGGATAGTAGGCAAACGAAAATCGAGATAATACTGGAATTATTATGCTGGTGGTTTCAGAGAGTTGGAGATGACAAATTAAATCCTAAATCATATGTATTATCAGGAAATCTGCTCATAGAGCAGATGTTGTCGTAGACTTAAATATAATTAAAATTGCTCATTTTAAAAAAAAAAGTAAGCTTACTATAGTCGAATTGAATTGAATTTTTATTATTTATTTATTTTTATTATTTTCATTATTTATTATTATCATTATTACTTCTTTCCACGTTAAATGCTCAGGGGGTTATCCCGGTAGTCAAACTCTACCGAGGGCCTCACCTGAGCGCCAAATCATTATTGCTGCGATGCTTCGTCAACAAGATGATCAGCGTGCGCAGCAGGCCAAGTTTCGTTG
>OZ024706.1:17673488-17718945 GCA_964016945.1 Microplitis deprimator | reverse complement strand
TCAGGGATGGCAATAGCCTATCGAACAAGTTACTTGCTTACCACAGCGTTGGACCAGGTTCGATTCCGGCATGCACCGATGAATTTTATTTTTCACAATACTATTTATGTGTATTACATTGGCAGCTCTCTGGTGGAGGAATACCGACGATTTTTCGAGCGAGTGGAAGTGGCGCCGACTTCATTACAAAATGATAGCGGAACACAAAAACTCGATCGAATCTGCAGGACTCTGCTGCCTCTATGACTAGGCTAGCGGCTGGGGCTTCTATCAACGAAGAACACCTGTATCGGCCGCGCATTGATGGCAGCGGAGGCCTATCAACATTCGCAGAACCTCTTGCTTTGGTGTAAGCCAACGTGTCAAAGCAATAATAGAGGGAGTTCTCCACCACCAACGTTGCCCTTGGATAACAGGCATCCTTCATTGTATAAGTGCCTTATCTTACACGGTGGGCTCTGTAGGATGGACCATAAAACACCCACATTAACTTTCTAGGAGACATAATTTTGGATGACAAGACCCCCCGATGACAAGGACACGACAAAAGATGGCTACGGTAGCTGGTAGCTAGGACTCATAGCGACGGGAGTACGACGGTGGGCTTAGCTAATGCTAGGTCCCGGTTCTTTCTGAATTAATGGGGACTGCTGACAGCGGCTGTGTCCCACGACGTGTTTCCTTAGACTCGGGGCGGGGAATCACCGAAATAAAAACTATGTCTCCTCTATCTATCAACTCACAAACAATAATATCTACAATAGTTAAATTATATATAGTTGTCGGAAGGACAGTGGGCTTGCTTAGTTCATTGTTAGGTGAACTGGCAAAAACGCAAGGCCAAATAGCGATGATCACCAGGACCACGATCCTCTCCGATAACTATGAAAATTGTCCTCAATGGGCCCGGGTACAATGGCTAACACAAGCTGAGTGCCAGGTTAAAATTCAATTCAATTCGAAGCTTACTATAGTACTAATCTTTTTTACTGTAAAATGTTAAAATGCATGTATTTCATGAACAGTGCACTTTAGCAATGTAAGTGTTATGAGCAATTTTATCAACGACAAAATTTTCTAAAAGATTGGTCCCATGCATATTTTTGGTCAGATGAGCCGTTTCTTCACTATTATCAAAAATAGATTAAAAAAGTAAAAAATTGATTTTCGGAGCTGATACAATTGACATGGATCGAGTTAAACCATAAACGTTGTACGTACATTCAAAAAGCATTAATAACTCTACAAATAAAAATTGCTTTTAATATGATAGCTCAAAACCACTCTAATTAATAGTACTTTAAAAGGAAAGTAATTCGATTTACATGCTTCTTGAATGGGAAAACTTTAATGCTCGAGAAGAAGTACTTAAAATTAAAATTAAGAGCTGAACTTTTCAGGAAATTTTTCTCTTGACTTAAATAACAAAATTTTCTTATATCCGCTAAAAAAAAATGTTCGTTTCAAATGCAGCACCCTGTTACGTTCTGGCTCTAATTAAATTTAAATAAAAATTTTAGAAAATTTTTTTTTGAAGTCTCGAATTATTTATTCGCCACGGTGGGCGAATAAACGGTTCCACACTTCTTAGAATCATAAATAAATAATAATTTAATAAATCTTTGCTTTTTTGGCAATATTATTTTTATTCATCACCAACAATGTAACGGAAATCTCTTGCGATAAGAGAATCGCCGTGGCTCGCGGATAGTCTAAACAGATGACGACGCATGAGACCCGGGCGACGACGAGTCTCTCATAAGAAACCTGAGATGCAACGTTAACATTTTTGATAATGTATAATACTAAGGAGCGACAGAATCAAGTCAGTCGATCACAAGATTTAGTAGAGCTAAGAACTCTACACAAATCTGCTGGCTTGTACCTGTCACTCGGACTTTAAGGCAAAATATATATACGTATTTTATCAAAATACGCACTCCTCATTTTAAACTTTGGGCGCTGCTACCGGCAGCGCAATAATCACATACCTCTGTTGGGCGCCGCCACCGGCAGCCTAATATTCTCACCCGTTTTGGGCGCCGATACCGGCAGCCCAAGCACTTCCTTCCCGAATCCGAAGAAATTCATGCCAAGAAGCCGAAGGTCAGGCAAGAAGGCTCAGCTACGTCGCGTATTACGAACGATCCACGAGGATCTTGGTCGCTCAATTCACTGACGTCCCTGCTTAGAGATCGTTGCCGAGGAAAGCCTCCTCGCTCCGGTGACGTTGGTCGTTCGAAACGAGTTTCCAAAGTCGGGTATCGTGGTGTAGGAGTTGAGTAAAGTGTCCAATAACCACCATCAATCGCAAGGTCAACCCACGTTCTGGACGGGTATTAGCAGTGGAACGCCGCTACCAACTATTGACGTGAGCCAGCGAACACCACCTTCGGAGACCATCCCGTTCCACGACCCTCGCTACGGGTATTTCTCCGAGGCCCATTTCAAGGACACCGACGACTATGCCCCAGCTGAGGCGGAAAGGTTGAAGCAGAAAGGGATTATTTGGGCCGACTTATGGGGCCCATAATCTCCACCATGGTAAGTCAATAAAACTTTTTTCATAAAATAAAAGAAGGTCAACAGCTGACACACCTGGGGTCTATCGACACCCTAACGACGTCAATTTGGTCAAATAAAAAATTATTCTGTCTGATAATAGATAAGCCAGATTGTAACAACCCTAATATATATATGTATATATATATATATACATATATATATATATCTACATATATATATATATCTAGCGCGATACCGACATATTCTGAGTTCGATTCCCAGTTCAGGCAAGTTGATTTCAAATTTATTTTTATTTTAATTACAAACTTTCAAAAAAAGTGGTTCTGATCGATTTCAAGAGCTCGACATTAAAATGGTAATAACTAGGAAAAAAATGCGGAATTTGAAAAAACTTTACTCATAATAACTTGTAGAGAGTAAAATTGTCAACAAAAAAGATACGATAACATTTTGTGATAAGTCTGATAGTACTGCCGGAAAAGTATAAAGATCTTTAACTTTACTTCGAGCCCCAATAACTATTGAACAGGTGGATTTATCGAAAAATGATAGACCTTTTTTGTAGAGCGTTTAATTTCCTACGAAACTATGTATTAGTCTATTTGATCTATTAATTTGTTAAAGAGTTAACAATATTTAAAGGTAAAAAAAATTTTTTCCCGTGTTAATTAGATGGGAAAATCGAATTTTTCAATGTGCTAGGTCTGTAATCGACAGAGAATTTTTTTTCTCGCGCGAAAATTTTTTTTTGTGTTGAACTATGATTTTTTCCACATGCACTTAAAAAAAAATGTTACTCCGAAATGAAGCATCCTAATATATATACATATATATATATATATGTATATATATTAGGATGCTTCATTTCGGAGTAACATTTTTTTTATATATATATATATTTAGCGGTGAAGGGTGGAATTAAATATAATAAATAAATTATTTAAACCAACTAATTATATTAAATAAATATCTTTATTTAACGACCGAATGTATTACAGTAAAATTGAGAATACATTAGAAAATGCTTAGATACGTGTATGCAGTTCTGCGGTATAACTCATTGTATCTCTACGAATGAGGTAGAGATGGAAAGAAAGAAAAATCGATGTTCAACGTAGATCGCTGAAATTAATCGATTGCTTTGCATTGTAGCAACGCTACATATATGGGGGAGACCGGGGTGCTCTGGCTCCCTGAGGCACGGCGGCCCCCCTCAAAAATTTCGTAAAATTTTTTTTTTCCATTTTCGTCAAATCATGATACCTCTGATGTTTTAGAGGTATTTCAGACTGATTTGCGATATCTGGGGCACAATGGATCACTTGAAAAAATTTGCTACAGAAAAATTATTTATTTTCTAACCTAAAATGAATTTGAAAAATTTATTGATCAAATTTCTTTTAGGTCAATACTATATAAAAAATTTCGCAGTGTTAAACAGTTTAATATAAATTAATATAAATTCATTCAAATGTTGAAACTCCGGACCAGAGTGAATTGAAAGTGAAATAAAATCCGCGTCACTCCGAGATCACTCCGCTAAGAAAACAATTTTTTACAGTGTGGATTATATTATGGTTTAAATAAAAAGAAAAAATTCAATAATACGGGTTATATCGGCTAAATAAATTGTTTTGTTAATAAACTCGAAGTCCATAGGATTACAAAGGTATGGAAATAATCTATTTGTCCTCAAAATCTTTTTTTTTTTTTTTTTGATAAAAAGAAAAAAAAAATTTTAAACTTTTTTTGGAGGGGCCGTCGTGCCCCAGAAAAAAAATTTTTTCTTTTTGAGTTTCGTTAAAATCTTAATAGATTTGCTTAAGAAAGGACTAAATTAGGTTGACTTATAGATTAAAAGCCATAAAAAATAATTACCGGCTTAAGGGGGACTCCGTGCCCCGGTCTCCCTTATATATACCTAAAAATCAATGCGTGTAGGTAAAAATATCCAAATACCTATAATTTCCATCAGGGACATTTATTACCTGTAATTTATTTCTGAATATTTTTAACTTTGCAACATCGATTGAATATTCCTGAGTGAGAGAAAAAAAAATTTTCTTTATTACATTTGCTCGTTCAAGATCTTACAATCGAGATCCGCCTCCGTTGAATGGTCCTTTTATCTTTCTTTTTAAATGTATCATATTGCTGCATTCTAAAGTTAGAAAGATGACTTCATTTGAGCTCAGACTCTCATTGCAGCAGTAACAATTTGAAAGTTCCCACCAATCAATTATTTTCAAATAAATTCAAAGTTGCATTTTTTGTGTAAAACAGATTTATCCGGTGATTAAACGGATTCTTTTCTTATATCGGATACCTACCGCTAATGATACAATTTTGTAGTTATTAATTTAAGTGTAATAGTGTTAGTAACTGTACTCGTGTAGTGTTATGTGTGAACTATAGGGTAAAAACTTTAAAATCCGTATTATACGGTGGTGCAGTAGCTGTGCTCCATACAAGGTAATAATGATTCGTTTTTTTTTTTTTTCTTTTCAATTTATAATAAGATTTCAATACCCTTAGTTAACGAAAATTTCTTAACTTAAACGACTTGTTTCTGAGAAAGGAAGAGAAAAGAAAGTCTTACCATGAAAAAAAAACTTTTCATTAACTATTTTCAAAAAATTTTATGAATTTTAAAATATTTCATTCAAAAAAAAAAAAAAATTCTATTCTCTTTTCTTTCATACTTTTCAACTAATGGAACCTAATAAAAAAAAGGAAATCCTGAGAAGAAAAAAATTTAAATACTTATAATTTACTATCATTCTAATTTAAAATACTTTCAATTTCTTATTTCCTAACGTTTCTCTTTTTTTCTTCAAAATTCTTCCAATTAATTATTCATTAAAATTAAAGAAAAAATTCTACAACTTAAAAAAAATTCAAATACTTATAATTTACTATTTTTCCCATAATTATTATCAAAATTTTTTTCTTTCTTTTTTTTATTTTTAGTAGATTTTAAAGAAATCTAACTATTGTATTTATCTCCGTGACGCAATTTTTTCAAAAATTTTATCATTTTTTCCATCTATACATTAAAATTATTGAAATTTATTAGTAGATTTTATGAAAATCTAACTGTTGTATTTGTCGTCATGACGCGACTTTACAGAAATTTTAACATTTTATATATATTTTAGTCACGTAGGTTCCAAAAATACTATTGGTGAAAAAATTTATATATGTATTTACACATGTATGTATGTATTTACACATGTATGTATGTATATATATATATATATATATATATATATATATATATATATATATATACGATATAACGCGTGGTTCTCCCACGATAGCGCCTACAATTCTACACCGATCTTGATGAAATTTTTTTGTACATATTCTTTAGCTTAAGAGCTCGGTTCAGTTCGAAGATAAGCTAAATCGGCTAGAAAGTTTAGAAGTTATAGTCGTTCAAAAATTTTTTAATTTTTGAAAAAATTCAACTTTTCTTGATTCATCTTTTAATAAATTTTGATCCTGAAGATTATCTATTTTTGGTGATCGATTCTTCAAGTTCATTTGATTAGCTTTAATTTAGGCTATGTTGCTTACTCCGGATAATTTTTTCTAATACTGTGATGAATTTCGAAATTTTCAGCAACCTAAAAAAAAATTTTTTTTTTTCGCTTTCTCATTTAATAACTATTAAGTAATACATAATTGTTGAATCTCATTAACAGTTTTATGTAGCTCATCAATTGAGCTTCAATTTTCAGTACTATACTTTTATATTCAACAAAAATTACCTATTTATTTATCGAAATTTATTAGTAGATTTTATAGAAATCTAACTATTGTATTGGTTTCCATGACGCAACTTTTCAAAAATTTTATCATTTTTTTCATCTATTCATCAAAATTATTGAAATTTAGCTAATGCATTAGTGATTCTACTTTTTAGTTAATTTATAAAACCGCTCGAATTCATATTATTGCTGTGTAACACTTTTGAAATGAAAATATTTTAATTCAAGCGGCTATATTCAACTTTATTGTGCTGAAAATTTATAAATAATATGAGTGATTAACAACAAGAATAATATTAATTATGATAATAGAACGATAGTATTAATCATATAGCTATTTGACATATTTACATAATCCTATTCTCTGTAATGTATTTTTCACCGTACTTTATCAGGATTTGTCGGTATCTTCATTTGAAAGGTTAAAATTATAACGTGTACTGTACTAAAATTCGCGACGGAGACGCGAATGTGTCCAGTACGCCATATGCAGTCGCCCACGCGTGATGATATTCATAAATAATAAATAGATGTAAATGATTATAAATAATGGAATTAAATTGATATGATAAAAAAAATAAGTTTAAACTAAAAGTGAATAATCGTTAAATTGAAATAATAAATAATTATCGTGCCTGGATCAGGTCCTCAGGCTGGGTTGGTGCATGCAGGCGCCAGACCGTTCATTCAAAACGGACAAAATACTTGTTCAAGGGAAATTTACGAGGGAAGATCCGAGCAAGCGGTTTGCAACGAAGCGGATAACACAATCGAATGAAATAATGAAAACTAAATAAATTGTAAATAATTATAAGCGAATAATAAATGAAATTAAAGGCATAAGTTAAAGCAGTAGGAAAAGATCCAAGAAAAACAAATATTAAATTTCCCCGACAGCTGTTGGTTTCCGACTATTTGATTTAATTATATAAACAATAGTAAAAAAAATAATTTTTCTTACAATATTTAGTTTGTTTAAACTAATAAACAATCATTCCTGGTTATTTAGCTGTATACCATTCAAAATTATTATAAGTTTTCCCCTAGGGGTTGATTTCGAACACAATAATTTCAGTATATAACAAAAATTATAAACTCAATATAAAAAGAAAACGTAATTTGATTAATAAATAATATTAATTTTTATATTAAATCAAATAAACAAATTATTTATTTAGATCAATTTAAGTAAAGAAAAGAGAAAAAAAATAATAACAATAATATTGCGCAATCATCTCTTAACACGTTTCAGAGAGAGAAAGATACGGAAATTACCCTCATTCACACTCAAATAATAATTTGCATACTAATACTCAATAGTAAATTAAATAATTTTAACTGACCGCTGGGGCATATAAAGAAAATCAAAATAAAGTCACTTAGTTTTTTTAAATAAAACAAATAAATAATAATTAGTAATATCTTACAGATATTTTAAATAACAAATAATAATTTCAATGGATTTTATAATAATTCGGGAATTTTTCACCCGAACGATGATGTCAGTACTTGAGGAATTTGCTCAAGTACTGAAAATTCACTGTAGATATCTCTCTCTCTCTCTCTCTCTCTATATATATATATATATCTATATGTATATATATATATATATATATATATATATCTATATAGATATGTATATTTATAACTTTGTAACGGGTAACAAACGCTGTATATTCATATATATATACCTTTATATTTTCAAATACCAAAAGAACAAAAAATTACCAATGAATCCGTACTATTTAATTATAATTATTTATATCGTTATTATTATATGTATCATTCAGTATGATATTTATGAACAAATTTTCAATATTCACCAGTGTGCTAGTCACACACGTGACTTTCCTACCGCGGCGACCAACAACTACTGGGGGTTATCACGTAAAAGATGCTACAAAAGAAATCTAACGTACATACTCTTTGCTGACTCTATTAAGTAGATGAATAATCTCAGTAGGAACTGAATAATTCACCCGGTGAATTATTAAAATTATCACAACTTTAATTATTGAACAAACGGAAACGTAATAAAACGTATTATCGATACAAAATAAACAGCGTCCACTCACAACAATGGCCCGTATCTTTTTGATTTAATTATTCTATTCTCCACCTGTTGGTCGCTCACGTGGCGCAATAATCGCCCTTATTTATTATTATGATTATTTTTCTCTAGCCCTGGGCCTAGTTTTCAAATTAAAAATGTAAAATATAAAAGTAATTGTTCCAAACCTGAATGATACATAAATAATTAATTAAATGTATGTACTATTTATTTATACCATATTTATATTATTATCTTATCTAATAAATTAAGTAATAATTATTTAAATCATGGAATCGATTTTAAGAATATAGCCCAAGTATTGATTTTTCCCCCTACCCGGCGGTCAATATTTCCTCAATACATCGATACCCGGATGATAAGTTTCATAAAAATAAAATATTAGACAAACGTTGGGGCATAATATCAAGCTGGATTATGCATCCAAAATGTTTCAAAATCCTAAACAAAAACTTAAAACTAACAAATATCAATGGTTTATATTTTTAAATTATAAAATAAAATTTATTCACACACGTGCTCGCTCAAACTCCGCACGCATGCGCCAGTTTGCAAGCGGACTGCTGTCTCTCCGCCGGCGTAATGGCGGAATGACCGCATAACAGTTCAAATTTAAACTTAAAATTAAAATATTTACACTTACAACTAATTAATTAATTTGAATCGTTACGCGACAAAATAACCAAATAAAGAGAAATCTACTGCCATTTCAGCTGCCGAATGGCCTTTTGTTATTTTTTTTTTATATTTATTCATGGTCACATCAACTGCATGGTTATTAGCGACCTCAGAAAATATTTACATTTCAATGATAAAGTTTACATAATTATAGACTGTCGATTAATTTCAGTTTTTTTAGAAATTTGAACACTGTTGATGTGTATATGGGATTACTCAGGCATTCTTTGATGCCCTTTGGCAAGTTTTTCCTCTTTGATTCAGTGTCCTTACATTCCATGAGTATGTGTTTGATCGATAAATGTTTTCCACACGTACAGTTATTTGGCGGTGATTTATTAAATACGTGAGAATGAGTTAAAGATGAGTGGCTGATTCTGAGCCTTGTGAGAAAACATTGCAGTTTTCGATTGCAAACTTTGGGTGTTGTTTCTTATACATTATGCCTCACACTGTGTAGGACAGAGGTCTTTTGTTTCCATGTATTGTCCCACATATTTCATATGTACTAAGTTACTAAGCCTTTATATTCATCGATTGTGATTGGTTCGGTACAATGGTCGGAACCTTCTGATGTTGCGTTTTTCGCTGCTTTATCGGCTCTCTCATTCCCTGCGAGGCCCTGACGAGAGGGGATCCAAGCTAGAACTATGTCACTGCCTTGTTTTCGTCATCTAGATTTTACGTAGTAGGTTTTGGATTCTAGTATTTTTGTTCGTTCTATTTTTTAATGCTTCTAACGTTGACTTGAAGTCGGTGAAGATCACAGTTTTAGCTAGATTATTTTCAATTATTACATCTATGGCGCTATCTAAGGCGAAGGCTTCACTGGAGAAAATTGTAAAATTATCAGGTAGTTTATATAGCAGTTCCTGATCCTGCCAAATAACTGCACATCCTTTATTTACTTGTCTAGTAACTCACAAAATAGGTTTTTGAAAACAATAGTTGGAGTATTGTCCTTACCGTCAGTTTCTTTCAACATGCAAAGGTCTATAGTTAAATTAAGGTCCTCCCATGTTGGTATCGGATGTATTTGTCTCGGAAAGACTATGATATTTTTTAATAACACATCCTGTTTTATATTCACTCTATGTGCTAATGGTTTAGGTAGACGTTGGTGCCATTGGTATTTGCTATCCATTTCCGTGAATTCTAAGTGCTGTTGTAAGGGATTTCTACTGAAGCAGATGCTTGATGCTGTAAACTTAAGGAATAATTCCATTCTTTTCAAATCAAGTGGAAGTACATACGCTTCAGCAAGTACACTTGATGTGGGGCTCGTTTAAAAAGCTCTGATAGCTAATCTCAGTGATGTAGACTGTATTGGATCGAGCAGGGCTAATGTGGAGTTACAAGCCGAGCTATAGACCAAAGCGCCATACTCTAATTTTGATCTGATGATTGCTTGGTAGGTAGTGATTAGTATATCTTCATTGGCTCTCCAATTTTTTGAACATAGGGCTTTCAACGCATTTATTCTACGTTTGCATCGACAATTAAGATTGTTTATGTGTGATTTTTATGAGAGCGTAGCATCAAAGATAAGTCCTAATATTTTTATTTCGTTTTTTCTCTTTATTTCAGTATCATCGAGGAGCAGTTTAGTGTCTGCATCAATGTGCTTCTTAGAGCAGATCGTATATTCGCTTTTAGATGCCGAGATTATGAAGCCTACTTTTTTACAGTGATCCATTAACTTGTCCAGACTATCGTGAATAATTTTTACTATTGTATCTATTTTTCCAGAGCATGTTTACGTTGTGTCATCTGCGAAACCCCTTACTCTAATAGGCTAAGTAGAATGAAGAGCAACTTATTTATCGCTATGAGGAATAGCGTGCTTAAGACTGCTTCTTGAGGAAGACCGTTTTCTGTCAATTCAGTTACTGATAGCACTCCATTGACACGCACCTGAATTGAGTGACCAGTCAAGAAGTTAAACACAAAGGATAGAGTGTGCCCTCTGAGCCCCAGCCTCCATAGTATAAATATTATTCTATGCGTCCACGTCATGTCAAAGGCTTTTTCCAAGTCAAGAGCGACAATTATGCATTGCTGATCATCTGCAAATGCCTCAGATATGTCGGCCTGTAAAAGATTTAGGTGATCAGTTGTTGATCTGAGTTCTCTGAAGCTAAACTGATGGGGCGATATCTAACTTATGCTTTTCGATACCATTTTAGCCTTTTGTTTACCATTTTTTCTAATATCTTGCATAGGTTACAGGTTAAAGATAAAGGCCTAAAGTTTTCTGCAAATGTATGGTCTTTATTCGGTTTGGCTAATGGCATGACTAGCTTTTTTCCATACTGATGGGAACACATGCGATAGCCAAATTCGGTTATAAAGATGCAGTAAATAAACGAAGCCAGAGTGGGGCAATTTTTTTATTAATATGGCAGGTAAGTTATCCGGACCAGGACTTGTGCTTTTGCTAGCTTCTACTGAGGTCTAGAGTTCATATAGACTAAATGGGAAATTTATTTGAGAGATGATGCCTGTGTTATCTATTAGTAGTAGAGCAAAGGGAGTTCACCCCCCTCCCCCCCGATAAAACAGATTGTGGGTTCTAGTCCATGCTAAGTTATTGGCCGAGGGTAAGCGGTCGACGGCTGTTAGATATACTGGCGGTCAGTAAGGCCTGTTTTTACTGACAGTACTCGAATTGGTAATCGGTAAGCTCTGATTTGGCAGTTGGTAAACTTGTATTAGCAGTCAGTAAGCTCTGTTTTATCGATTGTATCGATTTTGACAGTCGATTAGCTAGCTTTGGCAGTTAGTAAGACTTCTTTTACCGGGCCAAAACTCGCTTATGAGCACATTTTTACGGTACTTTTTGAACTCATAGCAGCCATTTTGAGCTCAAATAGCTTTTCTCGGCTGGATTGAGCTCGTTTTGGACTAGATGTCGCTTAACTCCTGTTCTGAGCGGGAATTTTAGGACTCAGTGATGTGTATCCTTTCATTGAGACTTGTGATACCAACATTTTTATTACGATCAATCTCAACACCATTGAGCTCGTAGCGTATTTCTTCAAATATATGACAGACTGTCATGTTGACCATGTGAGTAGTTGCACTTACAGCTGTACCATCAGACTTTGTGAATTTTCTGTACACATGTAGTGTACTCTTACTTGGAAGTAGACACAAATCTTGATGTTGAACAGCGATTCTTATTTCATCGCTGTTGTTGAATGTTGATGAAGCATACGGGAGATCAGCATGCGCTTCATAGTGCGCAATTGACTCATCAAAAATAATTTGTCGTTGTATATTTAAGATTTCCGCCATGGTCATGTACACGTCAAAGAACAAAAATAAATTTTTATTTTCTTAATTTTCCACGTTATTTTAGTCCTAGGCTCTGTAGAAACTGAGCGTTCTGATGTGTTAACGCCTTGTGAGGTACTCGGTGACTGATGTTGCTCGACCATGCTGCTATCTTTTTATAGCCAGCACCACTTTTTGTCTCATACACAATATCCATTATTTTATAGACTTTATATGCAGTCTTATGGTTATTGTCTCACCTCTGAAATTAGCCAGTTTTCCGTCTTGATCGACAATTCTTAGTCTGAGATTTTGTATAGCTTGTACGGTGAGTGGTAGATAAATGACGTGAGATGGCAATTCAACAATCTTATATCCTGGTGGCACACTCGGAAAAAATTCATGAATAGTGTGAACTTTGTGCTCATTTATGTAAGCGCCTGATGTAATGTTGCACTCAACTCTCAGAGCATTGAGTTTTTATATCTTCACTGGTAAATCTGATGAGTGAGTTTTATGTGGTGTCAGCTTTCGGTTTGTAAATCCGGTTTGTAAATTAGTCTACTAATAGAATCTTGGGGTGTAAAATTTACAAATTGATCACATTTAATTTCACTTCTCAATTCATTATTATTGGCTCTTATGCTGATGCTGAGTCTTTGTAATTTCTTTTGAATGTATTTTTCAATGTCAGTGATTTCGTAACTTCCTGTTGGTATTGTCAAGACTCTCTCTTCAACAGTTTCATATTTTCCAGCTTCTATATTTTTACTCATTGTATTATCTTCAGTTACTGAGACATTGTTATTAAACTCTGTAATTATTGCTACATTTCTATTGGCTCTTCTTTTCTTGACTATTTTTTTCTCATCAACATTATTTTTATCATTTGTATATATTTTTTCGATATCAATATTATCCACAGGATAAGAGACATGGAATTTATTAGCACCATCATCAATATTAGGTATTGAATTAAATGTTAATAACTCTACAAGTCCCAGGACATAATTTTTATTTGGTGATAATTCAATTGGAGGGAAGTAGTTGGCCTCCAACACCGATGTAGATCCCGTTAACGTTAATGTGAATGACTTAGCCATGACTGATGTGCTCTACACAAAGTCACTTCAATTTATAGTTGTCCTGTGAGAAATTTGAGACATAAGTGTCCGCATATAATTGTATCAAAATCCTGATATCTTCTGTGATTATATCACGCTACCAACATCGAGATACTCCATAAGATCTTGCGGTGGTTGTAAATTACCAAAACTGTCAAAATAAATAACTTTATCATTATTTTTCTCGTATGCAACCCAATGAGTACCAGGTCCAAATTTGTCATCAAGATTTATAATAGCTGATTCGTTTTTTCTCGGGCCAGTTTTAGGTAAATCATTTCTCATAAAAGCACCACGAAAGTTTGGAATTTTTAGAGCTTTAGCGTATTTCAGTATGTCGATGTTTGTAAGTGGTCGATGTGGTAGCTCTACTTGTTTTTTGACTTGCATCCCCGACCTACTGGATATGGTCTCAAACATAAACCCATACCGAGTCTGTAAGGCCTCAAGTATAAACCTTTACCCATGGATATTTGCTCCATTTTCAAATTATGACGTTTGCTCTCTTCCAATCGATTTTTAGCAGCAATTGCATCATTTACAGCTTTCGCTATATCAGCAGCACCTCCAGCCAAAGCTCCTGTTGCACTAAGGCCGGCAAAAAGTGGTATTAAAAATGGTAGTACACCACGAACTTTGGATGGAACCGGTAAAATTCGTGGCAGCCGGATATTTTTTTTCCCACCAGATTTTTTAACAGCCTGACGAGCTCCTTTCAACGCCGTTTTAATTGGATCACCTCCAGGAGTCATGGAATTTTTGGTAGCTGTAACAACTTGTCTTAGTGCTACTTGTTTCTTTACACTAGTCTTTCTCTTGCTAGTCTTCCTCTTGCTAGTCTTTCTCTCGCTAGTCTTTCTCTTGCCAGTTTTTTTCTTAGTAGGCTTTCTCTTACTAGGCTTTTTCTTGCCAGCTGTTCTCTTCTTCAAACCCATTCCGAATCTTTTTTTCATCTTCATGATTTTATTTACACTCCACGCAGCAGCTTTTTCACCAATACCAGCGTCTTTTGCTTGATAACGTTGCCACGCCTTCTCAGCAAGTATTTGATCAGCCTCGTGACGTGCCGCCAAATTTTCGCGATTATACGAGTATGCGATATCGTGTTCTTTACACGCAACGTCCAGAGGATCAATTCCGGGATTACCGAGAGCTAATCTTTTGGCTAGCTTTGTACCTGGTCCACAATACTGGTATCCAGTTATGTGTAGTTCGACTGGTAGCTTATTAATTAGAATGTTTATAAAACCTCGACCACTGGTCTTTACACATGTGCTCTCCATAGTAGCAGCATCATGACTGACTTAAAATGATATAAAACCTGGTACTTATAGCTCGCTGAGTGAGTTGTTGTTGTGATCGCAAACTGATAACATGGAGTTTAAAAGTCAAGCAGCCAAGTTACCAGTATTAAATTTTGATCAAATTGTTCAAGGTACTGGAGTGAAAAAAGTTAAGAGACACGGCGCTTTATTGCCAAACAGTGTACGCGCTATATTTTGTGGTCCATCAAATTGTGGAAAAACAAATGCTCTGCTCTCACTCATCATACACCCCAATGGCTTGAGATTTGATAATATTTATCTCTACTCAAAATCTCTGAACCAACCGAAATATAAATTTTTAGATAAATAAACCGATAGAAGGTATTGGATTTTATACATCTAACGAGCACGAAGAAGTACTGAAACCTGAAGATGCAAAACGAAACTCATAAATGATATTTGATGATATCGCTTGTGAAAAACAAGATCATATCAGAGCATACTTTTGTATGGGTCGACATAAAGATGTTGACAGTTTTTACCTCTGTCAGACTTATACACGTATTCCTAAGCATTTGATACGTGACAATGTGTTGCGTAATCGAAACTATAAAAGAATTTAAATTCATTTAATTTAAATTCAAATCTAGTTTCACTTCCGGCAGATAGAGGCAGCACCTACTGGGGCCTCGTTCATAAATTAAAACTTGATCATGCGCAGCTCGGCGCATGCGCATCTGCCTTTTTCCTGCTTCGTGTCGAGAAGACGGCCGCCATTATCTTTCGTATACACATTCAACAGATAACACGTGTTATAATTAATCTTATCATTTTGCGCTCATCTAAGAGTAATTAATTTAAATAATCATTAAATTAAAATCGGCATTCATCAGGCTCATCAAAACTATAATTATTTTTATAATTTTGGGCACCAGAGCTCGAAAAATAATTACAAAAGAACTCAAGAATTCCAGTGATCATCGACAACGTTTCTCAAGAGGTTATTCACAAGGGAGACATCACAGGTGCCTTTTTTATTAAATAATTAATTATTACCAGTGCTCAATTAATTAAAAAACTCAATATTCTCATTCATTAATTATCATGATGCTCAACATTACAATTAAATTAAATATTAATTTTCGCTCAGTAGCCTCTGCAATCATGCTACCACGTGTTCAACAAATAAATTCAATTCAGTGTAATTTATTATAAACTCATTCAAATTAATTAAATTGAGTGATCATAAATATTATAAGCTCAATAATCTCATTTATTTATGCATTGGTGCTATTAAAAATAGTAATTCAAGTGTTCAATTATAAACTTCGCTCGGTAACCTCTGATTTCATGTTACTGTTTTCCATGACATTTTAACAATCAAATCAGTGTTCAAATCAATTCAAACTAATTACTTTAATTATTTAAATCAATTACTCGAGCTCAATCTTATAATTTGCATTCAATTAATTACGTATTCATGAGCTCAGACAATTAACAGTATTAAATAATTAAATCAACGATTTAATTGTGTAACCCAGTGATATTATGTGATGTGACAAATAAAAAAATTGTTATATTTTTTAATATGCGTATTTTTCCAATATCCCAACCACCAACCAGTCCTGGCATGTATTTATTTTATTATTATTACAACATTTTATGGTCCTTCGAGCCGGATCGTTGGTTGGTTGTGTCGATAGCATCATCAGTGGGCACCTGTACTCATATAAATCCATTAAAAGGTTACGGAGCTCAACATGGGAAATAATGAGGAGAAGGAGGATCCTCCCAAGGAGATTCAGCACTCAATGGGTCTGGAAGGCATCACCACGGATCCACATCTCTTTCCGGTGATCAGTGTCAACGACACACACGCACTCACTGATTCCAGTGTCACCGACACTGGGAACAACGTCAATGGAGATGCTCTCCCGAGATCCAAGAACAGGCGCACTCCAAAGAAATCGACAATTTCTCCAGCACTTGAGCTCAAAGTGATTAGCCAGCACTCACGGCTCAGAGCATTCTCAGACTGGGAAGCTCTGGCCGCTACACTCACCGTTGCCGACGGTTTAGCTCAACTCAAGTCGAGGCTTGAGATACTCGAGGGTGAATGGCACCAGTTCAACCTCACTCATGATTCATTAGCACTCACCTGCACCAAGGAGTTCTTGGAGAGCTCATATGTCAAGGATGGGGTATACGATCTGGTGTATCGGTCGTATATTGCTGCCAAAGGCAAACTCATTGCACTCATCAACTCAATACCAGTTCCAGCTGCTGCTCCAGCTGTCGTGCACTCAACCCGGGCTCCAACTCATCTGCCAGCACTCGCAATTCCCAAGTTCGATGGGCGTTACGAGAACTGGCCTGAATTCAGGGACTCATTCACCTCCATGGTGATCAATGCTGAAGAACTTGCTCCAGTCCAACGTCTTCAGTATTTGAAGAGCTGTCTTCAGGGACAGGCTGCACTCAGCCTTGCTAGCGTACAAATGTGCGACGACCAATTTGTACCTGCTTGGAACCAACTCAAGGAGAGATACAACAATCCTCGTCTACTCATCGGTGCTCAATTGGACAAGCTCCTCAATATGCATGCGCTTACTTCACGCTCATCTGAGCAGCTCAATTACCTTCTGAACACCGTTTTAGAGGTAATCAACGCACTCAACGCACTCGGAGTACAACTGCACTCGGATATGAATCCACTGCTTACGCAGTTGATCATATCTAAGCTGGATTCACACAACAGGGAGCTCTGGGAGAACAAAATGGGTGCTTCCACAGAATACCCAACACTCAAATCACTCAATGACTTCTTGGTCAGTCGTGCTCGGGCTCAAGAACGAGTGGAACAGGCATCGTCGTCAAAACCACCGCGCTCATCCGGTAAAACAGCTCCATACGATGCTGCAGCTGTTTCTCACTCATCAACTAGTACTCAAACTCCAGCCACGCACTCATCTACTACACTCGTCTGCAAACACGTCCGGCATCCATCATACTAAACTCATCGCTAAGCAATCTTACTCGCAACTTGCCTTTGTGACCATATCATCAAGTTAAGTACTCATCCAGTATGTATCTTGCTGGATCCAAGTTCTGAATCATTTTTGTTTCAGATTCCTTGGTGCACTCACTCAAACTTCAACGCACACACTTATCTATACAGATCATTGGTATTGGTGTAGCCAATGCTGGTAGAACTAAAGGTCAATTTGCACTCAAACTCTCATCTAGGCATTCAAACAAATCAATCATTTCACTCGTGTTAGGTGAACTCATTACAACAAGTTGTCGATCAACTCGAAGCACTCTGCAAGGCGGGCGGAGTCCCTTTTGCTAAATAGGCAAGCAATCATCCAAAATTACAACAACTCAATCATGTGGAAGCGATCAAGAATCACAAATTCGAGGATTCAGACTCCAGCACCAAGATTCTGGGCATGTACTGGTCCTCATACTCAGATCAGTTTTACTTCAAGTACTCACCACCATGCTCAACTCAAAAATTTACAAAAAGGATCATTCTATCAGAGATTGCTCAAATCTTTGATCCTCTTGGATTCCTCGCACCACTCATCATTCGAGCCAAGGTATTCATGCAGGAGCTTTGGCTCGAAAAGCTTAGCTGGGACACTCCATTGGCAGCTAATCATCGGCATAAATGGAGAAACTTCAAAAATGAACTCAAGCTCATATCTGAAATCAAAATTCCAAGATCGATCCACTCATCCACGTGCTCAACCACCGAAATCCATGGATTCTCGGACGCCTCACAATTGGCAATGGCAGCTGCCGTGTTCATCAAAGTCCACACACCTGCTCATGGAGTCAGAGTTACGCTGCTCTGCTCTAAAACCAAGGTAGCTCCGTTAAAACGACTAACGATACCAAGGTTAGAACTCACCGCAGCTCACATGTTGGCAAAACTCATAAAACACTGCCAGAGCACTCTAAATCTCACTTAATCGCCAACATACTTGTGGACGGTCTCAACGATCACTCTCACGTGGATTAAATCTCATCCGTCTCGCTGGAAGGAGTTTGTTCGGAATAGGGTGTCACATATTCAAGATCTACTTCCAGATGGCCACTGAAATTTCATTCCGGGCACACAAAACCCAGCAGACTGCGCAACACAAGGGTTGACACCTACTCAACTCCGTGATCATCAACTATGGTGGACTGGCCCACCATGGTTGCTCAAGAGTTCATTGTCCTGGCCTAAATGTCCATCAATTGATGATACAGGGTCTCAAGCAGAAGAACGGCCTGGATTGGCCCTATTCTCATCGAATTCATCACTAAAATCAAGGTGGCCTATTATGGAACGGCCAATACCACTACTACGCATTTTACGAGCTACTGCAATCTGCTTTAGACTCCGTGACATGATCAAAAAATCACCGAACTCATCACTCAAGACTCTAATTACTTCTGGTGAAGTAATTTACGCACTCAACTTCTGTATCAAAGAAACTCAACGTATACATTTTGCAACCGAGATCAACATGCACTCCAAACACGCACCATGGCCTAATTGTCATCCATTTGCTCGATTGGTTGCATTCATTGACACCGACGGCATCATTCGAGTAGGTGGACGATTGGAGAATGCTCCAAATCAAGACCAAAGTAAGCATCCTGCTATTCTACCACGGAATGCGGCACTCACTAAACTCATCATCTCTGATGCTCATCAGCGTATCATGCATGGTGGTACTCAACTTACTCTTGCATTCATACGACAAAAGTACTGGATTATTGGCGGTAGACAACCAGTACGCTGAGTTATACTCAAATGTATAAAATGCGCACGACATCGTGCTGATAGAGCTCAACAACTCATGGGTCAGCTACCAGTATCACGAGTCACTCCATCATCCGCATTCACCCACACTGGAGTTGACTATGCTGGTCCAATAACACTCAAAAATTGGAGACGTAGAGGAGCAAAAACATACAAAGGCTGGATTTGTGTTTTTGTCTGCCTGTCTACGTCAGCAGTACATCTAGAGGTAGTCAGCGACTACAGCTCTAGTGGGTTCATAGCAGCACTTCGCAGATTTATCAGCCGACGAGGCATCTGCACAGCACTCTACAGCGATTGCGAAACGACGTTCAAAGGCGCTGAAAATGAACTCAACCGTCTGTTCACTCAAGGAACTCAAGAGTCAAGAGAAATACTGGATCACATCACTGTGAACAGTATTGCTTGGCATTTCAACCAACCGGCAGCTCCACACATGGGTAGAAAGTGGGAAGCTGCTGTCAAATTACTCAAACACCACCTAACAAACAGTGGGAGAATCTTTATTCACGTTTAAAGAATTTACGACTCTTCTTACGCAAATTGAAGCTATATTGAATTCAAGACCATTGGAGCCACTCACGGAAGATCCAGATGACATTGATGCACTCACTCCTGGTCACTTCTTAATTGGACGAGCACTCAACATTATTCCTGAACCAGCACTTATCGATACAAATAGTTCTCGATTGTCAAGATGGCAATTTTTACAACAACGTGTTCAACAGTTCTGGAATCATTGGTCTACAAGTTATCTTCAGAGACAACTGGCAATCACCAAGTGGCAACGTCCAACTCATCAAATTCAAGTTGGGTCACTTGTATTACTCACCGACGAAAGGTTTCTCCACCCTGGCAAAGATGGGTTGACCAGCGTTGCTACACTCAAAACAGTGAACTCAACACTCACTCGTCCAATCACTAAGCTTGCACTCCTACCAATTGAACCAGAACCTCAAGAAGATGACGAAGAATAACTCAAATGGTTCAATGACATGCTCAACGAAAGATCACGTACTCAAGAACTCATCAATCATCAACTCTGTTGCTGATGGCGGGCGGAATGTTGCGTAATCGAAACTATAAAAGAATTTGAATTCATTTAATTTAAATTCAAATATAGTTTCACTTCCGGCAGATAGAGGCAGCACCTACTGGGGCCTCGTTCATAAATTAAAACTTGATCATGCGCAGCTCGGCGCATGCGCATCTGCCTTTTTCCTGCTTCGTGTCGAGAAGACGGCCGCCATTATCTTTCGTATACACATTCAACAGATAACACGTGTTATAATTAATCTTATCATTTTGCGCTCATCTAAGAGTAATTAATTTAAATAATCATTAAATTAAAATCGGCATTCATCGGGCTCATCAAAACTATAATTATTTCTATAATTTTGGGCACCAGAGCTCGAAAAATAATTACAAAAGAACTCAAGAATTCCAGTGATCATCGACCACGTTTCTCAAGAGCTTATTCACAAGGGAGACATCACAGGTGCCTTTTTTATTAAATAATTAATTATTACCAGTGCTTAATTAATTAAAATACTTAATATTCTCATTCATTAATTATCATGATGCTCAACATTACAATTAAATTAAATATTAATTTTCGCTCAGTAGCCTCTGCAATCATGCTACCACGTGTTCAACAAATAAATTCAATTTAGTGTAATTTATTATAAACTCATTCAAATTAATTAAATTGAGTGATCATAAATATTATAAGCTCAATAATCTCATTTATTTATGCATTGGTGCTATTAAAAATAGTAATTCAAGTGTTCAATTATAAACTTCGCTCGGTAACCTCTGATTTCATGTTACTGTTTTCCATGACATTTTTACAATCAAATCAGTGTTCAAATCAATTCAAACTAATTACTTTAATTATTTAAATCAATTACTCGAGCTCAATCTTATAATTTGCATTCAATTAATTACGTATTCATGAGCTCAGACAATTAACAGTATTAAATAATTAAATCAACGATTTAATTGTGTAACCCAGTGATATTATGTGCTGTGACAAATAAAAATATTGTTATATTTTTTAATATGCGTATTTTTCTAATATCCTAACCACCAACCATTCCTGGCATGTATTTATTTTATTATTATTACATCACAATGCAAATTTTATAGTTCTCTTTCGACAAGATGAAATGAACTTGAAGCATGTGTATGATGATCATGTAAATACTGACATGTCATACAATTTATTCAAAGACTTGTGTTCAGCATGTTGGAATGATGTTGATGGTAAATATGGGTTTGTCGTGATTGACAAAGACAGTGAGCTAAATAGTGGAAGATATAGAAAAGGATTTGACTGTTTTATTAGTATAAATTAAGTTGTACTTGATAAATAGTCATCAGAGATTAAGTGAACTTTAACCCATCAACATGAAGACCGAGGAGCTTTCAAAGCAGAGAGATGTCTTACATCGGATATCTCAGGCTAGTGATGCTATCCGACGGAAGCACGTGTTTCAAAAAATCTGCACGTTGACCAAGGCAAAGAATTTTATAATAAAGAATTTCAAGAACTTATGCAACGTAAAAACATCAACATGTACTCGACATTCAGCAACTTGAAGGCATCCATATGTGAACGATTTAACAGGACACTCAAAAATAAAATGTGGCGTGAATTCTCTGCACGTGGTACCTATAAATGGATTGATATACTAGAAAACTTATTGGATACTCACAATAATACCAAACATCGGACAATTAAAATGAAACCTGCTGATGTAACTGCTGCTAATGAAAAGAACTGCTGGAAAAAATATACAAACCTCTTCAAGCTCAGCAACAAGCTCGAAAGAATAAATTCAAAGTTGGAGACAAAGTTCGAATCAGCAAGTACAAGCATGTGTTTGAAAAAGGCTACACACCCAACTGGACCACTGAAATTTTTACAATCAAGACAGTGCAGAATACAAATCCAACAACGTACAAACTTGTAGACTATCAGGATCAGCCAATTGAGGAGGATTTTATGCAGAAGAAATCAGCAAAGTCAAACATCCAGATGTGTATCTCATTGAAAAAGTTATAAAAAAACGTGGAAATAAATTGTATGTGAAGTGGCTCGGCTTCGACAGCTCTCACAACAGCTGGATTAATAAATCTGACTTGTAAATCTTACTATTTAAAACTTATACTATCCAGTTTTATCTAATAAATAAATAAATAAACAAATTATATACATATATATAGATGTAAAATTTTTTTATTAACAAAAACCTTAAAAACTATATTTTTACAGTAATTCATGACAATTTTCTTATTTTGACAATTAAATTATCATCAACATTATCACTGTTATTATTATTATTATTATTATTATTATTATTTTTATTATTCAAGTATCCCCATGGTAGAGTATCAGTACTATTGGCGAGTAGCTGACGCTTATCATTCTCCCAGCTCATTGCAATTTTCTTTTGCACAATAGTTTTGACCTCATGCTTCTTACTTTTTATTAAATGTTGTTCTTTAATTAAATTAATATGTTCATCCAGACATCGTTTGTAATCATCAAACGTGATATTTCGTAGGGTTGAACCCTTTACCCCCTTTGCCCGCTTCTTTGCTTCATCACATTCCAAAATTTTATATGAATATAATTTAGCCCTGAGTCCAGTGAAATGTGTCATAATTTTTCCATTATTCTCATCTTTCATTAGACCCAGGACTTTTTTATTAGCTAAAGGCATGTTGTATTGATTGTTGGGCGGGTAGTCAGAAGTATCAAATTTCGTGATATCACGTTTGATGATTTCAAAGATATCTAGAACAATAAAATAATAAATTAAACTGTCAGTATCTGTATACATTAATTTAGAATCTTCATTTTCAAAGTTTTTCTTTACATAGTTATAATGAAAATCATATAAATAGATTTTAGATAAATCTAATATACAAAAGCCTACATAAATTGGCTTATCAAAATATGCTTTTAGCTTTTTTTAATTCAATTATTGCCATATCTTTATCGTAAATGATAAGACTATGGAAATTTGGTTTACTTATGTAATCTTTAACACCGTATCTACCATCCCACCTAGTTACCAAATGAATTTCTTTGTGCTTTCTCACATTCTCCATAGTCTTACCAAATACGGCATTATTCATCAACTTATAAAAGTTTTTTTCAAATTCATTTTTTGCCACTTTTTTACACTCTGTATTTTTATCAATATATTTTTTGAGCCATGTTGACTGCTCGAATTTTAATACTCGGTGGATTTTAATTAATTCCATACCTAAATCTAAGCATTGTTGCAAATTTTTATAATGAATTATATAATGAGATTCATTGAATAGTGTAGTTGACAATTTTGTATGCTTAGATCCTGGTGGCATAAAGTGCTCCGGACACAGAGGTTGATCCTTATGGAGTTCATGTAACTCCTCAGGATACTCCAAGTCTACCTCTAAAATATAACCTACACTATCATTATCATTCAAAAATTTATTTACATTATTTATATCTTCTACCCATTCAAATGTACCTTTAGGCAGCGGCATGCTCGTTGCATCACCGTACAAATTATTAATATCAAAATACATTAAGTACGATTCAGGTGTGCTTTGATCATAGTTCTCACCCATGTACCGATTTTTGGCTGCAGCATATCGATTTGTACACTGTGATACCCCACCTCTGATACCTTTCTCTATAAAAAGTATCATTTCGGGATCAGTAAGTAATTGTAGTTCCACACCAGTGTATTTCAACGTTGCATCACAAGATAAACCAGGTGCTGTATAATAATGTAACGGATCTAGGCTATAAGTTTTGAAACAACTTTTTCTAAAATTTTCAAAAACATCAGCTAGGAGAAGTACATCAGTCTTTAAGTATAGATCTGAATACTCTTCTAGTGTCTTAATATTAAATTTATTCCAAATTACTTGAGCGAATGAATAATTCTCATCAGACACAGAATTATTTGTTAATTTTGAGAAAAATGAGTTCTGATCAGGCAGCTGCTTGTCATTAAGTTTATCAGCACTGGAGATATATTCATAAGGAAATACTCCCTTGCGTGTTACTAATTTGAACTTTTCAGGATCAGGATAATGCTGTTTAGTGATTTGTTTTTCATCATCATCGAGAAAAAAAGCTAGTTTATCAAGACTTGATGCCATAAATCTAAAGGAATCAATAAATCGTAAAGTTACAGAGATATTTTCAATTGATTTTGTAAATGAAATATATTTTTCTTTATTAATTGGTAGCAATGTTATGTCGCCTTTAATAGTTGTAGCTAGAGATTTAATTATAAAGTGAGAATCGTAACCTGATAAGTCGTGAAAGACTACTGGAATGACATGAGATTTCAGAAAGTTGAGATTACAATTAATGTGAGCCGGACCTCTGTAGTTACCCGTAAAATGGCAGTGGTCATAGCATTTGTCTTTAAGTGCAGTTATATCTTTCTCACAAATATAACAAGCAGTCGCCTGATCGTGACACTTTTGTCGTTGTTTAGTAAGTGGTGTCATTGTGATGGGATTTTTTAGTATTTCTTCTAACTCAATAGCTAATTTTTCTAATTTTAAAATAAACCAATCAATACAATGTGGTAAACGATTTAATTCAAACTTAGATAAATTACTATTGTAGCTACAATGTTGATAGAACGCTACACTGTGTGGAACATGTTTTTCATCATCTCCTTCGGGTTCAAGTGTACATTCTAAATCTGCATAGACAATAAACGGCACAGAATCTTTATTGCGATAATTTTTAAACTTTATAATTTTATTCTGTTCATTTGGAATAACCATTCGAACAGTATTAGATTTAAGATAATCTAATTTATGCCTTTTTAAAGACGTTTCCAATTTAAAATGATTCAGACATCTATCGCAAAAAAATAATTTACATTTAGACTTTGATATTTGACTTTTAACTAGCCGTAAAAGATCTTTAATTAAAGCAAAATGAAAAATAGGCTCGAAATTTTCAAAATCATTGCCTGACATATTTACATTAGTTTGTAACATTAGAAGATGAATTGTTTTTGACTCACAATTATTATTTTGACTTAAATACAATGGAATTATAACACTTTTTTCATCTTGTTTATCATTAAATTCTGATTCAATACCATATACATTAATTTGCAAATTATTTAATTTTTCAAATTTTGGTATATCTCTTAGGGTAATAGGAAATTTAATACCTTCGTATTTCAATACAGTGTTGAATTGTGGATACGATGTCTTTTTCTCAGGATGACCAGTATTAGCTTGGTGTAACGCTGCAACAATACACCAAAGGAAGCAGTACTCGTCATCATTTTCGATATTTAATACAGATCGTTTGTTCTGGATGTCCTTGGGTAATCGTATGAATGTTAAAGCACCGGCTTGTAGAGGTGTATATTTTGATATGGTGATAACTAAGTTGTTGATCTCCACTAAACTCCAACCTGAGTCTTTCTGGTTAAATTTCTCAACCTTCTTTAATAATTTTTCATATACATGTTGAGTATACCAGTCTTCCATAGAAGTTTGAGGCAAAATTTCTCTACTTTCGGTAAGGAAAGATTTTTTTTTCTTGAACTGTACCATCACTTTTAGAATTTTGAAATAAACAAAATAATTCAACATTCACTTTTACGCCAGCAACATCTTGCATCATTTCTTCAATTTTTTCAATGACAATACCTTGTGCGTCATTGAGAAATGCACGTAAATCCGTGTGTTCTTGATTAATTACGCACCCAGTCTTGATGTTGTTGGTGAATGCACTTTGGAGGTCTTGCCACTTTATAAGGCGACGATTATTTAAATCACCGCCAGTAACTTTTCCAGAAAGTTTAGAAAATTGATCAGCATACCAACACAACTGCACAATCTGAGCTTGAACACTTCGTCGCACTTGAACACTTGTGTTTGAATCTAACAAGATTGTATTGAAATAATTGATTGTATCAATACACACTTGGTGGCATTTATGACAATTTTCTTCACTGATACTATCCGCTCTTAAATCATTAAATGATTCAGCTACGGAATTAACTAAATTTTGAAGGCTTTTAATTGAATCAGCCATTAAATGTTATTAAGAAGTGTCTTTACACCGCACTAAAAGTGTGTAATTAAAAAATAAAAAAGTGTCTTTGCACTGCTCTAAAAGTGTTTGATTAAAAAATAAAAAAATCGGTCTGTCAGTTGACCCTGCGGGCCACCTTCAAAACTTCCCGCAGTTTTCGAGCTCCTTGAGCTCGAAAACTTTGTTGAGAATACATTTTCGAGCTCTTCGTGCTCGAAAACACTTTGGTATGCCTTTGTTTTCGAAAAATAACGTTTTTTACCATTTTTTCTCCAACGATATCTCTCGAACGAATAAACCGATTGAGACGGTTAAGGTGGTAATCGACGCGTTTTATTGAGTTCTACAACTGATCAGATTTTGAAATTGATTTATCGAGTCGTTTTTGAGAAATTTCCAAAATAATAAAAAAAAATTTTTTTTTTAATTCTTTCGACAACGGTTTCTCTTTAAAGAATCAACCGATTTGAATGGTTTAGGTGGCATTCAACGCGGCTTATAAAGCTTCAGAGCCCAGTTGATTTTGTAATCAATCCATCAAGCCCGTGAAAGTTATCCAAAAAAAAGTTAGCAAAAAAAAAAATCACAAGGAATTTTCACAATAGATTTCACAATGAACTTCGCAGAGTATTCGATGTTGGAGAGATTCGTACTTCTTTTTCGTGAAGTGTGCTCTCACGCGCCTCTTTTTATAGGCAAAAGGATGACTCATCAACTGCGCAGTAGAAAGTTTCAGAACAACCTGTGACGTAATGACTGACGCCGTAAAAATAGATGTCGCCCCAAAAGTACCAACATTACCAAACAAAAAGTAGTAAAATCCCCTAAAATAACGTGTCAAGATAAACTAAAACACTAGTCGGCGCGACAAATGGCATGACGTCACCTACTACGCAGTTTGAAAATCAAACAAAGAAAACGAGTTTATTCCTGCACATGCATGAGTCATCAGTCTAAAAATAGATCTACTCGAACTTTCTACTGCGCAGATATAAAATTAACCAATGAAATTAAAATATAATTAATTTAAAAAATAGTGTGGTGGGGGATAATAGCAAATAGCTGTACCGGATTTTTAATTATTCAGTCATTCATTGTTTGTTGTTGAGATACAAGCTATCAAAATGAAAATGATAATAGATGTGCAAGGGTTTAAAGGCTCAAATAATCAGTTTATTGTAAAAGAACTTGCTTTAATTACAGTTCAGCATAAAATTGATGGTGTTGAAGAAATATCATGTACGTTAATCAAACCACCTTGTAATTGGACATTAGTATCAAATCAATGTCAACGCTTAAATACTTGGGTAACATATAATCATAGTGGAATCACCTGGGATGCTGGAAAAACATCATATTTAAAGCTAAAAGCAACAATTGAACATGTCACTTATAATTACAAATATATTTATGTAAAAGGTTTCGAAAAAAAATTATGGATCCAAGAATTAATTGGTAGTGAAAAAAAAGGCCATTCGGCAGCCGAAATGGAAGGTAGATTTTTCAATTAATTGATATAAAAAAATAGTTTTATACATACATATCTTGTTAGTGTATAGTCATGATATGAAATTAGACTCGTTTTCTAAGAGTAAGGGTAAAAAAATACAACGATGATTATTAATAGAGAACTTCAGATAGTTGATTTGACATAACATTATATAGGTAATGTACCAAACTAACCTTCAAATAAATAAAGTATTGAAAATTTAATTAGTATGAGATCATAATTGTAATCGCTGTTACCATGACAAACCCAGTTAAAATGACAGTAATACTTTTATTTAAAATATAAAATAGCTGTGAAATTAACAGGTTATTTTGTTTACAATAAAATACACGTGACGAAATTGTATTATAATGGGAAATTCATAAGTTATGTGGAATGAAAACCATATTTTCAACATTTTTGATTACACTAAAAAGTTCAAGGGTATCAAATTATTGAAAGAAATAGACAAAACATAAAGCTTAAGGTCATTAATGCGAGATTATTAGTCAAGCTTTTAGATACTTTTTACGGAATTTGTGTATAAATATTAGTTTTGAAGTGACATGAGCTTTAGCGTTGATTAAAAACTGTTTTTTACGAAAAATCATGAAAATTTCAAACGGCTATAATTTCAAAACTATTCGAAGGATTCAGCCTATCTTTGAACCTGATCAAGGTAATCGCTTATAGAATAAGTGTAAAAAATTTCATCAAGATCCGATAAGAACTGTGGGTGCTATCGTAATGACAAGGCAAGTCATAATCATGGGGAGTAGAGGTACGTTTGATACACCATAAGTAATAAAAGAAATACTTTTAATACATAAAATAGCAGTGAAATTTACAGGTTATTTTGTGCACAATGAAATACAACTGACGAAACTGGATTATAATAAGACAAGCATAAGTTATGTGGAATGAAAACCATATTTTCAACATTTTTTGATTCCATTAAAATTTTCGAGGCTATGAAATTATTGGAAGAAATGGTCAAAATATAAAGTTGGAGGTCATAAATTAAAGCTCATTAGTCACGCTTTAAAATACTTTTTGGAGAAATTATCTATGAGTGATAGTTTTACAGTTATATGGACTTGAAAGTGATTAAAAATTGATTTTTTCGAAAAATCGTTGAAATTTCAGACAGCCATAACTTCTAAACTAATCAACCGAATCAGCCCATCTTCGAACTTAACCGTGGTAATCACACATAGAATAAGCGTAGGAAATTTCATTAAGATCGGATGAGAATTGTAGACGCAATCGTGGCCTCAAAAGTCGGTTCTATGACATAAATATATATATATATATATATATATATATATATATATATATATATGAATACATACATATATAAATTTTTCAACGAATGGTATTTTTGAACTCTACTCAACTAATTATGATAGTTTATGACGAAATCCCTTGTAAAATCGACCATGAGGACGAATACAATAGTTAGATTTTTAAAAAAATCTACCTAAAAATTGTTATTGATTTAGATAATTTCAAAATTCCCACGTTGAAAATATAAAAGTATTGAACAATAATTTTTTTAAATACCGTTGTAAATTGAATAATGATTACTGGTGTGCTCTGGAAAATGTAATACTTCTAAAAAATTGCTTTTCAAATGATTAATAAAACTGAACTTGATATAATTATACTTTTTCTTCCCCCCTTTTTTCTTACAATTATTAGGTAGATTTTTTTAAAAATCTAACTATTGTATTTGTCTTCATGGTCGATTTTACAAGGGATTTCGTCATAAACTATCATAATTAGTTGAGTAGAGTTCAAAAATACCACTCGTTGAAAAATTTATATGTGTATGTATATAGATATATATATATATTTATGTCATAGAACCGACTTTTGAGGACACGATTGCGTCTACAATTCTTATCCGATCTTAATGAAATTTCCTACACTTATTCTATGTGTGATTACCACGGTTAAATTCGAAGATGGGCTGATTCGGTCGATTAGTTTAGAAGTTATGGCTGTCTGAAATTTCAACGATTTTTTGAAAAAATCAATTTTTAATCACTTTCAAGTCCATATAACTTTAAAACTATCGCTCATAGATAATTTCTGCAAAAAGTATTTTAAAGCGTGACTAATGAGCTTTAATTTATGACCTCCAACTTTATATTTTGACCATTTCTTCCAATAATTTCATAGCCTTGAAAATTTTAATAGAATCAAAAAATGTTGAAAATATGGTTTTCATTCCACATAACTTATGCTTGTCTTATTATAATCCAGTTCCGTCAGATGTATTTCATCGTGCACAAAATAACCTGTAAATTTCACTGCTATTTTATTTATTAAAAGTATTTCTTTTATTACTTATGGTGTATCAAACGTACCTCTACTCCCCATGATTATGACTTGCCTTGTCATTACGATAGCACCTACAGTTCTTATCGGATCTTGATGAAATTTTTTACACTTATTCTATAAGCGATTAGCTTGATCAGGTTCAAAGATGGGCTGAATCCTTCGAATAGTTTTGAAATTATGGCTGTTTGAAACTTTCATGATTTTTCGTAAAAAACAGTTTTTAATCAACGCTAAAGCTCATATAACTTCAAAACTAATATTTATACACAAATTCCGTAAAAAGTATCTAAAAGCTTGACTAATAATCTCGCATTAATGACCTTGAGCTTTATGTTTTGTCTATTTCTTCCAATAATTTGATACCCTTGAACTTTTTAATGAAATCAAAAATGTTGAAAATATGGTTTTCATTCCACATAACTTATGAATTTCCCATTATAATACAATTTTGTCACGTGTATTTTATTGTAAACAAAATAACCTGTTAATTTCACAGCTATTTTATATTTTGAAAGTTTTATTGTTATTTTAACTGGGCTTGTCATGGTAACAGCGATTACAATTATGATCTCATACTAATTAAATTTTCAATACTTTATTTATGTGAAGGTTAGTTTGGTACATTACCTGTATAAAGTTATGTCAAATCAACTATCTGAAGTTCTCTATCAATAATAATCGTTGTATTTTTTTACCCTCACTCCTAAAAAACGAGTCTTATTTCATATCATGACTATACACTAACAAGATATGTATGTATAAAACTATTTTTTTATATCAATTAATTGAAAAATCTACCTTCCGTTTCGGCTGCCGAATGCCTATTTTTATTTTTATAGTTATTGAGTAATTGTTAACATTTTTATAATCCAAACAATAGTTTAATGATTTAATCTTATGATTAATTATTTTAATCGAATTATCAAAATAATTTAAATGCATCCTGGTAGTCAAAACTGATGATAAGTTGACAACAAGTTGATAGATTAAATTTACCGCCACCATTAACGATAAAATGTATTGATTTTTTTTAGTTCCCGCGTTGAAAAATAACTAAATTGTAACTTAAATAATAATTACTTGCATGCTTTGGAGAATGTAAAATTGGTATTTTAATTAATAAAATTCAACCTTTTTTTCTTCCTCATACTGTTGCGTAATCGAAACTATAAAAGAATTTAAATTCATTTAATTTAAATTCAAATATAGTTTCACTTCCGGCAGATAAAGGCAGCACCTACTGGGGCCTCGTTCATAAATTAAAACTTGATCATGCGCAGCTCGGCGCATGCGCATCTGCCTTTTTCCTGCTTCGTGTCGAGAGGACGGCCGTCATTATCTTTCGCTAATATACATTCACGTGATAACACGTGTTATTCTAAATCTTATCATTTTGTGCTCATCTCAGAGTCATTAATTAAAATAATAATTTAATTAAATTCAGCATTCATCAAGCTCATTAAAACTATAATTATTTTTATAATTTTGGGCACCAGAGCTCAGAAAATAATTACAAAAAGAACTCAAGTATTCAAGTGATCGACGACCACGTTTCTCAAGAGGTTATTCACAAGGGAGACATCACAGGTGCCTTTTTTATTAAATAATTAATTATTACCAGTGCTCAATTAAATTAAAAGACTCTATTTTATAATTAATTTATCATAAACGTGCTCAATATTTTAATAAAATTAATAGTAAATTCTCGCTCGGTAGCCTCTGCAATCATGCTATCACGTGTTCAAGAAATAAATTCCATTCAGTGCAATTTATGATAAACTCATTCAAATTAAATTAAATTCAGTGATAAATTATATTATAAATTAATGAATTCAATTATTCATGCATTTTGTGCTATTAAAAATAGCAATTCAAGTGTTCAATTATAAACTTCGCTCGGTAACCTCTGATTTCATGTTACTGTTTTCCATGACATTTTTACATCAAATCAGTGTTCAAAATAAATTCAAACTAATTACTTTAATTATTTTAATCAATTACTCGAGCTCAATTTTATACTTTGCATTCAATTAATTACGTATTCATGAGCTCAGACAATTTAACAGTATTAAATAATTAAATCAACGATTTAATTGTGTAACCCAGTGATATTATGTGCTGTGACAAATAAAAGTATTGTTATATTTTTTAATATGCGTATTTTTCAAATATCCCAACCACCAACCAGTCCTGGCATGTATTTATTTAATTATTATTACAACATTTTATGGTCCTTCGAGCCGGATGGTTGGTTGGTTGTGTCGGTAGCATCATCAGTGGGCAGCTGCACTAATATAAATCTATTAATAGGTTACGGAGCTCAACATGGGAGATAATGAGGAGAAGGAGGATTCTCCCAAGGAGATTCAGCACTCAATGGGTCTGGAAGGCATCACCACGGATCCACATCTCTTTCCAGTGATCTTCCACAGAATACCCAACACTCAAATCACTCAATGACTTCTTGGTCAGTCGTGCTCGGGCTCAAGAACGAGTGGAACAGGCAGCATCGTCAAAACCACCACGCTCATCGGGGAAAACAGCTTCATACGCTGCTGCAGCTGTTTCTAACTCATCTGGCACTCAACCTCCAGCAACGCAATCATCAGCTGCACTCACTAAGCCTCCCAAGAAGGCATTTCCTCCTGCACAATATCCTTGTGATTTGTGCGAGGGAGATCACTTTATTGTGCGATGTACTCAATTTTTGGGACTCACTAATGCTCAACGCACTCAAGTCGTTGTTGACAAACGGCTGTGTGAGAATTGTTTTGGACATCACATGCCTGTCGCTTGCAACTCACTCTTCAAGTGTAAGGTGTGTCAACAAAAACACCACACCATGATACACCCGGGACTCAACAGTACTCAAAAATCATCCAACTCAGCCGCTAAACGCACTCAATAAGGACGTCTGCTTCCACATGACGACTCGAGCAACGCTCAACTGAACTCAATTGCACTCAACACGTCTGACACTCATCCTACTTGCACTCATCGCCCAGCAATCTTACCCGCAACTTGCCTAGTGGACTTGATCACCAAGTTAAGTACTCATCCAGTACGCATCTTGCTGGACCCAGGTTCTGAATTATCGTTTGTTTCAGATTCTCTGGTGAACTCACTTAAAATTAAACGCACTCATTCATCTATCCAGATTATTGGTATTGGTGTAGCCAATGCGGGTAGAACTAAAGGTCAAGTCGCACTCAAGCTCTCATCTAGGCATTCAAACGACTCAGTAATCGTCAGTGCTCATATACTGGGTGGTCTTACTACTCAACTACCATCTGTTGCGCTCAACACACTCAACTGGGACCAATACAAACAACTACAATTGGCAGATCCAGCGTTCATGAGACCAGGACCAATTGATATCATCATTGGTGCCGATCATTATGGTCTTATTATTAAATATGCACTCATTAAAAGGTCTGAAGGCCTGCCAATCGCTCAAGATACCATCTTCAGGTGGATATTACTTGGTCCAGTCACTCAACACACTCATCGACCACCTATTACTTATCATGCTGCTGTCGAGCAGTCTACTCAACAACTTCAAGACCTGCTATCACGCTTCTGGACTCAAGAAGAAATTCCAGTCAGCAAAATCAAGGAACTCAACCCAGATGAAGAGGCGTGTGAAGCTCATTTTCAACAAACTCATCGACGAGACAGTTTAGGACGGTACATAGTCTAACTGCCAGTCAAATCGTCACCTCAACAACTGGGAAATTCGTACTCAGCAGCATACCGCTGTCTTATTCATCTCAAACGTCGTCTAGATCATGACGATCGTTTGGAAGCACTCTATCTTGATTTTCTAAAGGAATACAAAGAACTCAACCACATGGTGGAATCAACTCAATCAACAACAAATGAACCAGCCTACTATCTTCCTCATCATGGAGTATTACGGGAGAGCAGCATTACAACTAAGCTGCGAGTAGTCTTCAATGGTTCCAAATCCACCAGCTCAGGTCTTTCACTCAACGATGTGCTTCACACAGGTCCAAAACTGCAACTAGACATCTTCGACGTACTCATAGGAGTTCGCACTCATAAGCTCATCTTCATAACAGATATCACAAAGATGTATAGGCAGATTTTGGTCGACGAACGCGATCAATCACTTCAACAAATACTCTGGTTCAACCAACAAGGCCAAATCACTCCATATAAACTCACCACGGTCACCTACGGGACCAGACCAGCTCCATATTTGGCCGTTCGTGCTCTACTTCAATTGGTTGAAGACGAAGGACATCGATTTCCTCTTGCGATCATTCCACTCACCCACGGAAGATATGTCGACGATATCTTTGGTGGTGCTAATCAACTTAAAGCACTCTGCAAGGCGGGCGGATTCCCTCTTGCTAAATGAGCAAGCAATCATCCAAAATTACAACAACTCAATCATGTGGAAGCGATCAAGAATCACAAATTCGAGGATTCAGACTCCAGCACCAAGATTCTGGGCATGTACTGGTCCTCATACTCAGATCAGTTTTATTTCAAGTACTCACCACCATGCTAAACTCAAAAATTTACAAAAAGGATCATTTTATCAGAGATTGCTCAAATTTTTGATCCTCTTGGATTTCTCGCACCACTCATCATTCGAGCCAAGGTATTCATGCAGGAGCTTTGGCTCGAAAAGCTCAACTGGGACACTCCATTGGCAGCTAATCATCGGCATGAATGGAGAAACTTCAAAAATGAACTCAAACTCATCTCTGAAATCAAAATTTCAAGATGGATCCACTCATCCACGTGCTCAACCACCGAAATCTATGGATTCTCGGACGCCTCACAATTGGCAATGGCAGCTGCCGTGTTCATCAAAGTCCACACACCTGCTCATGGAGTCAGAGTTACGCTGCTCTGCTCTAAAACCAAGGTAGCTCCGTTAAAACGACTAACGATACCAAGGTTAGAACTCACCGCAGCTCACATGTTGGCAAAACTCATAAAACACTGCCAGAGCACTCTAAATCTCACTCAATCGCCAACATACTTGTGGACGGACTCAACAATCGGTCTCACGTGGATTAAATCTCATCCGTCTCGCTGGATGGAGTTTGTTCGGAATAGGGTGTCACATATTCAAGATCTACTTCCAGATGGCCACTGGAATTTCATTCCGGGCACACGAAACCCAGCAGACTGCGCAACACGAGGGTTGACACCTAGTCAACTCCGTGATCATCAACTATGGTGAACTGGCCCACCATGGTTGCTTAAGAGTTCATCGTCCTGGCCTAAATGTCCATCAATTGATGATACAGGAGCTCAAGCAGAAGAACGGCCTGGATTGGCCCTATTCTCATCGAATTCATCACTAAAATCGAGGTGGCCTATTATGGAACGGCCAATACCACTACTACGCATGTTACGAGCTACTGCAATCTGCTTTAGACTCCGTGACATGATCAAGAAATCACCGAACTCATCACTCAATACTCCAATTACTTCTGGTGAAGTAATTTACGCACTCAACTTCTGGATCAAAGAAACTCAACGTATTCATTTTGCAACCGAGATCAACATGCACTCCAAACACGCACCATGGCCTAATGGTCATCCATTTGCTCGATTGGTTGCATTCATTGACACCGACGGCATCATTCGAGTAAGTGGACGGTTGGAGAATGCTCCAAATCAAGACCAAAGTAAGCATCCTGCTATTCTACTACGGAATGCGGCACTCACTAAACTCATCATCTCTGATGCTCATCAGCGTACCATGCATGGTGGTACTCAACTTACTCTTGCATTCATACGACAAAAGTACTGGGTTATTGGCGGTAGACAACCAGTATGCTCAGTTATACTCAAATGTATAAAATGCGCACGACATCGTGCTGATAGAGCTCAACAACTCATGGGTCAGCTACCAGTATCACGAGTCACTCCATCATCCGCATTCACTCACACTGGAGTTGACTATGCTGGTCCAATAACACTCAAAAATTGGAGACGTAGAGGAGCAAAAACATACAAAGGCTGGATTTGTGTTTTTGTCTGCCTGTCTACGTTAGCAGTACATCTAGAGGTAGTCAGCGACTACAGCTCTAGTGGGTTCATAGCAGCAATTCGCAGATTTATCAGCCGACGAGGCATCTGCACAGCACTCTACAGCGATTGCGAAACGACGTTCAAAGGCGCTGAAAATGAACTCAACCGTCTGTTCACTCAAGGAACTCAAGAGTCAAGAGAAATACTGGATCACATCACTGTGAACAGTATTGCTTGGCATTTCAACCCACCAGCAGCTCCACACATGGGTGGAAAGTGGGAAGCTGCTGTCAAATCACTCAAACACCACCTAACTCGGACAGTGGGAGAATCTTCATTCACGTTTAAAGAATTTACGACTCTTCTTACGCAAATTGAAGCTATATTGAATTCAAGACCATTGGAGCCACTCACGGAAGATCCAGATGACATTGATGCACTCACTCCTGGTCACTTCTTAATTGGACGAGCACTCAACATGATTCCTGAACACAGAATAATAACAACAACAACAACCTGGATCGCCGACACTTTCGCTGGCTTCTACAGTGATCATAACGATAACATCAGATGATAATGATTCACGAACAACAGAATCGCTATCACTACCATCATCACCATCACCATCATCACCACCACCACCATCACCTCAATCACCATCGGTCTTCTTAACAGAACCATCTGCTCCACCACTACCAGCCAATCGAGGAGACTTAAATTCAGATGGCGAAGCATCTGAGTATACTGATAATGATGAATAGATATTTCAGTCTTTTGTGATTATTATTATTATTTAATTTTTTTCGATTATTATTATTTAATTTTTTTTTTTTTGATTATGATTTAATTTTCTTGATTATTATGATTTAATTTTTTTTTATTATTATGATTTAATTATTTCAATATTCTGATTTAATTTTGCGATTATTACTATTGAATTTTTTTAAATTTATCATCTAATATTTAATTTTTGGAAGTTTTTCCTTTATTTTTTTTTTCATTTTTAATAATTATTATCAGTTTTTTGCTAATATTATTTAATAGCTATTTATTGTATTAATTATAAGAATTCTCACTCTTCGATTATTGGTGTAATTGAAAAAAAAATACTTTTTTGTAACATTAATTCAATTATAACACACACACACACACACACACACACACACACACACACACACATTTTTTTATTTAATCTAACTAAAAATAAAAATAAACAATATTTCAAAAAAAGAATTATCATTTTTTTTTAAATTAATTAATTACTTTACCAATAATAAAAAAACACCCATCAAGATTTTCGTCGTCGTGTGTTAAAAATATCCGTGTCCCTCCTGTCCAACTTATCCCTCACAGTTAAAATACCGCGCGCTGCACAGAGTGTGCGCGAGTGGGCTTTTTTTTAAATTTCCCACAAATATAAAACCTGCTGCCACCTTTTGTACACCGTCGACTTGTCATCATTCCTAATAGCACAGTTTGCTTGAGCAAAAGTTTACTGTATAAAAGTTCCGTCAAATTCCGTCAACTTCGGACTTTTCCATTTTGACGACATTATGTATGCGACTTGCCATTGAATTTGACGTAAATTTACTCTAAAAGTTGTTGTTAATTTTAAGTCAAATTTTATATCAATTTATCATCAATTTGACTTGAAAAATTGTTAAGTATATTTTTTTTTTTTTTGTTTTACCCACAAATTGTTGACAATTTTGTGTATAAATTTGCTTATCTTCTGAAATGGTAAGAATCAACATTACCGACTGTTTTTTTCGTAAAAGTTGACCTTTAAATTAAAGAAAAATTAACCGTAATTTTTTTTTTGATTTCAAATTTTGGTGTGAAATTCACTGCAAGTTCGGGCAGCGGGTTTCAGGTAATTTCAACAACAAATTACGCTCAATTTCTTTGCATAGCGCATGCGTAGTCTGACATTTTTTTTCCCCAAATTATAATACTATTATTATTATTACTTATTATTATTGTTACTATTATTATTCAAAATTCGACTAAGAAACTAAAATTACTATGAAAAGGTCTATGAAAAATTCTGTAAAAGGATAATAACATTTTGAATATTTTATTTTTTCAAAAAAAAAAGAAAAGTACATTTATGTTGACCAGATAGCAAATTCAAATTGGCTATATTTACTACCATGAAATCTTAAATAAAGATGCTGTTCTTCGACAGTGTTGACAAGGTTTTTGAATGTGTCTTCATCGGCAATTAATTGGTTGTTTGTCCGTGTTGGAAAGAATACTGTAAATTTACCATCAAGAGCAGCAACCACTCTAGGTCCATACTGCGTTGGAATTATTTTCAATTCGGTAATTTTGTACATTTTGCCAACTTCTAATTCTTTAAATTTTCTGGTTGGCAAAATGTTCTCTAAATTACTAATCTCATTGAGTTTCTTGAAATCCATCCTACAAAACGATATTTAATTAATTAGTTAATTAATAAGTTGATTAATTCATTGATAGAGCATCAAATAATTATGTAAATTTACAAGTAAAATGACTTACGTGATTTATAAAAAAAACGAATACAATAAATATTATAAAAAACTTTATTATAAACTTTTCACTGACTGTTCACTTAGATGTTTCAGCATAGACTGAGTGCTAAGAGCTCAAGAGCTCAAAAATTATTCGTCTACCCCCCACTGCAACTCGGAAACAAGCTCAAACTTGTCGGATGACGCAATCGATGACGTCATCTAGTAAAAGGGTGGGTGAGGAGGGTACGCCGATAGATGGCATCCTCTCAGCATGCTTCTCGAATGCACTTGTCCATACCTCAGTTTCAATATATTAGACTTAAAATTACTACACTTGTAAGTACACGCACACTAACACAACCTGTAGTTGGTAGGCAGCTAGTGCCAGCTCTGGAGGTGATGCGAATTACTCAACCACCTTTTATCTGGTAGGCTGCCCACGACCCAATCTAGTTTGAAAAGATGCGTGTATGCTACTTTTTTACGCAATTACCATCGTACATAACTTCAAAAAACATCCAAAAATAACCTCAAAAGTGTGTTTTAGTCGGTAAAATAGATCTCACTGACCGTCAACATAACGTAGTCGACAGCCAAACCAAGTTGACTGATGGGCAATCTCAAAACAGACGATAAAACAGTGCTTACCAACTGCCAAATCAGAGCTTACCGACTACCAATTCGAGTACTGTCAGTAAAAACAGGCCTTACTGACCGCCAGTATATCTAACAGCCGTCGACCGCTTACCCTCGGCCAATAACTTAGCATGGACTAGAACCCACAATCCGTTTTATCGGGGGGAGGGTGAACCCCCCTTGCTCTACTACTTCTATTACATTTGTGTTGATTAATTCTGTTAGGTTCATATTATTTTCTGTTTCATTTTTATGTTTCAAGAATTCACTTGAGTAATTATTGTTGCTGGAGTTATTGGAAAATGTTTTGGCTAAAATATTAGCCATGTCTGTCGATGATGATTTGATCATACCATCAATGTCATGAATAGCTGAGGGGGACCATGATGTTTCTGAGCCTTGATAGCGGTTAAAGAATTTCCAAAAGCTATTTAAAGATGTATTTTGGTCGAATAAAGCCATAAGATTATGTTAAGATTGACGTGAACTTTCTTTAAGAACTCTCCTGGCTTCGGCTCTTGCTATGTTGAAAGCTATTTTTCTTTCCAAAGTTTTGTGTTTTTTATACTTGTTGAAGGTAGTTTTTTTTTCTTGGATGGCTGACTTACATTTATTATTCCACCATGAAAGTTTTTTTGTGCCCTTGTGATGATATACTTCAGTTTTAGGAATGCAGGCATCTGCCACTTATAGGATGGTATCCATGAAAACATTCAGAGCAGTGTCAATGGATAATTTATCAGTAGATAAGGGTGGAGGGAGCTTGTTGATTTCTTTCTCCATCATCACGGTGTAGTTTGACCACTCAGCTTTTTTAATGTTCCATTTCGGTGCTATATAGTGGTTCTCTTAGTATGCACTTAGCTTGTTTATACTAATCACAATAGGATAGTGATCACTATCATACAGATCTGTTAGGGGACACCATTGAAGCTTATTAGCAATAGTTGGGCTGCTAAAAGACAAATCTATAGCACTTCCATTACCCGATCTGGTCGAGAAATGAGTTGGACTACCATCATCTAGCAATAGTATCTCCGGGTTGTCTAATATGTGCTCTACTATTTCGCCTCTTCTATTAGTTTGGTTGGAACCCCATGCTTGGCTATGACTATTATAGTCACCAACTAGAATAAAAAGTTTGGGTCATTGACTGAGTAATTCATTTAGTATATTTATGTCGAACGACTGACTGTTGGAGATGTATATGTTTCATATAGTGGTGTATAATGGGTGTTCAGTTTTAATTGCGATAGCTTCTAGTGTAGTGCATAGCGGGATCTCCATGCTTTGAATATGTTTCTTAATAAGTACAGCTACTCCGCCAATCGCGGGGAGACAATCGACTCGGTTTTTTGTAAAAATATTAAATTCTTTGAGCGTTTTAATTTTATTATTACTTTTTAGAAGCGTTTCCTGAAAGCAAACTACTTCTGATTGATAACGTTTTAATAATAGTTTTAAATTCTCAATCAACTAGCTAATATCACACAATAAAAACTATACACTTAGTAGAAAAAGACCTTAAAGGTCGAACTAAGCGTATTAAACACTAACACTGTTGGAAAATATTCGTTGAGTCGTCTTGACACAACCTTCTCCTACGAGTGTCGGAATAGAATTTTTTTTTTTATTAAATCAGAATTTAACCTAGAATTTTTTTGAAAATACCTTCCCATTTCCGAAAAATTATAAAAATTCAAACCACCTTTTATTAACTTGTTACGGCAATCAAAATTAAAAATACTCCGAATTTCCCGAAAAGAATTTTAATTTAAAATAATCTCTCTCATTTTTCAGATAGTTCACCATGCCGGTTTTCATGGGCGTGCAGTCGTTTCACCGTCGCTTGCCTTAACTTCGGCGAGATGTAAGTATTTATGCTTTCCTTTTCCCTTGTTTTTGAACCTGTCTATTAATATATCCTTTTTCTTTCAAGGTTATCAAACGACTCAGGAATATCCTAAGGATTTTGTGTCTGGGCCATTACCATCCACTAATGGCTCTAGATCTCATGGATGAGATAAAAAGTCTTACTAGTCTCCATCTCCCCATCATCTTTGAGGGTTTATGTACCCTCCTCGAGCACGTTAATAAGGTGCCTCTTGCACAACATATTCAGGCCCAGATTTCATTCGATCAATATAACCAGTCATATCATTATTCGGGTAATCTGGGCCCCATCCAAGCCCTGTTGGATGAAATCCAGGATTTACTGGATAGGTCATAATAATTACTCCAGAAAGGAAAGAGAAGAAAAAAACTTTCAAAATCTCTCACAATTTTAATAATTTGTTGTCTGATTTTTTTTCTATAATTTGTTCCGCTCAATAAAATGATAATGATGTAACCAAAGAAAGAGAAAAAAAAATTAACCTGTGTTCCCATTTTTTTTTTTAATAAAAAAAATTATTCCTATTATAAAATTAAAAAAATTCTATCATTTACAGAACGGAAAACATATTTAATTTAATTGTGAAATTTACTTGATATTTATTACACATTTTTTTTTTGTGAATTTTTAAGTTCTACTATTTACTATCCTCAGCAAGGAGTTATTATTGAGCTTACAAGGTGAGTATATTACATCGGTTGTTAATTAAGTTATAAATCAAAAAATATCTATAACTCATGTGCCTCATATCCTCTATAACTTAATTTTATATGAAAATAAAATACCGTCAATGAAATGTCACATTAACTTATGGTAAATTTCTAATAAACGTATCGAACTGCCTTAAATTAAAGACAGTATTATTGTACTAATATTAATGATGCATATTTGTACGTAGCCTACGATTTCCTAATATGAGACTAAAACAATTATAACCAAATGTTTAAGGCCCTTGTGAGATAAGCAATATTATTATTTTTTTCTTAAAAAGAAAAAAAAATAGCACTATATATATATATATATATATTAGGGTGTACCAAAAAAAACAAATTTTTTTTTTTAACCTGTTATGGGCTCAAAAGTTACTTTATATTATAAAAAAAATCCTTACTAAATTTCAGCCAGATATCTCTAAAATTGAGCTATCACAATGGGGGGTCCTCTTTCCCATTTCAAATACACGTAAAAATTTTTCATTTTAGTTTTCCGTTGTTAAGACTATGGAAAAATATTTTTTTTATATTCCGCCTAGTATGATTTTGTAGAAAATTAAATTCTCTACAAAAAAATTGCTGAAGCATTATGTACGTCAAACGAACTGGGAAAAAGTTACGGGGCCTCAAAGATCGACAAAAATATAGTATCTTTAGTGTAAAATTTTTTTTATTATTTTTTATTTTTATTCTATCAAAAAATTTTTTTTTTAATTTTGACAAGCATGGTCTTCTAGGAAATTTGATTTCCTACAAAAAATATCTGATATCATACATATGTCAAATGTATGAGAAAAAAGTTACAGGGCTTTAAATGACAGAAAAAAATGAAGTTCACTTATCGTTGACATTCAAGTTCAAAAAACAAATATTTTTTAGACTACATTTTCGATGACATTTAAAGCCCTGTAACTTTTTTCTCATTCATTTGACGTATATATGATATCAAATACTTTTTATAGGAAATTAAATTTCTTACAAGACCATGCTTGTCAAAATTAGAAAAAAAAAATTTTTGATTGTTTAGTGAGGAAGGGGCAGTATATTGGTTCTTTTTAAAATAAAACGATTTTTGAAATACACTTAAACAATTTTATTCGACTATAGTCACCCGGAGTGTGATGCTCAAGACGGGGAGTTAGGTCGAAGTGTTAGATGGAGAAGAGACCCTTCGGTATCAGAGCTCTGATATTCGTAGGAGTACCGAAGGGTAGTAGTGGGAGCAAAAAAGACAACGAAGATTTGCGGAAGTTGTCGAAAGAAAATCTTCGGAAAAAATAGAGGTAAAGCGCGACAACAAACGCAAACGATGACGTCAGTGGGCCCCGCAGTCGCTGGCCGGGCGACCGTGGGTCCTTAATCCATTTGGGTTTATTGCTTGACAGAAGGAAGTCGTAAAAAATAGCAAAACGTAAAAAAGGAAAGGTAGAACAGCTGCTAGGAAAAACCCATGGGTTCGGGAAAACCCATGGGTCGGAGGGAAAAAACTCCGGGTTACAATATTTACAAATGTTGACTACTTAATCCTACTAAAATAAATTTCTTACAAAAAACTTAAAAGTACTTTATAACAATGCCTTCTGAGTCTACTGTTACTGTAAAATAAATGCTAAAAAATATTACTAGTACTTTAACGCTAGACTATTTCTAATACTTTAAAATATAAATATTAGGAGTACAAATAAGTTTCCGCCGTTTTATTGTAGATGGCGCGGCACGGAGTTTCGGTTAGCTTTCGCAGATGATAACCGGCTTAAAAAATAGTTTGGACATTCAAGAACAACATAACCTATTAATATCATTGATTTTATATTGGTGAAATATAATTTTCATAAGTTGAAAATGTCGAAATTTGAGCCAAGTAAGCGTCATTTGCGGGAAATATTAGTTTACTTCTTTAATTTAAAGAAATCTGCTGCTGAGGCGCATCAATTGCTCGTAGAAGCATATGGTGAGGGTGCTTTGAGTGAGAGAACGTGTCGAGAGTGGTTTCAAAAGTTTAAAAACGGTGATTTCGACGTAAAAGACAAAGATCGCAGTGAAAGGCCAAAAATTTACGAGGATGCAGAATTGGAGGAATTATTGGAGGAAGATTCATCTCAAACACAAAAAGAACTTGCTCTAACATTAGAAGTCACTCAGCAAGCAGTCTCACATCGTTTAGAATCATTAGGAATGATTCATAAACAAGGAAATTGGGTTCCGTACGAATTAAAGCCGAGAGATATTAAACGCCGATTATGCTTAAGTGAAATGCTGCTAGCTAGACATAAAAAAAATGGGTCTTTTACATCGTATCATAACTGGTGATGAGAAGTGGATACATTATGACAATCCAAAAAGAAGAAAATCATGGGGATTACCTGGCCACGCGTCAACATCAACAGCAAAACCGAATATTCACGGAAAAAAACTTATGCTGTGTATTTGGTGGGATCAGCTAGGTGTAGTGTATTATGATTCGCTTAATCCGAGCAAAACAATTACTGGAGCCCTCTATCGAACACAATTGATTAGATTGAGCCGAGCTCTGAAGGAAAAACGCCCTCAATACTATTCTAGACACGAAAAAATTATTCTTCTGCATGACAATGCTCGTCCACATGTTGCGGCTCCTGTGAAAAAGTACTTGGAAACACATGATTGGGAAGTGTTACCCCACCCGTCGTATTCACCAGACATTGCACTGTCCGATTATCACCTGTTCCGGTCCATGGCACATGCTCTGACGGCGCAGCGGTTCACATCTTATGAGGATACCAAAAATTGGGTTGATTCGTGGATAGCCTCAAAAGACAAGGAGTTCTTCAGACGTGGGATTCGAATGCTGCCTAAGAGATTGGAAAAAGTGGTTGCAAGTGATGGGCAATATTTTAAATAAATTTATATTACCGTTCTTCTATAATAAATATTTAATTTGTGTTAAAAAACGGCGGAAACTTATTTGTAACCCTAATAATTTTAAATATAAAGTAATAAGAAAAACTACAAATATTAATTATTAACTTAACTAATTATTTTCGTGACCGCCACAATAGAATAAAAATAAAAAAAAATTTAACACTTCGGAAACTAAATTTTTGTCGATCTTTGAAGCCCCGTAAATTTTTCGCAGTTCGTTTGTCGTACATAATTCGTCACCACTTTTTCGTAGAGAATTCAATTTCCTAGAAAATTATAATAAGTGGAATTTCGGAAAAATTTTTTTTCATAGTCTTAATAACGAAAATTTCAAATAAAAAAAACGAGT
>OZ024706.1:17460905-17673288 GCA_964016945.1 Microplitis deprimator | reverse complement strand
AGATCTTGTCGGATAGTATAGCATCGGGAAAAAAGAAATCTCTGAAAATAAAACTATGTATAACTAGTTTTCTACTAAATGTAAAAAATTTAAAAAACAATAAATAGTAAAAAGAAAATTCAATATTTCAAAATAATTTATGTTAATTAAATGGAAAAATATAAATATGAATTGTGAAATGACGGAATAAAAAATCTCTAGATTCGTAAACCACTAAAAAAAAACATAGTTACTATCTAAAAATTTGTAAATAATTTTTGTGTGTACTTGAGAATATCTATAATTAAAAAGACTAAATTAAAAAGTTAATAAAAATTAATTTCTATAAATAAAGATACACCTCCATATAAATTACTGTATAAAATTTAATTGTAATAAATAAAAACATAAAAAATTAAGAATAACTGTAATTATCAAAGTATAAAGTCATTTAAAAATATTTAGAATATTCTCTCTAATTGAATGAATGAATAATGAAAGTATGCAATCTTAAAGAGAACAGAAAAAAATTACTATGAAAAAAAAAATTCTAAAAATAAACATTTACATAAGTAAACATGTATATAAAAAAATTATGTAAAAATGAACATCTCGGTAAATAAAATATCTATAAAAAATTAATTAGTTTTGAACATCTCTATAAAATATAATATCAAAACAAATTTGATTATAAATATCATATTTTATAAATGTGTTCCATTGGTGTACACCAATTTACTGGTGTACACAATATTACCACGGTAATACACTAATTTGATAAGTGGAAACCGAAACATGCGAACCTTCTCAATAAGACAATTTATAGATAAATTGAGAAAAATATAGATAGCCCGAACTGGAAATCGAACCCCGACCATGTCGGTAACGCGCCGAGTGCTCTACCAGTTAAGCTATCCGGCACTATACTATATTCCGTCCAATTTAATCTATAACTTATTGAGCCACACCGTCCATCGAACGGTAATACACCAAGGATTAAAATGGAAATACACATAATTAAAGCCAGGCCTTTGGCATGGAAGGGGAAAACTCACACATGCATAAAAAAACAAAAGAAATGTATTTGTGTAATCGGCTAAACTCGGTAATGAACTACATTCAGTTTGTAGTTTAAAAGCATCAAGATGGTGCTATTAGAAAAAAAAATTATTCTTTTGTTTTTCACGGTCCGATTGCAGTGAAGCTTATAATTAGTTCATAAAATGTTTTTGAATGTTTCTTTTTCTTGTCAAACGTTTAAGAAATTTTCTAAAAGGCGTTAAATATTGTGTAACATATAGAATTATAAAAAAAGGAAAATTCTTCTCACACTTACTTGAGTCAAGAGAATAATTTTTTGAGTTGAAGAATTATTCTTAGTCCAAAAAAATTTTCTTGTTTCAAAAATTTATTCTTTTCACTTAAGAAAATCAGTTTTTTTTTTTTCAAAATGGTATTTTTAGTTCAAAATTTTGTCTCTTGAACCAATTTAATTTAATCGAGAATCGTGTATTTATCTTACTGCAATGAAGCCGTAAATTTCATGAATGCGTTTCCCTTACTGCTTCAATGCAGTAACGTCAACAATTAGTACATGAATCATTTTTCTTTATAAATTTGAATGATTTCATAAATAGAATCTACTATTTCCGATGAGGTCCTTAGAGTGTAAAACAATAATTATTTTATTTAAATTAAATCGAAAATTTTTACTGCATCACTGCAGTAGAGCAAAATTTTAGTAGTGAGAACATTCTGCTGTCAAATTTATTCCTTTCCTTGTGAAAAGCGATTCAATCAGTTTGCTTCGATTTAAAATTCAAAGATCTCCAGTAAATATTGATAGGAAACTAATATATTAATTAAAAATTGAATACTGCATAATTGTAGTCAACACGAAAAATTAATGTTAATGGAAATCTGAACGTATAACTTTTTTATCTTATATAAGTTGCTAATAATTTAAGACGTCATTACTAAAATAACGTAGTTCTAACCAAATGTTGTTAGAAACCGATTTTTTTGACCATAAAAGAGATAGGCATAGTTGCAGTAAGGATGAAAAATAAATGTTGAAAGAAGTATGAACATATAACTCTATTATCTGAATGAATTGCTAGTGAATTATGCTGTCATTACTAAAATAATGTAGTACTCACCCAATGTTGTTAAAAACCGAATTTTTTCATTCAGATAATAAAGTTATATGTTCATACTTCTATTAACATTTATTTTCCATCCGTAGATAGGTAGAGGGGGTTCTGGCTCATTATGGACACGAACCCATGATCTGTTGTACCGACGGATGGTCAGTAATCGATTTGCGATAAGGTGTCGGCTGTTGGTGTGGTTATCTGGGGCCTTTTTGGCATCATTTTGACGTTAATTGACATCATTTTGCCGCTAATTGTCATCATTTTGTGCTTATCTGGGGCCTTTTTGACATCATTTTGATGATAATTGATGTTATTTGGCAGTCTTTTTACCGTCTGAGCTCATTTTTGAGCTTATCTAGGACCCTTTTGAGCTCACGTTCGCCATTTTGAGCTCGTCTTATGGTAGATGACGCCTCATGTATATTTTGAGCGGGAATTTTCGAAAAAAAATCAATACTCGCGTTGGCCTCACAGTTGGTAGTTTTGAGCTTTGTCCGCCATTTTGAGCTCTGATTTACCATTTTGAATTAAATATTATGTCCATATCCGCCTTTTTTAATCAAATATTATGCCCATGTCCGCCATTTTGAGCTCTGATCCACCATTTTTAATCAAATATTATGCCCATGTCCGCCATTTTGAGCTCTGATCCACCATTTTGAATTAAATATTATGTCCATATCCGCCATTTTTAATCAAATATTATGCCCATTCCCGCCATTTTGAATCTAATATTATGCTAATGTCCACCATTTAGAATTAATTTTAAAACTTTCGAGCTTGCGTTTTTCTGAAGTTACTGAATGAATATGTGGCACATTTTCAAAAAAATTATCATGCATTAATTAGAAATTGCAAGATTTTACAACAACGAATTTTCTATATTAGCTGTGACTTAATTGATTTGTAGATGATGTCATTGAGTTTAATTTTGACTGCGTAGTAGATTGTTTATTTTTAGATGATGACTCATCCTGTTCCGAGAAAAAAACTTTCCATTGTTATTTTAACTGCGCAGTAGAATATACCAGAGAGTTTATTTTTAGATGATGACTCACACGATTTTGTTTTTAGATCATGACTTATACAGTTAAATTTTCAACTGCGTAATAGATGACGTCAAACTCATCGTCACGCCATTTAGATCTTAGGTTATGTTGATACAATCTATGAATTTTTTTGCCAAGATTCTAGGGGATTTTGTTTTATAAGGTTGGTACTTAGTTATTTTCTAGGAATTTTGTGCAAGTTTCTAGGGAGTTTTATTTCATAAGGTTGGTACTCACGAGTGCTAGAACTTTCTACTGCGCAATTGATGAGTCACCCCCCACCTATAAAAGCACCGCGTGAGACCATACTTCACAAAATGAAGTACGAGTTTACTCAATGACGTACGAATCTCTAACGATTTTAAGTTCTTTGTGTGCGCATTTAAAAAATTTTTATAACAAAAAATTTTTAATAAACAATTTTTTAAGTGATTATTTGAACAATATATAAATAATTTGAGTGATAAATTTTTTAAATGAACAATCGTAGTGATTTTTTAAAAATTCATTAATTTATATAATACTAGTGCAGTGATAAACTTTTAATAAACAATTTAAGTGGTTATTTGAACAATATATAAATAATTCAAGTGTTTTAGTGATAAATTTTTAAATGAACAATCTTAGTGATTTTTTAAAAACTTATTTTTTACTAAACTAATTAATTTATATAAAAACTACTTAATAAACAATACTAGTGATAAACTTTTGATAAACAATTTCAAGTGTAAATATAAACAGTGACTTTAGTGATGAACTTTTGAAAAAATGGCACAAAACGATTTTATTGCGGCGCTTCAGCGTCCAGTAGATTCAATAATTAAATCATTTAATGATTTACATGATCAGCCATTAGCTGAAGAACATTGTCAAAAGTGTTATCAAGTGTGCACTGATACAATTGATTACTTCAACGAGATCTTGCTAGATCCGCAAATAAATGTTCAAGTTAGAAGAAGTGTACGTGCAAATATTGTACTTTTATACTGGTATGCTGATCAATTTGCACAATTGAGTGGAGAAGTAACTGGTGGTGACTTGCGTGCAAACCGACGTCTCATCAAGTGGCAAGATCTTGAAAACGCATTTTCAAATAAGATTAAATCTGGATGTGTGGTGAATCAAGCTCACACAGATCTTCGTACTTTTCTTGATGATGCTGAAGATCTTATAACTGAAAAAGTTGAAAATATGCTCAGAGATGTTGCTGGGCTTAAAGTAAATGTTGAATTGATTTGCAAATTTCGAAATGTAAAAGCTGAAAATGTCATCGAAGAAACAAAGTCATTCAACACCAAGAGCCGAGAAATTTTACCCGCAACATCTCATGCTACTTGGTATAAAGATCATGTCAATGATAAATTGTTGAAGAAAGTCGAGGAATTCAATCAAAAAGACTCTGGGTGGAGTTTAACTGAAATCCACAATTTAATCATTACAATGTCGAGATATGCGCCTCTTCAAGCTGGAGATTCAACGTTTGTGGAGCTACCCAAGGACATCCAGGCGAAAAAAGCAGTATTAAATATTCAGAATTTTGATGAACACTGTTTTTTATGGAGCATTGTAGCAGCATTATATCCAGCTAATAGTAATCCTATAAGAAAAACATCTTATCCTCACTTCAGCTCTATATTAAAATATGAAGGTATAAATTTTCCAATCACTTTAAATGATATCCCCAAATTCAAAAAATTAAATAATTTATCAATTAATATCTACGGTATCGAGTCAGAATTTTGCAATAAAAAATCCGATAAAAGTACAATAAATCCTTTGTATCTAAGTAAACTTATAAAGTCTGATAAAAAAGTTATTCATCTCTTAATGGTACAGCAGAATATTAAATTAAATAAATCAGATTTTGATATTAAAAATTTTCAACCTAAATTCCACTTTGCTTTGATCAAAGATCTTTCACGACTAGTTCGATCTCAAATTACAATGTCAAAATGCAAATTATTTTTTTGCGATCGATGTTTGAATCATTTCAAATATGATTATTCATATGAAAATCACAAAGCTGATTGTTTTAAAATGAATAAAGTCCATATGACATTTCCAAAGGAAAAAGATCAAATTTAAAAATTCAAAAACTACCGATACAAAGACACTATACCTTTTGTTGTATATGCGGACTTGGAATGTACACTAGAAAAAATCCAAGAAGATGATGAAACTCAGAAGCATGTTCCACACAGTGTAGCATTCTATCAGCACTGCAGTTATGATAATAAATTATCTAAATTTAAATTAAATCGTTCAAAATTTTGTATTGATTGGTTTATTTTAAAGTAAGAAAAATTAGCTATCGAGTATGAAGGATATTTAAAAAATCCTATACCAATGAAACCACTCACCAAACAGCAGCAAGAGACTCATGATCAGGCAACTGTTTGTCATATTTGTGAAAAAATAATTACAACAAATACAGATAAGTGTTATGATCATTGTGATTTCACCGGTAATTATCGCGGCCCAGCACATATATCTTGTAATGTTAATTATCCAAAGTCTCATGTTATCCCCATAGTCTTTCACAATTTATCCGGTTATGATTCACATTTTTTAATTAAAAGTTTAGCTACATTAATTAAAGGTGATGTAACTTTACTACCAATTAATAAAGAAAAATATATATCTTTCACAAAATCGATTGAAAATACTTCAGTGACATTACGATTTATAGACTCATTCAGATTTATGGCATCAAGCCTTGAAAAATTAGCTTCTTATCTTGGTGATGATGAAAAACTTATAACGAAACTTCACTATCCTGATCCAGATGAATTAAAATTAGTTACACGCAAAGGCATATTTCCATATGAATATATTTCAAGTGTTGACAAACTTAATGACAAACAATTGCCTGATCAAGTATCATTTTTTTCAAAGCTAACAAATGAAAGTGTCTCTGATGAGGATTGTTTTTTTGCTCAGCTAGTCTGGAACAAATTTAGCATCAAAACACTGGGAGAGTACTCAGATTTATATCTTAAAACTGATGTACTTCTTCTAGCAGATGTGTTTGAAAATTTTAGACGTAGCTGCTTTGAAACTTATAATCTTGATCCATTACATTACTATACTGCTCCCGGTCTGTCCAATGATGCAATGTTAAAATACACTGGTGTGAAACTTCAGCTTTTAACTGATCCTGAAATGGTACTTTTTATTGAGAAAGGAATCAGAGGTGAAGTATCTCAGTGTACAAACCGATATGCTGCTGCTAATAATCGGTACATGGGTGAAGACTTTGATCCAAGCAAAGCTGAATCATATTTAATGTACTATGATGTAAATAACTTGTATGGTGCAGCTATGAGCATGCCACTGCCGACGGGTTCATTTGAGTGGATTGAAAATGTTGATGATGATGTAAATAAATTTTTAAATGATAATGATAGTGTAGGATATATATTAGAAGTAGACTTGAGTTATCCTGAAGACTTACACGAGCTTCACAAGGACTTGCCCTTGTGTCCTGAGCACTTTGTACCGCCAGGATCCAAGCACTCGAAATTATCAACTACTCTGTATGATAAAAATAATTATATAATACATTATAAAAATTTAAAACAATGTCTAGAGTTAGGATTAAAATTAACGAAAGTTCACAGAGTACTACAGTTCAAACAATCACCATGACTAAAATCATATATAGATAAAAATACTGACTGTAGAAAATTAGCAAAAAATGAGTTTGAAAAAAATTTTTATAAACTAATGAACCACGCTGTATTTGGTAAGACTATGGAAAATGTAAGAAAGCACAAAGATGTGCAATTAAAAACTGAATGGGAGGGTAGATTTGGCGTCAAAGAATTGATATGTAAGCCAAATTTCCATAGTCTTACCATGTTTGATAAAGATATGGTAATTATTGAGATGAAAAAAGTTAAAGTCTGTTTCAATAAACCTATTTATGTAGACTTTTGTATTTTAGATTTATCTAAAACATTTATTTACGATTTTCATTATAATTATGTAAAAAAGAATTTTAAAAATGATGAGTCGAAATTAATGTACACAGACACAGACAGTCTCATCTATTATTTTACTTTACCAGATATCTATAAAATCATCAAACGTGATATCTCAAAGTTCGACACCTCTGACTACCCCGTTGATAATGTATATAATATACCATTAGCTAATAAAAAAGTCTTGGGTCTAATGAAGGATGAAGATAATGGTGAAATCATGACTGAATTCACTGGACTCAGGGCTAAATTATATGCATTTAAGATTTATAAGATTGAAAAAGCTAAAAAACGAGCAAAAGGAGTCCAGGGTCCTACTTTGAGGACAATCACGTTTGATGATTTTATGCAATGTCTTGAAAATCATGAGACTTTAACAAAAAACAATATTTAATAAAATCAAAGAAGCATAATGTGAAGACAATTGCACAAAATAAAATTGCATTGAGCTGGGCTGATGATAAGCGCCAGCTCATTGATGGCAGCCACGACACCCTACCATGGGGCTATAAAAATAAGAAAATTATTGTAGATGATGATGATGATGATAAAATAATAATTAAAAAAAGAAAACTTATGTAAATAGTTGTAAATAAATATATGATTGTAAAATTAGTTTTAAGGTTGTGAAAAAAAAAGTTATGAGTAAAAGATTTAGATGACTTTCTGTAAATATGATCAACAATTAAACAATAATAATAATTACTCATATGCACTTGATAATGTAAAAAATGTTAAAAGATTAGTTTATAAACATTCAATAAAAAAATTTTTTAATTTACAATTATAATTTTTTATTTTCAACCTATAATAGATTAAGTTAATTATAATTTATAAAAAATTAAGTTATCCATAAAAAATAATTAATTTAATTATTAATATATCTCTAAGTTTGAAAGAAAATCGATTGATTTGAAGAGAAAAAAAATATATATATAAATCAGGTAAGTGTAATATTTTGAATTGAAAATTTTTACCGCCATAAGTATAGTTCTTTATTAATTTTTAAATATTATGAAGTTTGAAAAGAAAATCGATTGATTTGAAGAGAAAAAAATATAAATCAGATAAGTGTAATATTTGAATTTAAAATTTTTACTATCATTAATTTATTCAAATTTAAAAATTTTACCGCCATTATCGATCACTAGTATTGATGTGTGATGTAAGTTTATCACAGTAGAGGTCACCTTGGTAGATATAATACTTTCCCGCGCGTAAATAACAATCAATTTTTATTCTATATATGATTGATTGATTCTTAAAAATAATGCTCAATATCGCATCAGGATATGTATTCGATTGTATTTTTGATATAAAGTGCATCAAAAAATATTTACTATCATTTTTACGCTATAACTTGCCGGTAACAATACAACTACGTCATAACGAAATGGGCCAATCAGGTCTCAAGTTTTAGGCCTTATGCATTCTCATTGGTTGTCCAAACTAGACTCAGAAAATTATTTACTCAAGGAGATAAAAATCTCTCAACTTAAATCTCAAAAGAGTCTAGACGTGATGCCACAAACACGTACCGGCCAAAAAATTTTATAAAAATTGTAAGTATGGTTTTTATTAATTAAATAACATTTTATCCATTATTTAATAATTGAATAATAATTAAATAATAAACAAATATCTAAATAACAAACAAGTTAATAATTAAAGCATCAGTTAATAAAATAAATACATTTTGATATATATATACAATTTTATTTGTTAAATAACAAGATAATTGTTTGCTACTAGGGTGGGCTAATATGATTATTAACACATTACTAATTATGTGGATTCATATTAAAATTATTCATTCAACATAATAAAATTAAAAATATACATATACATATATATATATATATATATATATATATATATTTGGGTGTGTGTCATATACTTTTATAATCATATTATTAACATAAGATTTTTAATTAGAACAATTTTTGTAGGAAAATAAAAACAGCAGCAACTACAACAACAACAATACTGACAACATTATTCACATCAAGGTATGCGATATTAATTTTTGACTATTAATTATCCATAAAACATAATTTATTGTTTAAAAATTTAGTGAATATTTATTGGAAAATTTTTTGTAGGGTAAATTTTTTTTAATAACAGCAATAGCATAGACAACAGTGACAACATTATTTACATCACGGTATGTGATATACTTTACTAGCACAAGAAAAAAATAATACAATTTAATTAATAAATAACCAAATAAAAGAAATATTGTTTTCATTTTTCATAGCTAACGTTGGAGAAAGAAAATAATAAACATGGGAAATGTATTAATATATCAAATGATTATACCAGAAAAATGGGTCATAAATTTTAATAAAGAGCAGATTTTGGATGAACTGCGCTGCATTATTCAAAAATTATTCAAAAACCATGAATCGTTTGAGGGAGCAGAATTTATAATTGGTGATACTAAAACACAATCGAAAATCATGAATAACGAAATGTGTTGGTGGTTTTCACAAAATGATGATACCAAACCAAATGGGAAAAATTATTTTTTTACAGGAGATCTTTTAGTTACAATGTTTCCTGAATTTGAAGCAGATTATCGAGTTAGTCAGATTCGCCGAAAGCTACAGATGAGTTTGGATACATTAAATTTTAGTTCCAACACATATAAAGACGCCGGTGTTGTTATTGATAATAATACAGAGCTTATTGATGAAATCGGTGAATTTTTGAGATATGAGGCTATTTTACCAAAAGTCTGGACAAATTCACTAACAATTAATGACTTTATTGATCATGTTGGTCATAAAATAGCTAATTGTATCGATGCTGAATGTGATATTCAAAATTGTGTTATCACAATAAACGATACCACCACAATTCTAAAAATTAACAATGAAAAGTTTTGTTGGTGGTTCAGCTTGCTGGGCGACAGCGATCCCAATGTATGGAACTATGAGTTTACTGGTACGTTGTTGAGAGATTGCTTCCCAGAGTTGGCTGATCAGCAACTTCAGAAAAAAGCAATTTTTCAAGAAATTGGCAGCTTAATATATGCGGTTTCTATCCTATCTAATAATGAACCATATGAAAATGATGATGATGATGATGCTTATGATGTTGATGATGTTTAATTATCACCATATCAAAGTGAAGATGAAACTTATTAAAAATTGATATTTATTTATAAAAGTTAAGAATATTTAATTGATATTTATATAAGTTAAAAGATATTTAATTTAAAAAAACTGATCTATATTTATATTTATATAAGTTAAAAGATATTTAATTTGAAAAAAACTGATCTATATTTATATAAGTTAAATATTTAATTGAAAAACTGATTGATATTTATATTTATTTATAAAAGTTAATAATATTTAATTGATATTTATAAAAGTTAAGAATATTTAATATTTATATAAGTAATAAATATTTAATTGATATTTTTTTTTTTTTTTTTTTTATTGTTATTATATATTATATAACTTTATATTTTTTGTTATTGTTATTTTTTTTTTATTGTTATTATATATTATATAACTTTATAAAGAAAAATGATTCATGTACCAATTGTTAACGTAACTGCATTGAAGCAGTAAGGGAAACGCATTCATGAAATTTACGGCTTCATTGCAGTAAGATAAATACAGGATTCTCGATTAAATTAAGTTGATTCAAGAGACAAAATTTTGAACCAAAAATACCATTTTGAAAAAAAAAAAATGATTTTCTTAAGTGAAAAGAATGAATTTGTGAAACAAGAAAATTTTTTTGGACTAAGAATAATTCTTCAACTCAAGAAATTATTCTCTTGACGCAAGTAAGTGTGAGAAGAATTTTCCTTTTTTTATAATTCTATATGTTACAAAATACTTGAAGCCCTTTAGAAAATTTCTTAAACGTTTGACAAGAAAAAGAAACATTCAGAAACATTTCATGAACTAATTATAATTTTTACTGCAATCGGACCGTAAAAAACAAAAGAATAATTTTTTTTCTAATAGCACTATCTTGATGCTTTTAAACTACAAACTGAATGTAGTTCATTACCGAGTTTAGCCGATTACACGGATACATTTCTTTTGTTTTTTTATGCATGTGTGAGTTTTCCCCTTCCATACCAAATGCCTGGCTCTACACATAATATATATGTAGCGTAGCTACACTGATATGCGATCGATGATTTTCGGCAATCTATGCAGAACATCGATTTTTCCATGTTCCGTCTCTATTTTATTCGTAGAGACATAATAAGTCATATACCGCTGGACTGCACACACGCATCCGAACAATCTTCTGTATACTTTCTATTACTGTGTTAATTTTGTTAAATCTTGATAAATAAATAAAATATTTATTTAGCATAAATATTAGTTGGTTTCGATTATTTACAATATTACCTTGACCACTAAATTGGTGACCCCGACGTGATCTCTTTCAAGTTCTCTTTTCGTTACCGAAAATACCATCGAGGATTAAACCGATACACAGGCTGCACATTACTGAGCCGTGCGTCATTGTTGCGTAATCGAACTATATTTAAATTCAAATATAGTTGCACTTCCGACAGATAGAGGACTGGGGCCTCTCGGCTGTTAAATTCAAACTTGACAAGCGCAGTGCGACGCATGCGCATCGATTTTTTCTGCCTCGTGTCGAGAAGACGGCCGCTATTATCTTTCGCAATATACATTCAACAGATAAGACGTGTTATAATTTAATCTTATCATTTTGTGATCATCTCAGAGTGATTAATTCAAATAATAATTTAATTAAATTCAGCATTCATCGGGCTCATTAAAACTATAATTATTTTTATAATTTTGGGCACCGGAGCTCAGAAAATAATTACATAAAGAACTCAAGAATTTAATTGATCGACGACCACGTTTCTCAAGAGGTTATTTACAAGGGAGACATCGCAGGTGCCTTTTTTATTAAACAATTAATTATAACCAGTGCTCAATTGAATTAAAAGACTCAATATTCTAATTAATTAATTATCATTATGCTCAATATTACAATTAAATTAAATATCAACTTTCGCTCAGTAGCCTCTGCAATCATGCTACCACGTGTTCAACAAATACATTCAATTCAGTGAAATTTATTATAAACTCATTCAGATCAATTAAATTAAGTGATCATAAATATTATAAGCTCAATAATCTCATTTATTTTTGCATCAGTGCGATTAAAAATAGTAATTCAAGTGTTCAATAATAAGCTTCGCTCGGTAATCTCTGATTTCATGTTACTATATATCATGACATTTTTACAATCAAATCAGTGTTCAACTAAATTCAAACTAATGACTTTAATTATTTAAATCAATTACTCGAGCTCAATTTTATAATTTGCATTCAATCAATTACGTATTCATGAGCTCAGACAATTAACAGTATTAAACAATTAAGTCAACGATTAAATTGTGTAACCCAGTGATATTATGTGCTGTGACAAAAAAAAATATTGTTATATTTTTTAATATGCGTATGTTTCCAATATCCCAACCTCCAACCAGTCCTGGCATGTATTTATTTAATTATTATTACGACATTTTATGGTCCTTCGAGCCGGATGGTTGATTGGTTGTGTTTGTAGCATCATCAGTGGGCAGCTGAACTTATATAAACCCATAAATAGGTTATGGCGCTCAACATGGGAGATAATGAGGAGAAACAGGATCTTCCCAAGGACACTCAGCACTCAACAAGTCCAGAAGGAACCTCCACGGACCTACCTTTCATCCCAGCGATCACCGTTGACGACAAACAAGTACTAACTGACTCCAGTGTCACAGACACTGGGAACAACGGCGATGGAGACACTCTCCCGAGACAGAGAACCAAGCGCACTCCAAAGAAATCGACGATTTCTCCAGCACTTGAGCTCAAAGTGATAAGCCAGCACTTACGGCTCAGAGCATTCTCAGACTGGGAAGCTCTGGCCGCTACACTCACCGTTGCCGACGGTCTGGCCCAGCTAAAATCTCGGCTTGAGTTATTCGAGGGTGAATAGCATCAGTTCAACCTTAATCATGACACTCGCACTCACCTGTACTAAGGAGTTCATGGAGAGCTCATATGTCGAGGACGGGGTATACGATCTGGTGTATCGGTAGTATATTGCTGCAAAAGGCAAACTCGTCGCACTCAAGCTTTCATCTAGGCATTCAAACGACTCAGTCATCATCAGTGCTCATATACTAGGTGGTATTACTACTCAACTACCATCTGTTGCACTCAACACACTCAACTGGGACCAATACGAACAACTACAATTGGCAGATCCAGCGTTCATGAGACCAGGACCGATTGATATCATCATTGGTGCCGATCATTATGGTCTTATCATTAAAAATGCACTCATTAAAAGGTTTGAAGGCGTGCCAATCGCTCAAAATACCATCTTCGGGTGGATATTACTTGGTCCAGTCACTCAACACACTCATCGACCACCTATTACTTATCGTGCTGCTGTCGAGCAGTCTACTCAACAACTTCAAGACCTGCTATCACGCTTCTCGACTCAAGAAGGAATTCCAGTCAGCTAAATCAAGGAACTCAACCCAGATGAAGAAGACTGTGAAGCTCATTTTCAAGAAACTCATCGACGAGACAGTTCAGGACGGTACATAGTCCGACTGCCAGACAAATCATCACCTCAACAACTGGGAAATTCGTACTCAGCAGCATATCGCTGTCTTATTCATCTCAAGCGTCGTCTAGATCATTACGATCGTTTGAAAGCACTCTATCTTGATTTTCTGAAGGAATACAAAGAACTCAACCACATGATGGAATCAACTTAATCAACAATAAATGAACCAGCCTACTATCTCCCTCATCATGGAGTCCTAAGGGAAAGCAGCAGCACAACCAAGCTGCGAGTAGTTTTCAACGGTTCAAAACTCACCAGCTTAGGTCTTTCACTCAACGATGTGCTTCACACCGGTCCAAAACTGCAACTAGACATCTTCGACGTACTCATAGGAGTTCGCAATCATAAGCTCATCTTCATAACAGATATCACGAAGATGTTTAGACAGATTTTGGTCGACGGACGCGATCAATCAATTCAACAAATACTCTGGTTCAACCAACAAGGCCAAATCACTCCATATAAACTCACCACGGTCACCTACGGGACCAGACTAGCTCCATATTTGGCCGTTCGTGCTGTACAGCAATCGGTTGAAGACGAAGGACATCGATTTCCTCTTGCGATCATTCCACTTACCCACGGAAGATATGTTGATGATATTTATGGTAGAGCTGATGGCTTGAACTCATTACAACAAGTTGCTGACCAACTTGAAGCACTCTGCAAGGCGGGCGGATTCCCTCTTGCAAAATGGGCAAGCAATCATCCAGAATTACAACAATTCAATCATGTGGAAGCGAGCAAGAATCACAAATTCGAAGATACAGACTCCAGCACCAAGATTCTGGGCATGTACTGGTCTTCACACTCAGATCAATTTTACTTTTCATACTCACCAGCATGCTCTACTCAAAAATTCACAAAAAGGATCATCTTATCAGAGATTGCTCGAATCTTTATTCCTCTTGGATTTCTCGCACCACTCATCATTCGAGCGAAAGTATTAATGCAGGAGCTTTGGCTCGAAAAGCTCAGCTGGAACACTCCATTGGCAGCTAATCATCGGCATAAATAGAGAAACTTCAAAAACGAACTCAAACTCATCTCTGAAATCAAAATTCCAAGATGGATCCACTTATCCACGTGCTTAACTACCGAGATACATGGATTCTCGGATGCCTCGCAATTGGCAATGGCAGCTGCCGTGTTCATCAAAGTCCACACACCTGCTGATGGAGTCAGAGTTACGCTGCTCTGCTCTAAAACCAAGATAGCACCGTTAAAACGACTAACGATACCAAGGTTAGAACTCACCGCAGCTCACATGTTGGCAAAATTTATAAAACACTGCCAGAGCACTCTAAATCTCACTCAATCGCCAACATACTTGTGGACGGACTCAACAATCACTCTCACGTGGATTAAATCTCATCCGTCTCGCTGGAAGGAGTTTGTTCGGAATAGGGTGTCACATATTCAAGATCTACTTCCAGATGGCCACTGGAATTTCATTCCGGGCACACAAAATCCAACAGACTGCGCAACACGAGGTTTGACACCTACTCAACTCCATGATCATCGACTATGGTGGACTGGCCCACCATGGTTGCTCAAGAGTTCATCGTCCTGACCTAAATGTTCATCAATCGATGATAGAAGAGCTCAAGCAGAAGAACGGCCTGGACTGGCCCTATTCTCATCGAATTCATCATGGAAATCGAGGTGGCCTATCATGGAACGGCCAATACCACTACTACGCATGTTATGATCTACTAGAATCTGCTTTAGACTCCGTGACATGATCAAGAAATCACCGAACTCATCACTCAAGACTCCAATTACTTCTGACAAAGTAATTTCTGCACTCAACTTTTGTATCGAAGAAACTCAACGCATTCATTTTTCAAACGAGATCAACATGTACTCTAAGCACGCACCATGGCCAAATGGTCATCCATTTGCTCGATTGGTTGCATTCATTGACACCGACGGCATCATTCGAGTAGGTGGACGATTGGAAAATTCTCCAAATCAAGACCAAAGTAAGCATCCTGCTATTCTACCACGGAATGCGGCACTAACTAAACTCATCATCTCTGATGCTCATAAGCGTACCATGCATAGTGGTACTCAACTTACTCTTGCATTCATACGACAAAAGTACTGGATCATTGGCGGTAGACAACCAGTACGCTCAGTTACACTCAAATGTATAAAATGCGCACGACATCGTGTTGATAGAGCTCAACAACTCATGGGTCAGCTACAAGTATCACGAGTCACTCCATTATTTGCATTCACTTACACTGGAGTTGACTATGCTGGTCCAATAACACTCAAAAATTGGAGACGTAGAGGAGCAAAAACATACAAAAGCTGGATTTGTGTTTTTGTCTGCCCGTCTACGTCAGCAGTACATCTAGAGGTAGTCAGCGACTACAGCTCTAGTTGGTTCATAGCAGCACTCCGCAGATTTATCTGCCGACGAGGCATCTGCACAGCACTCTACAGCGATTGTGGAACGACGTTCAAGGGCGCTAAAAATGATCTCAATTATCTGTTCACTCGAGGAACTCAAGAGTCAACAGAAATACTGGATCACATCAATGTGAACAGTATTGCTTGGCATTTCAATCCACCAGCAGCTCCACACATGGGTGGAAAGTGGGAAGCTCCTGTCAAATCACTCAAACACCATCTTACTCGAACAGTGGGAGAGTCTTCATTTACGTTTGAAGAATTTATGACTCTTCTTACGCAAATTGAAGCTATATTGAATTCAAGACCATTGGAGCCACTCACGGAAGATCCAGATGACATTGATGCACTCACTCCTGGTCACTTTTTAATTGGACGAGCACTCAACATGATTCCTAAACCAGCACTCATTGATACGAATAGTTCTCGATTGTCAAGATTGTAATTTTTACAACAACGTGTTCAACAGTTCTGGAATCATTGGTCTACAAGTTATCTTCAGAGACAACTGGCAATCACCAAGTGGCAACGTCCAACTCATCAGATTCAAGTTGGGTCACTTGTATTACTCACCTTCGAAAAGTTTCCACCAACTAGGTAGCCTCTCGCTCGTATTATCGCACTCCACCCTGTCAAATATGGATTAACCAGGGTTGCTACGCAGAAAATAGTGAACTCAACACTCACTCGTCCAATCACGAAGCTTGCACTCCTACCAATTGAACCAGAACCTCAAGAAGATGACGAAGAATAACTCAACTGGTTCAATGACATGCTCACCGAAAGATTAAGTACTCACGAACTCATCAATCATCAACTCGGTTGCTGATGGTGGGCGGAATGTTATGTAATCGCACTAGATTTAAATTCAAATATAGTTGCACTTCCGACAGATAGAGGCAGCATCTACTGGGGCCTCGTGGCTGTTAAATTCAAACTTGACTAGCGCAGTGCGACGCATGCGCATTGATTTTTCCTGCCTCGTGTCAAGAAGACGGCCGCTATTATCTTTCGCAATATACATTCAACAGATAAGACGTGTTATAATTTAATCTTATCATTTTGTGATCATCTCAGAGTGATTAATTCAAATAATAATTTAATTAAATTCAGCATTCATCGGGCTCATTAAAACTATAATTATTTTTATAATTTTGGGCACCGGAGCTCAGAAAATAATTACATAAAGAACTCAAGAATTCAAGTGATCGACGACCACGTTTCTCAAGAGGTTATTCACAAGGGAGACATCACAGGTGCCTTTTTTATTAAATAATTAATTATTACCAGTGCTCAATTAAATTAAAAGACTCTATTTTATAATTAATTTATCATAAACGTGCTCAATATTTTAATAAAATTAATAGTAAATTCTCGCTCGGTAGCCTCTGCAATCATGCTACCACGTGTTCAACAACTAAATTCAATTCAGTGAAATTTATTATAAACTCATTCAAATCAATTAAATTAAGTGATCATAAATATTGTAAACTCAATAATCTCATTTATTTTCGCATTAGTGATATTAAAAATAGTAATTCAAGTGTTCAATAATAAGCTTCGCTCGGTAACCTCTGATTTCATGTTACTGTTTATCATAACATTTTTACAATCAAATCAGTGTTCAACTGAATTCAAACTAATGACTTTAATTATTTAAATCAATTACTCGAGCTCAATTTTATAATTTGCATTCAATCAATTACGGATTCATGAGCTCAGACAATTAACAGTATTAAATAATTAAATCAACAATTCAATTGTGTAACCCAGTGATATTATGTGTTGTGACAAAAAAAAATATTGTTATATTTTTTAATATGCGTATTTTTAATATCCCAACCACCAACCAGTCCTGACATCTATTTATTTAATTATTATTACAACAATATTTTTGACTTAAATAATAAAAAAAAATCTTATTATTATTACTTATTATCCAACTTATTGGGTCGGAGAAGGAATTTACCAGAGTCTAAATAGAGTAATCTCAAGCCATGCAATAAAAAGGAGCAGAAGTAATGTGAAAGAATAGTTTACCGGTACCGGGTTTTTCATGCAATGGAATATTGAAATTCCTTCTCCCACTCGTTATTCTAGCTCTCTCTATACTATTCTTATTATACAAAAATCAGAGGGTGAAATTCGAGTTAATTGTTCTTTTATTACGTTTGTACATAACTATTGATACATTTAATTATTATAATCCAATTCTATTGTATGTATATGGGGCATTCTACGCCAAATCGTCCACTTTTGACCCCAACCCCTTTCGATTCTGCTGAAAGTTCTATATCTTTTTCTACCCTGTGAAAAACGGTTCGCAGAATTTTTTTAAATTTTTTACCCAACCCAAAAAAAGTTATGAATTTAAAAAAAAAATGTATTTTTTATTTCCAAATAGCTATAATTCTTCCAAAAATTGACTTATCGAGACGTTTATTTGTTTATATTTTCGTTTTTGAATGAACTTTCCAGAAAAAAATAAAAAAAAATTTTTAGATGATAAATTCTGTGAAATTTTTGCCTTTTTTGAGAAAAACCGTTATTTTCTAGAAGTTCGACATTTTTTATTTATTATTTTTTTTTTTTTTTTTAAAAACTTCAATTAATCCTATGATTATTCCTGCCAATCCCAGAGTGGGCTGAACTTTTTTTCTATTTATTTTATATGGATGGAAAAAAATTTTCAAATTTTCAAAATTAAAGAAAATTTTTTTCTTTAAACTTTGTTTCTACAATAAAATAAATGCAACTAAACGATTTCGCAGTATTATATACTTGATTCATAGTCTCATTCTACATCTAAAATGAGTAGGATTTATGTTTGATATAATCAATAGTCAATGATTTTAAAAATAATTGAATAAATCATTTATGAGTTTTTTTTCTGGCGTTTTAATATTTTTCATACTTAATGTTCATTTAAGTTTGAAATGTTTTTAACATATAAACAACAATCCTAGTCAATTTAGTTCTAGAGTAAGACTATGAATCAAGTATATAATACTGTGAGCTCGTTTACTTGCATTTATTTTATTGCAGAAACAGATTTTTGAAGATAAAAAATTTTCTTTTATTTTGAATATATGAAAATTTTTTTTCATTCAAATAAAATAAATACAAAAAAAAATCGGGCCACTCTGAGATTGGCGGGAATGATCGTGGAATTAATTGAAGTTTTTTTTTTTGAAGAAACAACAAAATAAATAAAAAATGTCGAACTTCGAGAAAATAACGGTTTTTAAAAAAGGCAAACATTTCACAGAATTTATCATCTTAAAACTTTTTTGTATTATTTTCTAGAAAGTTCATTCAAAAACGAAAATTTCGAAAAAAAACACGTTTCGATAAGACAATTTTTGAAAGAATTATAGCTATTTGAAAATAAAAAATCCATTTTTTTGAAAAATTCATAACTTTTTTCGGGTTGGGTAAAAAAATTTGCAAAAATTTTGAGAACCGTTTTTCATAGGGTAGAAAAAGATAAAAAAACTTTCAGCGAAATCGAAAGGGATCGGGGTCAAAAGTGGACGATTTGGCGTGGTATGCCCCATATATATTATGATTATTATTTATTGGTAATTTACATATTTAATAACTTTTTTTTTTTCACTTTTCTCTTTTATTATAGATATTAAAAGATACTCCAACTGCTTCCACGTAAGTACTAAACTTACGTCAATTTTTCGCTCCGTGTTTGGAATATTTTTCTGCTTGTTTTGCCCTCGGGCTTTTTTGTTGCAGATAATAGTTGCAAGTGTATTTTTGCAATCTTTCGAGGTTGCTAAAATTCATTGAAGTCATCTTATTTGAAACTGCGTAACATTTTTTTATTCAAACGAGTCATTGACTTTGAGGTTATTTTATATCAGGGCGTGAATTTAGGTGTTTATTTATCTTTTTGAGCGAAATTAGTCTATATATGCTAGTAGATCTTCTGTCACGGCTTTTTATTATCAAACTCATTGTCAATATCACCTCCTAGGTGTCGCCATTACATATTGGTGTTGTGATCAGCTGGTTACGAATTTGACAGCTTTCTGTTTACATTTAAACCCGATGTCTCTGTTATGAATTGTGCTAGAAGTAAGAGAGCTGTGACAAAATCTGTTGTGTGCAAAATTTCCAAGCTTGACAGTTGCTGTAGTAACTCGTATTTCACGCCGTTATCTTCGACTGATTCAACTTTCAAACTACCTACACGCTTAAATTCCCAAGGACCGTCCGGTGTTTTAAGCTTAAGTCGTCGACAATGTTCACAATCTAGTTTTAAATCAATAACTTCCTTACCAAAAACACCACCTGTATTCCCTGTTGGCAAGGACTCTGTTTTTTTCTCCCCAGTAAATGCAAATTCTTCAAAAATGAATGAAGCCCAGCTTGTTAAACCAGATTGGTCTAAACTAAATATGGATGAAAAAATTAATTTGTGGCTCGATATGTCGTTTTAAAAAAGCCAGCGAATACAAAATGTCTCCGATGGTTTGAGCAAGCATAGTGAGGACATAAATAAGTTATCTGATAAACTAGAAATAAGCAATGATAAAATTACAAAGTTGTCAGAAGATTCAAACTTAGTAAATGGTACCTTAACTGAGGTCTGTGGAAATCATGCATTCTCTGTAGAGCAGATCAAAAAATTGACTGACAATTTGTCCTCAAATACCATAAAATGTAAAGAAAATTCAAATTCTACTGTGATGCTAAATTCAAAAATAGATTCGCTCTGAAGGAGTTAGGGGTAGTCAGAGACACGAAAAAATGAGAATTTTCAGTAATTTTTTTTTGCTATTAAATTATTTTATTTTACAAAAGTAATAATATGGCATTATTAAACAATGTTTTGACTTGAAGTCACGAAAATTTGAAAAAAAAAAATTTATAATTTTCAAAGTTATAGCTGTCTGTGTTGACCCAGTTTCAAAAAAAGGTCCTTGCGGTGACTGTCATAAGTCCTTGGAGATTCATCTAAATTCAATCGGATGAAAAAAATTAGTTTTATAAATAGATAATCCTGGGCCTGATCGAGGCTTTTTTTTTTTTCAAAAATTAACAAAAAGGCGGCCTCAGGAAATTTTTTTCTAGATTTTCAGGAAAAAATCAACAGTTAATTGGTCTTAAATAATCGAAATTTTTGAAAAAAAAAAAATCCTTCGATCAGGCCTGAGTTTATTATGTATTCTAAAAGCTGTATAAATTTCATTAAAATCTACTGAGCGGTTATCGAGTTACAGTTGTCACCAGTTCAAAAAACATAGTTTTGAGGAAAACGCATTTAAAGTTTCACACTAGATTTACGTACAGGAATACGAATTATTTAATTACTTACACAGAGTCATCTATTCCTGGGCCATATAATAGATCTTTAGCCATTGTGGAAGTTTCCAAAACGTCAATTAGGTGTTGCCTACGAAGCATTCTGCCTTCCCGAGTGTTGTCGTTGGCGCGCTGATCTGCCACTTTCACACGTGCAGCATCCTTTTTTTTAGCATACCGATGGGAATTAGACCCACAATCAAGTCCTAGGGTATCCGGAGACACGGCAGTGTCTCGCGCCAAGTACACGTTCAAACACATATGTGTGCGCGTGTACATGGACGGCGCGAGACGACCGTGTCTCTTTTCTGGAGTCAGAGGTCTGTTTAACCTCACTCGTATTTAAAATTTAAAATTATCAATAAATTGGACATATTATTATATGGTATCTATTTATTTATTAATAATCATCTTATTACTATCGAATTTTATTGCAATTTGCGTATTTTGATAATTTATTAAAAAAAAAATGTTTTCTTAATTCTCGTGCGCCGATTTAGGGATTTGGAAGACTTTTCTCCGTTCTTATCGTAATTTTCGCCTTTTAGCTATCTTCACATCATAGTACGACATGAAAGTAGTTAGTTTTAAATTCTTTCGAATTATAGATTGCTTCATGTTGACAACTTAACAAAAATACGTTTATGTAGTATGTATATACATACAACTGTCTGTATACAGATTATATATTATATAATTTAGTGTGCGAATTGAAATTAGTATCATATTACTGATTAATATTTTTAAAATGTTAGTCATGTATTTAAAATTTCAACTTACTAATTCAAACCTAATAGTCACCTTGACTGCAAGTCGACAGAAATTCATGGCCGGGATTCAACGTCAAAATGACTGCAAAAAGTTATGAGTGCAAATGTTCAATTAGTTGACCCCAACTTTTTGTCAAATGGAAAGTTACCATCGTTGCTCGGATTTTTACGCAACTTACAAGCGACATTTTCTATTAACTTGTCTTCAAAATGCAGACGTGCATATGTGGCCATTAATGCCTGGTATACTAAACTTAGCACTGCCATACTTTAGTATACCAGGTATTGATGACCACATCTGTAGATTAAGGTCAATTTGTAGGTCAAGTTTCATTCGTCTATCCATGTAGTTGCTCGGCAAACCTACCCTGATAGCCAAGTTGACAGCAAGGTGGCGATGATCTACTGCCGCAACCTGTCGCTAAGTTGGCCGCATAAATTGGCATTCCATTAGTTGACGGCAACCTGTTACCGAATTTCTCAGAAAATTGGCAGTAACTTCTCTAACAGCACAGTTTGCTTAGCAAAAGTTTACTTTACAAAAGATTCCTTGAATTTTTCGTCAAATGTTCGTCAACTTCGGGCTTTTTCGTTTTTGATGACAATTTGTATACACTTGCTATACAATTTGACGTAAATTTACTACCCGAATTAGAATGCAAACTCACCTCAAAAGTTGTATACAAATTGTCGTCAAAAACGGAAAAGTCTGAAGTTGACGGACATTTGACGAAAAATTCAAAGAAACTTTTATTAGGGTCATTTTCTAGTAACAAAAGTTATCTCTAAATTGAGAAAAAATTAATAACCGCAAATTTTTTTCTTTCCAACTTTTGTTGTCAAATTGTCAGCACAATTCGGACAGCAAATTTCGGTGATTTCAGTTGTCAAACTACTGTCAATTTCGAGCTAAAGTGGCTATTAGGGTCAACGACAATTTTCTGGCAAGCCTCGACTAGATAATACTTGCGTATAAGTTGAGGCTAATCTACTGCCGTCATCTGAATGCCATTTAACAGAAAATCTTTCCGTCAATTTGAAGTGAAACTTTCAATCAACTTAACGTCTGACAGTAACACTTGTAGTCAAATTGAATTCAAGTTACGGACAATTTACTGTCAACTTAAGTAAACTGCTTGCTCTCCAACACTTTCCTTTAAGTTCGGTTTAGAATACGGCAGTAGCATGAAGTTAACTTGTGGATAAGGTGGCTATCAGGGATGAGTTACGTTTCTGCTGAGCTCTGCTAATACTTGTTCATAGCATCAAGTCACACATACTGGGCTCTAGATTATAAATTGAGTTCGGGTGTCTTTGTGTTCCAAATGTAGTTTACGACATTACAATAACGAACAAAGCCATCGGCTCGTCATAAAGCCAAAGAAGAAGAAAGAGTTCGTATTGATATTGGCAAACAAAGAAACTATATTGCTACAGTTCAATTATCAATACTTTAGATTATACGTTGTTTCATTATATATCAACTTCTGGACATTATTGATAAAAAGTAAGTATTATACATAAAAATTTGTGTAAAATTGTCTTAACAAGAGAGTGTCTGTCCAACCTCCAGCACTTAACATTAATTCCCTATACTTACACAATTCGTTCGAAGTACATTCTTTCGTTAGGACAACTTTAATACACAAATCCGGAGACACAGCAGTGTCTCGCGCCAAGTACACGTTCAAACACATAATATGTGTGCGTGTACATGGGCGGCGCGAGGAGACTGTGTGTGGCTCTATTCCCGAGTCAGAGGCCTGTTTAACCTAACTCGTATTTTCAATGATTTTAAATTGATAATTATCAATAAATATAGCATATTTTTATATTTTATCTATTTATTTATTAATAATTATCTTATTGCTATCGAATTTACTCATAATTTTCGTAATTTTATGATATAAAAAAAAAATTTTTTAAAAATTTCTCTTGCGCCGATTTAGGGATCCACAGAGAAAAATTCCGATTTTTGTCTAATTTTCGCCTTTCAGCTGACTTCATATCGTAGTATGCAATGAGAAAGTAGCTAACTCAATTTTTTTATAATAGAAATCTCTTCAAGTTAGCAAATTAACAAAATTAAATTTCTATAGTTATATATATATATACTTAGATACCATAATAGCACAATTTGCTTTAGTAAAAGTTTACTTACAAAAATTTCGTGGAATTGTTCGTCAAATTTCCGTCAAATTTGGACTTTTCTATTTTTTATGACAGTTTGAATGCAACTTGCTATTTAATTTAACGTAAATTGACTACCCGAATTAGAATGCAAATTTACTTCAAAAGTTTGACTAGATAAAAGTTGTCGTCAATTTTCAGGCAAATTTTATGTCAATTTATTGTTAATTTGACTTGAAAGATTGTTAAGTATTTTTTTACCGTCAAATTGTAGACAATTTTATGTATAAATTCCCTTACCTTCTAAAATAGTTAGAATGAACATTACCGACTTTTTTTTTGTAAAAAGTTTCCTTTAAATTAAAGCAAAATTAACCGTAAATTTTTTTATTTTCGAGTTTTGCTGTCAAATTGTCAGCACATTTGGGCATTAAAATTCAGGTAATTTCAACACCAAATTACCGTCAATTTCAAGCTAAAATGGCTATTTGGGTAGTCAGGTTTGCCGAGTCAATGTTTGTTCAGCAAAATTTATCATTAACTTGACGACAAGCTGTTGCCAATTATATAAGATATTTCAACCTTTGACTACAATATGAAATTGATAGGAAGTGTTGATGGAAAGTTGTGGAAAAGAATCTGAAGAAATACAGTTATTTTGATTGAGTGGAATCCCTGATAGCCAGAGTTTCTGATCAAAAAGCTGGTAAACCTGAGTTGCGACCAACTTGACGACAAGTTGTCAACAACTTTCCCTTCAGCTTGTGTAACTGTTGACTACAAGTTGTCGGCAACAGTTACGCCAGCTGAAAGTTGTCGACAAGTTTCTCGGAAAGTTGCCGTTAACTTATGGAAATGCCAACTTTTGCGGCCAACTTGGCAACAGGTTGCAGCAGTAGGTTGTTGACAAGCTGCGGCCAACTTTGCTATCAGGGATACAATTGCCAAAAATTGACGTAGAATCGACTGTAGAGAATTGTTGTTTAATTAGTTAACCATAACTTTTGAACGACTTCCTGTCAAATAAAAAACAATTGTTGTTTTTCGGTAACTTTCTCGTAACAAAAAAAAATACTTGAACGTACTTGGTGTGCGATGTTAAATTCAATTTTAAAAATTATTTAAGAGTAAGATATAAGAGCAAGATATTCAAAACATATCACATGACTGAATAATTAATTTTTTGCATTTACGCACACCAAGTACGTTCAAGTATTTTTTTTTTTTCATTTTTATTTAAAAATTTTTTTTTTTTTTTAATTATTAAAAATCTCAGTTACTTGGTGTTTTATGATTTCAGCCTTTTTTGTGAAAATATTATTTATTATGTAACCTAAGATCAATGTTGAACGTATACTTGGCGCAACTATTTACAGAGAATCTGTTTTTGGGGCGATTCATAATCATCAATAATGAATGTATACCTTCATCAAATGTACAAGAAGCTATGAATGCAGCAATTTGTACGATAGTATAATTAGTATTCACGGTTTTTGGGCATATTTTCCACACTAGTTGGTTGAAGCTCTCATTATTATTCTGATTGAATCCACCTACACATCTTGAAAGTAAATTATCATTACTGAGATCGTCGTAAACCGGTTTGATAGCTGTTAAAACATCAGGAGGTAAGGGAGAATAATCTTGAGTATAAGTATCAAGCTCTCCACGTGCTTCAGTGCGCTGATAAGAGCACCAATAATCTTCGCCTTTTGGACACATATCATGAATCGGATTTTCATCAGTCAAACCGTAGTGGTAAAAAGTTGCCATAATAGTAGATTTCATATCTTCCATAGAATCGCAATGACGACGTATAGATAAACCATAGTACACAGTTAAGTTGTCTATAACTTTTCCTGTAAGCTTACCTCTACCACCAAGACCTTTTTGTTTAGATTTCAGAGTACGCAGTCGAGTCCCCATCCGCTTTTGAACATGGCCTGTACATTCCTTTTAATTTACGGTTGTATTTTTGTAAGGATCTGCTTTTATAATTCCAGAATAGGTTTTCGAATCACTATCGCCAATGTAGTTGATATATTTAACTCCATATTTTGTTTCAGACTGCTGAAACATTTCAATCATCGCATCCACCTCCATTTTCCCAGAAGACCCCTTGTGATTAGCACTACACTCATTTTCATGCGAATCATACCATTCCTCGAACTCAACCGTATTTCTTTTATTTTTCCAATACTCACATAGCTTACAATAAGCACTTTTAATGTTCATATCTAGAATCTCTCCAGTAAAATAGCTCATTATAGAAGAAATTCCAAATGACGATGTCAATCCCCTTTGTTGCCAGGTTCCATCTCCCGATACAGTCAAATCATTCTCATTTTTATTTTCACTACTTGCTTCTTTTTCTTCATTCACAGCTTTTTTTATCAAGGCTTCTGCAACGGTTTTACCATAATCTAAAATGTTTTTCAATAATATTGTATGCGTAGTTTTATCTAAAAAAGACGGCATGTCCATCAGGCCACAAAACTTGCACAAACCTTCGTATCCTATCCCTAGTATTCTCATCACAAAAATGAAGCGTCTATTTATTTCATAGGAATGCCCAATGAAAGAGCATGAAGGAATATATTTATTTTCACAGTTATTACAAGAAACTACAATTTTAAATCCCAGCCAACGTGTACTAGCTGTTTGAAATGCAATGTTTCCATCACATTTTTTACATTTCACAAGAGCAGAAATGGCAGTGAATACTGTAATAAAATTAATTATTCGAAATTCAGTGGTGCAACTTTCGAGTACATCGTTTTCAGTATTTTGTGTCAGTTTTTTAAACGATGTACTCCGAACACTTTCATCACGTTCCGCCGTTTTTGGGTTAAATACATTTTTCCGTTTCTTTGAATACGACTTACGGATATTTTCAGATCTCCGAACTTCTCTCGAAACTTTTTTCGTATCACGTCCCATAATAAATAACTTCAAAAATAATTTATTTTAATAACGCACAACTATCGACCGCTTTCCGCAACTGCTACAGGCATACTAGTGACGTGGCGAAAAACAAAAAATTTGTAGTACTTATACTACCTAGAAATTGTAAATATATATAGTAGGGTATTTATAAATTTAGGTACTACATACATCAAAATTTAGTTCATGGATGACAATAGAACCCGAGAAACCGGTTGCTTGCAGCTGCCGCTAGCTACCTGCTCCCGAGCGTTTTGGAGTGCCCGAGCGCTCTTTGTTATATGTCGAATAACTCGAAAAATAATTATCGGATCAACTTCAAATTTTCAGAGAATATTTTGAAGATATTACACTTAACGAAAATGCAAAAAAAAAAAAAATCGATTTTTTGAAAATCCCGACTACCCCTAACCCCTCAATTTTATCAAACACTTAGAAACAACTGGATAATCTTTCATCGTCTCAATTGTTGGTCACTGGAGTTCCTGATAAAGTGGCGTCTGAATTATCATCATCACAGATTATCATACAAATTCTTGACAAACTTGAGCTTTCAAATCTTGAAAACTATATTTTAAGTGCACGGAGTTTAAAAGGAAAGGTAGATCCTTCAAGAAAATCTACATCCTGCTCATTTATTTTAAATCTCAAATCACCTCAAATTCGTGATCACATTATTGATGTCAAACGTCGCTCTCAGAAGCTGTTGGCTAAAGATGTTTTTAAGATAAATAGTGTTCCTGCTCAAATTCTTGAAGCCTACTAAAGCAAAAGCTCGAGAGATAAAGTATAAGTACGTATGGGTATTTAAAAGCACTATGTTTATAAAGAAGGATGATGATTCGAGTAAGATTGTGATTCGCAACAGTAATGATTTAAATGAATTAGGATAGCAATTACTAAACCAGCTGACTACCTCACCTGCCGCCCTCAAAATTTTAAGTCTGAACGTTAACAGTTATTCAGCATTTATAGCTGAATTTGAACGCCTAGTAACTAAAACTCAGCCTTATATAATTTCAGTAGTGGAATCCTGAAATATCAATCACACAGGATAATTATGCTATCATTTGTCGGTATAGTGGATTACTTGATTATTCAGGTCGCTACATTAGAGGTGGTGGTGTAATCTGCTTGATTCATAAATCTCTAACATCAAATGTTCTCTACATCTCTGAAACACGTCATCTAAATTATCCAGAATTCTTTATCGCTGATATTACATTATGTACTGGATCTCATTTGTTATCATCATGTATTTATAGAAGACCCCAAGGAGATTTATTGGACAGTTTTATTACTTAATTCAGTAAATTATATCTGCATTATAATAATTTTCTTATAACGGGAGATTTAAACTGTAATCTGATGAAATCTAATCGAGCATCAATTCATCTAAATTCCTTTATAAATGAATCTGCTCTTTTCTGCATCCCCTTTAGAGCAACTTTCTATACGGCTGAAGGGAATTCGTGGCTTGATGTCATCATTCTCGATAATGAAGATAAACTTTTGAACTTTTCAAAGTCTCAGTCGCCTTTTATAGCTGGACACGATTATCTGCTTTGCGAGTACAACCTAAAACCACCAAAACATCATGATCAGCGGATGAAATTTTAGGATTTTAAAAATTCTAATCATGAAGCGTTGGCAAAAAGTATAACAGAAAGTCTGAGACTTCCTAATACTGAACTCAGCATGTCTGATCCTGACGAGCTTGTTTCTTATTTCTTGCGTGAACTCATTACTTTTTTAAATCTTTATGCGCCCATGGTTGAAAGAAAATTACATCGTCCTAGATGTCCCTGACTAAATCGTGAGTTTCAAGATAAACTTCGGGAACGTGATAAATTATATAAAAGAGCGAAAAGGACAAATAGCCAATATCTACTTGCCATTTATAAAAACAAGAGAAAGCATTTAAAAACTAAGTTAAATACAGCACGAGATAACTTTTTCGAAAGTTATTTGGAAAGCAATCTTCCTGGATCCAACATATGGAGCAAATTAAAGCGTGTGGGTATCATAAAAACAAAACATTTATCTCCTCTTGATCATTTTTCTGCGGATGCTCTAAGTGAATTTTATGCTGAGACTCTAACTAGACATCCAGCATGCAATTTCGATTTTGTTCAAAATCTCCCACATCCTTCTGCTAGGAAGGTGACTTGTAATTTCAAGTGGAGCTTAATAGACATTGTTGATGTTACGAAAAATATGCAGTTAACTTTGCAGAAGTCTAGCGGTAAAAGTCTTGATGGCCTGGATTTGAAGTGGTTGAGAGACCATCTATCGCAGGTGTCTCTTTTCTTGAAACATATTTTTAATTGTTCGTTGGATGCGGGTTTGTTTCCTACAATATGGAAGTCCGTTTTTATTATACCGCTAAATAAAGTGACGTCACCAAAATTAATGACTGATACTAGACCTATAGCAAACTTATCTCACTTGGCCAAGGTGTTTGTACGGATTGTAGCAAATCAGGTTGTGTTCTACCTCGAATTAAACAATTTTATTGATGACTATCAGTCAGGATTCCGAAAATATCATTGTACCCAAGAAGCACTGCTTAGATTAACTGATGAGATTAGTCTATAAATCGATCATGATGATCTAACATTTCTTATCCTGTTTGACTTTTCAAAAGCATTAGACTACTTAAATCACAGAGTCTTATTCACAAAGATGTATGAAATGGGTTTTTCGATTGAATCAATCTCTTGGTTCCATTCTTACTTAACAGGAATATCGCAAGCAGTTCTAGATTCCTCAAACAGCCCCTCGAAATGGGTTAGTACAACATCAGGTGTACCTCAGGGATCAATATTGGGCCCCATCTTGTTTCTTATAGTTATAAATAGTGTGGTTAAACAGCACATATATTGCAAATACGGATTATTTGCCGACGATAAATGGACTTATTTACACTTCAAATTATTTCAACTAAATGATGCAGCGTTTCCTCTGACTGTTGATGCTCAAGCGGTAGCAGACTGGGCTCGTGAACATAAACTTAAAATAAATTATCAAAAGACCAAGGTTATGATCTTGGGAAATAAACTTAGGAATTAAAACTACTTGAAAGTTGCGTGCTTCCTGAGATCATGATAGATGGAAATGTAATTCCGTATGTCAATTCAACTAAACATCGAGGGGTTCATCTTTTTAGAAGTCTTTCCTGGGATGTGCACATCTCACAGTTATCACGCAAGGTTTATGGTGCACTAAATAGTCTAAAACACAGGAAGAACATTTTGTCAATATGGTCCCGCCAATTATTAGTTACTGCCATTATTGTTCCTATGATTGATTATTGTTCAGTGGTGTTTCTGAACTTATCAAACGAACTTGATAGCAAACTACAACGACTTGTAAACAATGCCATTCGATTTATCTATAATCTAAGACGAGATGAACATATAACACCCTATTGACGTTCACTAAATTGGTTAAATGTAAAGTCACGAAGGTTATATTATTTAGCCTGCCTATTTTTCAAATTACTATCGTCAGGTTAACCAAAATTTCTTCGTAGTCTATTTATTGATAATCCTACTATCAGGCAGTCGCATAGAATAGCGCCACAAAACAATAACATCACCTTCAAAATCCCAAACTTTGCTACTATAATTTATGAGTATTCGTTTGTAGTATCAGCTATAGGGGTTTGGCAAGATTTACCACCTGAAATCTCAAACTGTCTTAGTTTAGAGTCTATTAAGACCAAAATATTTGATCATCTTTTAAATCTTGATTAATTGGTGAATAGTAAGCTGGTAATAATAAATTGTTTTTGTTGCAATCTATATGAAATGTATTATGAAATTATGAGTATCTTGAGATTTTTTTTTTTGTATATATTTGAGTTATCTATGTATCTATTGAAATTACGTGATGTATTTTTAATCTATGTATGTAATTTTTGCCATTAGGCTCTATGTCTTGGCATATAAATCTAATAAATAAATAAATAAATATTGACCGATGTATGTCATTTTGATGAACTTTTCGTTACTGATGTTACTAATGATTCCGTCCAATACATACTATGACGAATCTTCTAATGGTATTTTGCTGTTTCTTGTCACATTATTTAACACCCAGATAGCCCGTTTGATAAGCTTTTTCCTGTATCTTGTCGCCACGACTTTTTCCAACATTTCATTCCCATATAGGCCGATCTTCCTTCGTTGAAGATTTCGGACAAAGTCCTTATGTCTTATAAATCGCCTTATACTTTCCGTTGATGCCTTCCACACGTCGATGGGTGTCACTTCCCTTTTTTCTTGACGTGTTAAAACCATTTTTCTCATTTCTTCTACTTCCTCTCTACCTTTTACTTCATACTCCTTTTCGTTTTGCTTCAAGTACAATAACTCCAGCTCCAAATCTTGGTTGATCGTGTCTCCCATGACTCTTTTCTTCATGAGGAACTGCTTGATTATAGAATACATCTGACTGACGTGTTTCTCAGTGACCGACCATACTTCATCCGGCACTTTTTCGTATCCTGCAGGCAAATCATATTCTTGTCACGCATATCGGCAATTTTGTACCACGTATCTTCTTTTTTTTATCTTTTAAATTAATATCTGCCCGATGATCTAGCAGCATTGTTACAATCTCATCATATCCCCTCGCTCCTGCTAGGTGCAATGGTGTTACACCTCCATTAGTCATCTGCTGATTGACATTAGCTCCAAATCTTATTAGCATTCCCATTATTTCCATCTCCCTTATGTGATCCGGACTATAAAAATTGTTTCCTTCATACCAGCAAGTCGAAATTTTCTTAAATATCATGAACGGCGGTGTCATTCCATGGCAATCTCTATGATTTACTCTAGCCCCTGGTTTTAATAATGCATTTACTTTTTCCGATTGCCCATATTCCACCGCGTAGAATAATAGTGTTCTTCCTTTTTTATCCTCAATGTCCATATTCACATTGTGTTCAATAAACAAATCAAATATTCCCATGTACATTTGTCGTACATCTAGATGCGCAGCTGTTACTCCGTCACGATTCCTTGCCTCTACCTCGACTCCATTCTGTAGCATGTATTCCATTATTTTTAACAGCCTTGTCCTGTTCACTCCTGTTCCCTGTCCAACAGCAATGACGAGTTGATGTATTGTTCGATTCCCACTGTCATCATTATCCGCATTGATATTTGCATCCCGAGCTATGAGTAACCATGCTTATTCCGTGTTTGAATATTTCAAAATTCTACATAATGGAACTATGGAGTTTGCGTGATTTGGTCATTTATATTTGCAATTTCCATAATGAAAGCCTCCACCGCCTTTTACTTTTTTCGTAGCAGTGTCCTTATAATTAGCGCATATCCTTCCCTCCATTCTGGTACATATGACAAGCCGTATCGTCTTATTATTGCCGTCACCTCGTCGTTTCCGTTCATATCTATTGTCTCGTTTATCAGCCGTTTTGCCTTCTCTTGCTTTATCTTTCCTCTTTTCTCTATTTATTTGTCAACAGAGTAATTTTCATTCTATCAGTACTGTAATGATTTTGCACACTGTTTAATACTAACATATTGTCTTATTATATCTCCAATTGTGGTCTTGCTGAATCAGACTCGAAAGCAATATGCGCAAGTTTTATTTTATCCTGATGAACTACACTGTTTTTTCCTTTTACGATTTACTTGACGTTCTTGTTGTCAAATATTCTGACTATTTCATACGGGCCGTCGTAATGATCCTTCATTTTATTCGTTCTTGCTTCTTTTAGCAGCCACACCCAGTTTCCGACCTCAAAAATTATTTCTTTTGCGTTTCTATCATGATGTTTTTTTTATTTCTCCTTTGCTTTTTCCAAATTTTCTTTCACTAACTTGCGAGTTGGTTCCAGCGTGTCAACCAACTCGTTCAGGTAATCGTGGTACAATCTTCCACCCGTCGCTCCTTCTCGTGAAAATTCGGATGGCACTAGCGTGACCCGCCCGAAAACGAGCTCATGTGGAGTATAATTTATCGCCTCATGTATCCCCGTGTTGTATGAAAACATCGCAAAGTCAAGCCATTCATCCCATTCACGATATTTGTCTATAAAAGTTCTTAAATACTCCGTAAGAGAGTGGTGGCTCCTCTTAATTGATCCATTAGATTGCGGATGATACGCTGTTGTATTTAAATGCCTTATTCGGAATAAATTACATAGGCACTGTATCATATCACTCATAAAATTTGTTCCTCGATCTGTCAGAATCGCTCTTGGTGCCCTGAACAAGCATATTACCTTTCCTGCCAATGCTTTTGCTACATCGTCAGCTTCTTGTTGCCTAAGTGGAATTGCTATCCCGAATTTTGTGAATAAACCCTGCACAGCCAGAATACATTTGTAACCTTGTCGTGTTTCTTCTCGTGACCCATAAATATCCATGGAGATTTTTTTGAATGCGGTCTCTGGCGTATCAGTAATCATCATCGGCTTCTTAGGCTTTACACGTACTAACTTTCGTTGTTGGCGAATAAAACAATTTTTTACAAAATTTCTCATATCTTGCTGCATCGTTCTCCAATAAAATCGTGTTCTTATTCGGCGATATGTCTTTGTCATCCCCTTGTGTCCTCCAACAGTGGAAGTATGATACTCTCTCATCAATCATCTTCTGTTAATGGCTCTAGGTACTTCCAATTTTCCACTACACACTGTTATTTCTATATCCTGTTCCTTTAAAATCTCACGCAACCTTCCAATGTAATAATCTTGCAGCGCTTTATTCAAATGTTCGTTTCCCGCCGGGTCTCTCAATTTTTTATACTCTTCCCGTTTTATCAGTATTTCCAATGACACCATAACCATATTTATTATTTTCTCTGATGTACGACCACCGGCATCCACTTTGTAGACTAATCTCAATCCGTCTCTCTTTCGTTAATTTATTATTAAAATATCACCTTGTTTCAGTTGAGTTCCTCGAAAATTCGCCATGTTTATCCACTTCATCTCGAGCAACACATCCGTTGAATCTGAATTTACATCCCCGTCGGCTGCTACAAAGAAAGCAAAATTGTCGTTGACGTCTGTGACATGCTGTCATGTATGTTTCAATTTTGATTCTCCTTCCAGATTTGCGTAATGACCATTCGGAATATCCAATTCTATAAATGAGTTTCCCGAATCTGAATCCAAATCCGTAGAGTCGTTAACACACGTACTTCTTGCTTTAGAATCCTCTGATAACAGGAATCGCCATGGTTCGTTACCATTCTCGCCATCTTTTTCATCGAAGTTTTGTTGATACTCATGCCCCGTATCTTCTTGCTCTATTGGTACTTCCGTATCTCGTTCCAGCTCACGTTCATTCAATTTGAGCTTCTGCACTTAAATTATTACATCTCTTTTCTTTCTCATTTTTCCTTTAGCGACAAATGGCGCCTTTATTTTTCTTTTCGCGGTTATTCTGTCTTTCCCTGATGGTTGTTTTCTCTCAGTATTTTGCCCCACCTCTTCATCTTCTTTCACTTGCTGCATCTTTTCTTCCGCTTTTAATTTATATTTGCTACGTCGCGGGTGACTGCTGACAGCCCGTGGCTTCGCTCCAGGTTCTGACGCTGACCGAGACAGCACGTAATACTCCCCACTTACATCACTTGCTATTTCCCGTCGTGATTCACTGTCACTGAGGGGCATTCCTACCACTTTCTTGGGCCGTGACTTACTTTCCCTCGGACGTCCCCTTCGTCACATTTCTTTTTGCTGTTGTATACCTGACGGCCCCGCAGCTTGAGTAATCACAGCTGGCTTCGACTTATAATTTCCCCGTGTATCGTTGTCAGTCTTTATTTCGATATCAGATTCTCCTAATGATGTATTATGTGGATGATCATCCGCTCTCCTCAATTTCTTCTTTAAATTTTTAACCTTTCCTCTCTGCCCCTTTTCATCAGCTGATGAATGTGTTGCTGATGTTTCCTCTCTTGCTCTTTTACTAACATCTACTTTCGCCACTGTCAATAGTTCACCATTTTCGTTTCTCACTGGGTTTCGTGATAAATCATCTGCATTTGTGTTACTCTTGCCTGATTGATAGATAAGTTTATATTCATATTTTTCTAATCGATTTACCCATCGCCGGATGTGCTCTCTAGGGCTTTCTGTAGACTTGAGCCACTACAACGGTTGATGGACGGTAACCAAGGTAAATTTCTTACCAAATATATACGGTCTGAACGTGTCGACAGCATACATAATAGCCAATAGTTCTTTCTCAGTCACTGGGTAATTCCTTTCTGTTTTTGACAAAGCTCAAGAAGCATAACTTATTGCTCTATTTTCTCCAAGTTTCCCTTGGCTTAATACAGCACCCAAGGCAAAGTCTGACGCATCTCTATCAACGATGAACGGTATTTCAAAGTTTGAATACTGCAACATTACATCCCCACATAATCCTCCTTTCAATATCTTTAATGATTTTTCTTGAGATTCGCCCAATGTAAAAATAGCGTCTTTTTTCAATAAATCAGTCAAAGGTTTCGCTTTACTTGCAAAACTCCGGATGAATCTCCTATAATATCCTGCAAGTCCAAGAAATTCTTGTACTTTCTTCTCGTCCGTTGGTCTTTTGAATTTTTCAACCGCTTCCACTTTAGCCAGCTTCGGCTTTACTCATTCCGCACTGATTATGTGTCCCAAATACTTAACTTCCCGCCGTAAAAATTCGCACTTTGCCGGAATTAATCTTAATCCCACTTAGTAAACTCTATCAACAAATTGCCTATATTTTTGACACTGCTCTTCCAATGTTCTTGCATAAATTACCGCGTCATCAACTTAAATAAATAGTATTACGCCCTGCAATCTGGATAATACATGTTCCATCGTACTTTGGAACGTCGGTGGACCATCTTTCAAATCCATCGCCATCTTTTTAAACTGATAATGACTCATCGGAAATGAAAATGCCGTTTTATAAAAAAAAAATATACAGCATTATGAATTTAGTCCAAAATATCTCGGATATCTGGCAACGGATATGAGTTTGGTACTGTTTTGTCGTTTAACCTCCGAAAATCGACCACCAACCTCCAATCTTTAGTTCCGTCGGCTTTTGGTTTCTTGGGAACGATCCATACTGGTGAACTGTACGCAGAATCCAATGGTTAAATTATAACAGTATTAATCATTTCTTGTATTCGATGTTTTTATACGTCTTTCAAATGATGTGGCATGCGATACTGCTTGATATTAATTGGGTTATCGTCCTTAGTTCTTATTCGATGAGGTAGAACATTTGCTGCCTCCAGTCGTTCACCCGGTAATATGTAAGCTCTTTGCTCATGCTCAGTGTTCTGTCACACTCTATTTAGCTCTTTCATCCAGATGTGTTACTGTTATTAAATCTAATATCCGCTCTGTTCGTTTCGCTTTACTTTCTTCATTCTGCTCCGTGTTTTGAGTGGATCTCACCTCTGTCTTGGTGGGCTGACACTACAGCTTCTCCCAAATATATTCCTGGTGCAATATTACACCGAGGAATATATCATTCCAAAACGTTATTTACAACTCTTACCTCTATTAACTTTATGCACCTTCCGGGAATTCTTATAATGTCCTTTAAAAAGTCATATTTCTTATTATTAATTGTAACTGTTTTGTTACCAAAATCAATCTGTGAATTTTGTGCTAAAAAGAGCGGCTGGCCCAGTATGCCATCTTCTTCTATATTAAATTCTTCCTCCACAACATCAAACAGTACCCATTGGCCTTCTATTTTCAGCTCAGCTGGGCCACAGTAGTTAAAGCATCGGATGTTATGCCTTTTATGTGCGTTCTTTTCATACTGTCAATTTTTGTTCTTAATTCTAGTAAGTCTCGTCGCATTAAATTTATCCCTGCGCCCGTGTCAATAACCCGGGAAAAAATTTTATCATGAAATTTTATAAAATATCATAAAATTCACTAATGGAATTTCATGCTGAAAATGGCCTGACGAAATTTTATCAAAATTCATAAAATTTTATGATATTTCATATAATTTTATAAAAATTCATATTTTTATGAAATTTTATGCTGAAAATGGCCTGATAAAATTTTACAACATTTCATGAAATTTCATAAAATTCTAGTCACCATTAATTTTTCGAAAAAAATATTAGATTCTGAAAAAAAAATTGCAATTAGATCTTACACATTGATTCAATGGATGAAGGCATTACTGATACAGACTAATTATATTTTTTATTGACGAAAAAATCCTGGCGACTGCTGGGCTCGAACCAACGTCCTTTCGATTCGAAGTCCTTGCTGCTATCCACTGCGCCAACCCACGTACGTGATTGTGAATGAATAGATAGTATATTTATCGAGATATAAAGTTTTAGACTTTCATACAAAATTTGATATAATTTTATGAAATTTTATATAATTTTGAAAGAACTGATAATTTCATAGTGAGGTATGTAACATATCGCTTTACAGATGCCATAAGGGCGTAAAAAAAATTTTTTTTTTCAGAAATTGACGTAATTATATTTTATAAGTATATCAGACAAAAAAATTTGTTTCCAAAAATCAATATTTTTTTATACACCTTTATGGCTCCCGGCGTTGGTACCGGGAGCCATGAGGGTGTATAAAAAAGATTATTTTTTGGGAATCAACGTACTTATGTTCTAAAAGTATAATACTAAAGAAAAAAAATTTTTTAACATTTCTTTTTTTTTTCATACTTAAAAAAAAAATTGTTTTTTCAAAATTAAAATTTTTTTTTAACTAACGAAAAAAATTTTCCTAAGTTCAAAAGTCTTTTTAGCATTCTTATACTTTAAAGTCACAATCACGTTCTTCCCGAACACAAAGTTTTTTTCGTCAGTATTATACTTATAGAACATAATTACGTCAATTTCCGAGAAAAATGTACTATCATACGCCCTTATGGCTTATCAGCGGTATATTTTGCAAGTAGACGCCCTTACAGCATCTGTAACGAGATATAAAAGCTTGGGAAAGAATATTTTTGTGAAATTTTATAAAATTGTATTATTAAAATTATATAAAATCTGAAAAAATTATATGAAATTTTATAAGAATTTATAAATTATAAAAAAATTTCATGAAATTTTATATGGAAACCAGAAGATAATTTTTATAGTATTTTATTAAATTTGCTAAAATTTTGTAAAATTTCGTGAAGTTTTATAAAATTTCATAATATTTTGTAAAAGGAGACAAAATCCCAGAAATATTCATAAAGTTTTACATAATTGTTATTAAGATTCCATGTAGTTATTGGTATGAACTTTCATAAATTTTTTTTTAATTCTATGAAATCTTATAAAATTGGATAGAATTTTATTAAATTATATACAATATCATAAAAATTTTACATACTTACTACCACGATCCGGAGGAGTATTGTAAACATTTTTTTTTAATTTCTATAATTTCTTAAAATTACATGAAATTTCATGAAATTATGTAGTTTCATTGAACTATGAAATTGTAAAAATATTTTTGAACTTAATTAGAAAGAAGTGTTACGTCGGATTTGTAATAGAAGCAGGCTTTGAACCGTGACTATAATATGACAACGGTGTTAAGGATGCCAAATTATAAGCGAAGAACTCGACCTAGTTTAAAATCGGACTTATGGAATATATTTGGTCCTAGTCTTTCGACCAATAGACCGGGGACAAGAAATCTTAATAAAGGAATATGCGGATTGAAACATGAATTAAAATTATAAATGAATGTATATATTGTTACAAAAATTAAAATTAAAAATATAAAAATAAAAATATTACAGTCAAGGTTAAAATTCAAAATTATTCGGAGATTCAATGTACTACTTTCAATAACTAAAGTTTAACTATGTATAACTAATATTTCTGTTACAGTAGATGAATAAGGGGGTCTTGGTCCCACAATTAAACAGTACCCTACCTTACCGAACTACGATAAGTGTGGCGGTTGGTAATGTAGATTTATTTTTATCAATATTTTGTGCTGTTGTAGGTAATGTAGATTTATTTTATCGATATTTGGGACCTTTTCTCATATATGTGGTAATGTAGATTTGTTCTCATCGATATTTGGGGCTGTTATCGGTAATGTAGGTTTATTTCATCGATATTTTGGGCCTTTTTCTCATTGATGATAATGTAGATTTGTTGCTTATGATATTGCAGGCTTGGTTGAAGCCTGATCATAGTAACGCAGATTTAATCCGAACCTGATAATGATAATGAAGATTTTGTTGGGACCTGTTTCCGCCGATCGATAAAAGCAGATTTTTGGGACTTAGTGGATATTCAAAAACTTTTTAGTATATATATTTTTGAATTTTTACTGTTTTACGTAAGATTAGAGGAGATTGAACATTCGAGAATTATCTCGAATTTTCTACGCATAAATTGGTGGGGACTTATTTTAATTCTTACCGTTTTACATAGGATTGGAGGGGGTGGAACATTCAAGATTATTCTCGAATTTTCTACGAGCATATTGGTGGGGGATTCATTTTTAAAAATTCGAAAGTTTTTCCAAGAATATCGTATATTTTAATAGTTGTAGGGGATTAAACGGTTGATTTAACCGGTTTTGGACCAATCATTTTCTACTTCGTATCCCCAAACAGTTTTTTCTGTGGAAATCCCCACAAAGTGCTTTTTAAGTGGGGATCACCACTATAAAAACTTAAGTTTTGTCATAATCCGGATAGTTGTTTCGAGATTTATTCTGTGAGCACCATACTAGCAATCTATTTCAATCAGGTAAGACTTTTTAATACTATTAAAATATTTAACTTTTGAAAAACATAGAAAACTTATTATTGAAATACTTGTTTAGGGAATAATGGATCTTTTTAAAGTTAATGAGGCTATCAAATTACCAGTATTTTTACCTACTAAAAAGGTGAATGAATTGAAAAGAGATGGGAATTATCAAATAACTGCTTTTAAAAATGTGAATTCAAAGTTTTGATTGTGAGTGGTCGCAACAATCAATGACGAATTCAACATATTTTTACCAAAAAGAACGTCCACATTAATAACGAAGAACCCTAATTATTTTGAAGAGTTGCTGAACCCCGTTCCATATCACAAGCTTTACCTTACTTACTTTGGTGGTGAATATAATGATCTCGAAATGGCTTATCGTGATTGATAGATTAATATTATAATTTATTATTATGGAATCAAAAGAATCATTTGTAGAAATTTATTTAAGAGTTTCTGATTTTTTCTATAATTTAAGAATCTTAACTTTATAAATTTCTTAACAATAATTATTGAGAATTAAAAAAATTAAAAGTAATAATAACATAATTACTGTAGTTTATGGTTAAGATTATTATAAAATAAAGAAGAACATTAATTAAATGGTTTAATGATTTTTATTCAATAATTCCTTCAAATTAGCATACATATTAATTAGGAAAATTTCAAGTGATACTTTTAATTACAAACATACTCAAATATAAAGTAAAAAGAAAAAAAATGGAGAATAGTCAAAACGTACTATAAAAGAAAAACTTTAAATTTAAAAACACTACATATAAAAATAATCATTTTGTTGTTGTTGTCCCTCATTATTATTGTCAGAATGCATATTAAAAATGTTATTCTGCATAAAATTCATTCCAACATTATTATAAATAAACTGCTGATCTCCAGGCTGATAGTAATAATTATTATTATTATTATGATACCCATATTGTTGGCGTTGTTGTTGATGTTATTCATGTTGTTGATGCTGCTGTTGTTCTTGCTGGAATATCGCTTGAGTTGACTGAGCAGCTAGAACAGCCACTAGATGCATCAACTGATCATGATTAGATGTCCGGTCATTGGTCGTCATTTCTGGTTCCGGTGAATAATTATGCATCGGTTCATAATCAACATAGTTGATTGTAACCATTGGGGGTGGTGGTGTTCGAGCTCGTGGTAGTGGTGGCGGTGAAAATGATCCCAAAGGTGTTGGATCACATGTTGAAGTTGATGGTGCATATATTGATGCATGTAGCGGTGGATGTGGTGGAGCATACACAAACGATGACGATGGTTGCGGTGTTGAATAATAAGATGATGATAATGGTGATGGTGCATACATTGTTTGCGTTAATGTAATATCTGGATGTAATGATGAATATGAAGGCGGTGGTGAATATGGTGGTGGTGGTGTTGCTGGCCTGATCAAATCAATATCTTCATCATGCTCATCCTCATTATCATCATCAATGGTGATGACTTCAATACCCTCGATGTCTTCATCTACGGTCATCAACTCTTCATCAGGTCTTAAAAAAGTCGCGATTTCACCCGGCCATCCTTCACGATTGACTGCTGACCTAATGCAGCGAGCTGTTATGGAATCCAAATAGAAATATTCAGCATCCTACGCAATTTGCCGCAGGTCTGCATGAACTTCCTTATCATTATCATCATCATCATGGTCTCCAATCGTAAAAAAACACCAGATGTTCACCCCCAATTTCAGAAGTCTGGTCCTCTGGTTATCTATCAAATAAATGAAATCCGAAGAATCTTCGCCACGCTCCATTTGCCTCCAAACTGTACCCATCAACGTTTGCCATAGTATGGCCAGCCCAAATTTTTTGACCCACTTCAATGGTAGGTAACACGATTCATTAAAAATCTGAAAATGAAACAAAAATAAATCGATAAATTGAATGTTAACTAGAAACTGAACTTAAAAAAAAAAAAAAATGATAATATCATACTTACATTGTTAACATTCATTTTTTAAAAAATTTTTTTAATAAAAACTTGTTTATTAGATAAAATATCAAACGTATTTACAAACACAGACACGCAATATCAAAAATTAAGCGAGCAAGTAATTTTAGAAGATGCTTGTACTGAGCTCTGCAGTGCTTGTAGCCAGTATTTATATGTTCAGTGGCAAGTAACAAAATTTTAGCTAACCCACCTCATTAGGACAATAACCTATTACATAAATTTTAACCATGAAACGGGTGGAGCACAGTTTTCTTATCTTTTTTCTAAGTAAGGCCCCTTATCCACCCTCACCATAAACTTGTACATTGAAAATCTCTAAGAAGGTAGCAAAATTTTTGACCATCCCATCTCATTAGGCCAATACCCCACTGCTTAAATTTTGACCATGAAAACGGGTGGAGCAACAGTTTTCTTATCCATATCTAAGTAGGGGTTCTGGCCCACCCACGCTATATACTTGTACATTGCATACCTGTAAGAAGGTTTGTCTCATACATTTTAGTACATATCTTTTCAACCCCTGCCATGTATTAATAAGTACTATTTCTAGGAGGTCTGTCTTATGCTCTTCAAAGCATATTTTTTAGCCCCACTATATATACTTGAAAATTTTTTAAAATTTATATAACTACTTTAATATGAGTGTTACGTCCGAATTATTTTTCAGTTTTTGTATTGCTTTAGATTTTTTTATCATTCTGTTTTATTTTATTTTATTTTATTTTATTCTTATCCTAATATTTAAAATTTGTATGGACAGGTAAAATCTGTCCAAATATTTTACTAGGTGAAAAGGATTTCTAATCCTCACCAAGGTCAGAGTGGCAGCTGACGCACATTCTTATCGCAACTGCACTCTAAAATAAGTTCTAGAGTAAATAGTACGTCAGTAATGAGTTTTTAATATATTTCCTAGATTGAAACATACTTAAAAATAAATTATGGTGTCTAGACAAATGAATGTCTAAATAAAATAAAAATAAAAGGTTTTAGTTGAATAATAAAATTTAACAATTTTAAATATTGCTAAGAGTAAAATATTAAAGCGGAAATATAATAGAATAAAACGTTAGTAATAAAACATCAAAACTTTAGAATTTAAATAAACTAAAATATTACAATATTATAATTTAAATAAAAATTAAAACATTAAAATATTATTATTGAAATAAAATTAAAACATAGAAAAATTAGAATTTAAATAAAATAAAATATTAGATATTGAATAAACAAAAATTATAATAAATATTATAAGTTAAATAAAATTATAATATTAAAATATTATAATTTAAATTAATAAAAAGAAAAGAGTAGGGGTGAGTTGAGAAGGACTGGAAGAAAGGGGACGAGAAATGAATGTAGAAGGGATAGAGCGGCCCCGAAACAATGGTTTCCCGAAAAGAAGTGGAAAACTTTTGGGTAGAGGTGGAAGAACGTGGGAAGAGACTTTCCCCCAAATACGGAAACTTGAAAGACCACCTATTTTTCCGAAGGTCTAATGAACGGACCCAAAAATAGTCAGTTGTGTCGTAAGTCCCGAACTATCAAACACGTACCCGTTCTTCCCACTATCCAAGTTATCCACTTTTTCAGTTAGGCTGGAGGCCAATCTAAAACAGTTTCAATAAAGAATAGGTTGGTAGCCGTCTTCAACCAATTGATAATATAGAGTGGACTGGTAGTCACTTAACTTAGGGAAAAAGGAGGACTTCGATCAACTCACCCCAAACGAAACTATAATAAATAATAACAAAGATGAAACATCGTCATTGAGTAAGTCAATTAAAATTTAATATCTACATTTTCTTTTTTTATATATATAAATATTGTGACTCATCCCTGATTAATAGCACGTTTAAAGTAATTACATTTTTGTAGTATAAAGCGTAAAAGAAATAATTGTCATTCGTATTTAAAATTTACTTAGTATTTGTTAACAAGTTAAATTCCGGATAATTCCGTATTATATAATCTTGACTTCAATATTTTCATTTTTTATATTTTTAATCTAAAATTTTTGTAACAATATATACATTCATTAATAATTTAAATTCATGTTTTAATTTGCATATTCCTTCATTAATATTTCTTGTCCCCGGTCTATTGGTCGAAAGACAAGGACCAAATATACTTAATAAGTCCGATTTTAAAGTAGGTCGAGTTCTTCGCTCATAATTTGGCATCCTTAACACGTTGTCATATTATAGTCAAGGCTCAAAGCCTGCTTTTATTGAAAATCCGACGTAACAGAGTAAATCTTTGATTGATAGAAATGATTTGTTCATAGATAAAAAATAAAATGACATATTAAATGAAATAGATTCTTAATATTTTTTTATTTGATATTTTTTATATTAAATGTTCATTGATATAGAAAATCTCTCTCCTATAAATAATTTAAAAATTGTTCAACGAGAATTATTACTTTAAATCTTATGAGGAGTTTCTCTCTTAAACCTTTAACACATTCAAAAAATAAATTCTTTTATTTTTACACTAAAACTATACTTATGGAAAAAAATTTACATTTATTCACAACACCTGGGAACTTATACTAATACATATATTTACTCGTTTTTCTGTAAGGCCGACCCCGTAATCTTCACTTATTTACAAATTGAAAAATTTTCGTTGCACAACAAAATTTTATCTCTAGAAAATTTTACATTTATTTACCGTTGCGATCGATTTATCTTAATATGAATATTGACCTGCTCCAAAATGTTCTCCCTAAACTGTTTAGCCGTAATTTGCATTCGTTTATCCGTTAATCGATTCTTTCAGCTGCTCAAAAGTTTCAAATATTTTATAGAAAAATTTTGTAAACTTACATTATAGTAAACAAAAATTTACATTTATTCAAGACCGCTTTAATCTTACATATTTACTCATCGAACACCCTATTAAAAAATTTATAGATATTCACTTAAAAACTTTATCTTAGAAAATTTTATATATTTTATTCTTATTTCGTTTATCATCAACTCAAAAGAATTAAGATATTTTTGAAAACCTGCCACCTGTTTATACAAGCAGTAAAATACATTATGCAATAGCAGCCCTTTATATATATACATATATATATATATATATATATATATATATATATATATGTATATCATACGGGGCTTTTGCGGACCTGATTTTAGGGTTATGATTTATTGCATATAATTGTTCTAATTGCTCAATATATTGAATGTATGCAATTACTTTCTGATTTACAACCCTAGATACCATTCCTTAGCCTTAATTGTCGAGGATGTGCTCGGAGCAAATAGGTATATCTTACGGGGCTTTTGCGGACCTAACTGTGAGGCGATGTTTTGATCCATATAATCATCATTATCAATTATAACAGAGCATACATGCTAATATTTCGTTATAAACAAGCCTAAAAACTGTTTCTAAGTCTATAGTGTTTTTTAGTTTTCTGTACAAATAATCGGTAAAGTTTACTCATCCATCTCGAAAACACAGTTTTTGTGGTATCATAAAAAATAAAAAAAATCATCACCGAAAAATTTTCAATTTTTCTATTTAATTAGAAAAAAAGTGTATACATTGATTGTGGATTTTTCAATTCTCTACATAAAAGCCAGTCATGTTATTGGCTAAATTTCTGAACAGATAATCAGAAAAGTATATCGGTCCTTTGGAAAAACAGACTTTTTTTGTCTCATGAAAAATATAAAATTTCATCGCGTAAAAACTTGTACTTGTTGGGTTTATTTTGGGAGAAAGTGTACGCATTAGTTGTAGATTTTTTAATTCTATACATACAAGCTGTCATACCCTAATATCACAGTCTGATTTAGCAAAAGTTTACTTTACAAAAGTTTCATTGAATTTTTCATCGAATGTCCGTCAATTTTGGACTTTTCTGTCTTTGACGACAATTTATACACAACTCGTTGTATAATTTAATGTAAATTTACTGCCCGAATTAGAAAGCAAATTCACTTCAAAAGTTGACTAGAAAAAATTTGTCGTCAATTTTTAGGAAAATTATTATGTCCATTTCTTTTTAATTTGACTTTAAAAATTGTAAAGTATTTTTATACCATCAAATTGTCGATATTTTTATGTATAAACTGACTTACCTTCTGAAATGGTCAGAATCATCATTACCTACTTTTTTTTTTTTAGTAAAAAGTTACCTCTAAATCGAGCAAAAATAAACCTCAAATTTTTCTTTTCAACTTTTGTTGTCAATAAGAATAATAAAAAACTTTATAACCTTCAACCTTCTAGTGTTTATGTTAATTTTGAAAGAAAGTATCTACATTATTTGTTAATCATTTAATTCCATTTAAAAAAGCTGTCATAGTGTTTTCTGATTTTCTGGACAGATAATAAAAAAAGTATATTAGTTCGTTTCAAAAACAGAGATTTGTTGTGGCTTGAAAAATAAAAAAAATTCATCGCCTAAAAACTTGCAGTGTTTAAATATATTTTGGGAAAAAGTGTATATATTCATAATAGATTTTTCAATTCTCTACATTAAAGCTGTCATATTGATTCCTAAATTTCTGGTCAGATAATCGAAAACGTTCAATTTAATTGATCTGTCTCAGAAACACGATTTTTGTTGTGTCTATTAGAAAAATAAAAAAAATTATAACCTGAAGCTTCCTAGTGTTCATATTTATTTTAAGAAAAAATTATCTATAACATTTGTTGATTATTTGAGTCTCTATAGAAAAGCTGTCATAGTGTTGTTTGATTTTCTGAACAGATAGTCAGAAAAATGACTAGGTCTGTTTCAAAAACAAAGTTTTTGTTGTTTGAAAATTAAAAACTTCGTCACCTAAAAACTTTTAGTGTTTATATTTTGGAGAAAAGTCTATACATTAACTGTAAATTTATTTACTCTGTACATAAAAGCTATCATATTGTTTTCTAAATTTCTGTAGAAATAATCAGAAAAGTAACTAGGTCCGTTTAGAAAACAGGAGTTTTTTTGTGTCATGAAAAAATAAAAACTTGCAATGTTTGGATTTATTTTGGAAAATGTGTACACATTAATTGTAAATTTTTTAATTCTCTACATAAAAGCTGTCATATTGTTTCCTAAATTTCTGGACTGATAATCGGAAAAGTTCGATTTTGTTAATGTCTTAAACAAACTAACTGTAAATTTTTCTTTTCAACTTTTGCTGTCAACTTGTTAGCAAATTCGGGCAGAAAATTTTAGGCAATTTCAATGTCAAAATACAATGAATTTTAAGATTAGGTGACTATTCGAATATTGTTTGCTGAATTTCTGAACAGATAATCAGAAAAGTTCAATTCTATTGATCTGTCTAAAAAACACGATTCTATTGTATCAAGGAAAATAAAAAACTTTATAACCTATAACCTCAGTGCACTGATTAAGAAGTTTAATTTGAAATGATTGGAAAAATCTAAATGATTTCATATGATTTCATATCATCGAAGATTTAATTTAATTTGAAATGATTCGAGCGTTTAAATCATTTCAAATAATTTTAAATCATTAAATAATATTTCGTTATTTTTTAACTCAATATGATTTAAAATGATTAATTCTAAAATTTATACTTAAATGCAAAATAATTTAGACAATTTAGAACCATTCAAAATGATTAAGAGTTACATAATCTCAAATCATTCCAAATTAGATTTCTTAATCAGGGTCCCTATCCAAAAATCCCCATAGAATCCAATCAAGTGCGACAAAAAACGCATAGGAACCAATACAGTCTATAGGATTCTATGCGGTCTTTGTCACAGTTGAGTGGATTCTATGGGAATTTTTGAATAGGGATGTTTATGTTTATTTTTTATAAAAGTATCTCTATTATTTGTTGATCATTTGATTCTATACAAAAAAGCTGTCATATAGCGTTTTCTGATTTTCCGGACCTATAATCAGAAAAGTATATCGGTTCGTTAGAAAAACAAGGTTTTTGTTGAGTCATGAAAAATAAAAAACTTTATCCCCAAGAACTCGCAGTGTTTGAATTTATTTTAGAAGAAAATGTACACATCAGTTGTAGATTTTTTAGGTCTATACATAAGAGCTGTCATACCCTAATAGCACAATCTGCTTTAGCAAAATTTTGAAAAAGTTTCCTTAAATTTTTCACCGACTATCCGTAAAATTTGGACTTTTCTGTCTTCGACGACAATCTATTTCAATTTGCTGCATAATTTAACATAAATTTACTGCCTGAATTAGAAAGCAAATTCACTTCAAATGTTGACTAGAAAAAATTTATCGTCAATTTGAAGACAAATTATTACGTCAATTCCTTTTCAATTTGACTTAAAAAATTGTAAAGTATTTTTATACTGTCAAATTGTCGACATTTTCATGTATAAATTTGCTTACCTTCTGAAATGGTCAGAATCAACATTACTGACTTTTTTTTTTCAGTAAAAAATTACCTCTAAATCGAGCAAAAATCGACCGAAAATTTTTCTTCTCAACTTTTGCTGTCAACTGGTCAGCAAATGCGGGCAGCAAATTTCAAGAAATGTCAATGTCAAAATACTGTCAATTGTAAGCTTAAGGGTCGGTAGTACTAAACGAATTTTCGAATTTTACTTCTAATTACGTTTTGAATAATTACGTCACTCGAATAATGAAAACCTTCCGAAAAAGTTTGTCTTTCACATTTTTTCGGAAGCTATAAAAATTTCTGTAGTAAAAATTGATTAATAAATTAAAAGAAAAATAAAATTAAAAAATTCGTTTAGTCCGGCTCAGCCTTAAGTGGCTAATAGAGATGGGCAATATTGAAAAAAACATCGATATCGTAACATCGATAGTTTTAATTTTTTATTATCGAGTATCGATATATCTTGTCCAAAAAATATCGATAGCAAACATCGATATTTTAGAAAAATAATATCGATAGTTGAAATGTCGACAGATATCGCCCATCCCTAGTGGCTATTGGGATAGTTTTTACTGAATTTCTAAACAGATAATCAGAAAGGTTCGATTTTAACGATCTGTTTCAAAAATATGATTTTGTTGTATCAAGGAAAATAAAAAAACTTTATAACCTACAACATAAATGTTTATCGTTATTTTGGAAAAAAGTATCTACATTATTTGTTGATCGTTTGATTCTATACAAAAAAGCTGTCATAGTGTTTTCTGATTTTCTGGACGGATAACCAGGAAAGTATATTGGTCTGTTTCAAAAACAAGGGTTTTGTTGTGTCATGAAAGTCAATTAACTTTGTCGCATAAAAAATTGTAGTGTTTATATTTATTTTGGAGACAAGTGTATACATTAATTGTAGATTTTTTAATTCTTTACATAAAAGTTGCATGGTGTTTCCTAAATTTTTAGACAGATAATCGGAATAGTTCGATTTTATTGATCTGTCTTAAAAAAACGATTTTTTTTTGTATCAAGAAAAATAAAACACTTTATAACCTAAATCCTCCTAGCGTTTATGTTTATTTTGGAAAAAAGTTTCTATATTATTCGTTGATCATTTGATTCTCTGCAATAAAGCTCTCGTAGTATTTTCTGATTTCTTGGACAAATAATCTAATAAGTTAATTTTTATCTATCATTTTCAAAATCACAGTTTTTGTTGTGTTGTGAAAAGTAAAAAATTGTAGAGTCTAAAAACTTCGATTGTTTTCACTTATTTTGAAAAATCGTGGCTACATTATTCGTTTATTATTCAATTGTTTACAAGAAAGCTATGTTAGTGTTTTTCGAATTTTCGGACAGAAAATAAAAAAAGTCCAATTTTATTCATTGGCCTTAAAAACACAGTTTTTGTTGTGTCATGAGTATAGCCAGGATCTTTGCTTTAATTTAAAAATAATTAATAATTAGTGGTGTGAAATTTTTGATATTACGGGGAAAATATTGGTCTTATAAAAAAATTTCAAATTAAATTTATAGGAAATTTAATTTTCTAAAAAAAATGTTTCTTATAATTTTTCCTTAGGACTAATAAGAAAGCCGTAATTTGAAAATTAAGATTTTCATAATTAACAAAATTCTGAATTATTCATTATGAATCTTAATTTTTGAATTACGGTGAAAATATTGATCGTATAAGAAAATCATAAGAGATATTTTTTTAATAAAATTAAATTTCTTACAACTTTTGTTGGAAAAATTTTTCCATAAGACCAATATTTTCCTCGTAATATCAAAAATTTGAACTTTTGATTTAAAAAATTAGGCAAAAATCTTGTCCCTAGTCATGAGATATGAAAAAGTTAACAGCCTAATGACTCAGTATTTATACTCAATTTTTATAATATTTGTGTATTCATTCGAATTGTCGAATGAATGTAGCAATAAAATTATCACAGCAAAAAATTATATAACATCTTTATTTTATTACAGGTAGGCAGTGTACCATTCGAATTTCCGAATTTAACTTCTCTAATAAAGCCGTGAATATTTGTGTCATTTTAATGATGAAAATCTTTAGAAAAACTTTTTCTTAGAAATTTTTTGCTATTAAAATTGTTACAATAAAAATCTATTAATAAATTTAAAAAAGAGTTAAATTAAAAACTTTGATTAGTACGGTTCAGCCTTAAAATATAGAAATTCACATACAGAAAATTTTTAATTTATGACCTATAAATAACGATATAAGTAAGCACTGGATTATTTATGTCTCATATTGTTGATCATGTCGTGGCAGAACCACTTCAAAAACTTGCTATTTATTGTTTTCCTTCAGCTTAATGTCAAGTTTATCATAAATAAATTTTGACTACAATATGAGTACAGCATAAATCACAAGTTGGGGTTAATATCTCCAGTCATATACTGAAAACAAGACAATTCAGATTGTTGCCCGAAGTTGCGAAAAAAAGAAAAACGGATAAATTAAAACCAAACGCTACATTCAAATTTACAGTCATTGACGATGAAAAACTTAAATGTCAAGAGGTTACTTTTAAGCTGACTACATTTCAGCATTAACTATTTGCATAGTCAAGATTTTGTAGTCAATTTTTCATTCTGGTCATATATTTTCGTCAATTTTTGATCAACTTGTTTACAAAAAGTTTAATTGTCTAGGAAACCAGTTTTTTTTTTCGTCTTTATTACGGAGCAACAATTCCGGTCAATATGCCGTTAAAACGAGGTTAACATTTGACTGTCTTACTATTGGCTAGAAGTTGGCTTCTTTTTATTCAAAAAGTTGGTGACAATTTGCATCCGTAATATGAAGGCAACTTGACGGAGAAAGTTTCTGTCAATTTTTCTGCAACTCTTAACTCGCCTAACTATTACATTCAAATTGGTGGCAAGTTGCCATCAATTGCTGCGCATATCATTAAGTTGCAAAAATGTTTGTAACAAGTTTCAGCTGCAAGTTTATGTTAAGACTCAGATCAAATGGCTATCTGTCCTGATAGCCAAGCTGATAAAAAGTTAGTGGTGACCAATTAATGCAACTTGTCACCAAGTTGGCCGCAAAAATTGGTATTTTCATAAGTTGGCGATATTTAAAAGCTAATTTTCTGGGAAAATTGAAGGCAAAAGTCGGTATTTTATAAGATGACGAAAAGTTGGATTCAATTTTCTCAACAAGTTAGTGACACATTGTGGCAGTAGATTATTACTAACTTTCTAGGAAACTTGGTAACAACTTGTAGTCAACAGTTAAAAAAGCTCAAAGTTGTTGACAAGTTGTCGTCAACTTGATGGCAACTAATTAACACTTTTTGACCAAAAATTTGGCGATAGGTTGTGATAGTAGATTGTCACCAACTTATCTAAAAAGTAGGTGACAACTTGTAGTCAACATTTGTAGTCAAAAGCTGAAGTTATCAATAAGTTGTCATCTACTGCCGCAAACTGTCGCCAACTTTCTAAGAAAATTGAAAGCAACTTTTCGTTAACTAATGGAATGCAAACTTTTTGCATCAACTCTATCAGAAAGTTGGCGACCAGTTGTCGTTTACTTATGGAAATGCCAATTGTTGTGGCCAACGTCGTGATAAGCTGCGGCAGAAGATTTTCGCTAGCTTGCTGCCAGCTTTCCAGAAAACCAGAGTTCCAGCTCAGAAATTGAATTCATACTTTTGACATCTCGACAACGTACAGTAGATATAAAAAATCAATCCAACTTTTTAGCCGTCTTGTACGTAAAATAACATAAATTTTGACATAAAATCAAAGCTGTCATTTTACACCAAGTTTTTATATGTAATTTTACGTCTGGGATAAAATAAAAAATTAGATGAAATTATATATGTGCACTAGACATCATCAAGATGCCAAATGTTTCATTTCAATTGTTGTGTTAAAATGTTGATCATCTAGAGAGTTCTCATCGAAGTCAATTTTTTCTACATTAATTTTTGATCTCACGTACACGTAAAATATCTACTTTGATTTGACTGATGGTTGAGCTCAACCTCTGATAGCTTATCAGAAAGTTGGTGTACATGAGTTGCGACTAACTTGACGACAAGTTGTCGACGACTCTCAGCTTGTGTAACTGTTGGCAGCAAGTTAACTACGAATTGCTTAGAAACTTGGCAACAATATACTGTTTCAACCTGTTGACGATTTTCTGAGTAACTTGTAGACAACAGCTACATGAGCTGAAAGTTGTCAACAAGCTTATCGGAAAGTTGTCGTCAATTTATGGAAATGCCAACTTTTGCGGACAACTTGGCGACAGTTTGCGGCAGTCGGTTGTCGACAAGTTGCGGCCAACTTGGTTATCAGGGACTGGCTTTATGTGTTGGCTATCAGCCCTAATAGGCACTTTAGCTTGAAATTGACACTGATTTGAAGTTGAAATTACCTGACATTTGCTGCCTGAATTTGTCGACCATTTGACAGCAATAGTTGGAAAGAAAAATTTGCGATTAATTTTTCTTCAATTCAGAGGTAACTTTTTACAAGAAAAAAAAAGTCGGTTATGTTCATTCTTACTATTACAGAAAGTAAACATATTGATACATAAAATTGTCTACAATTTGACGGTAAAAAAATACTCAAAAATTTTTTAAGTCAAATTAACAATGAGTTGACATAATAATTTGCCTGAAAATTGACGAAAACTTTTTTCTAGTCATCTTTTGAAGTAAATTTGCATTCTTATTCGAGTGGTGAAATTCACGTAAAATTTACGTAAAATCGTATAGCAAATTGCATACAAATTGTCGTTAAATACGGAAAAGTCTGAAGTTTCGCATTATTAACTTCACCTGACAAAATCTCTTGTACCAACCAATGTCAATATAAAACTGCAACCGATAAGTGACCTATTGATTTTATTGACCAAGTCAACGCGGTGATCAAGCTAAATATTAATATATTTTTGAAGAATCTACGACGCGAGTGTTCTGTTTAATGCATAATGGCTCATTGTCTGAGTAACAATTAGTGATTGATCAGTTAAAATTTTCATTAAAAAGATTAAGATGTACTCGTTAATTTATAGTTCACGAAAAAATATTTATTTGGTTAAAAAGTTAAAGAACCGCTTCTTACCAAAAGAATGGGTAAGAGTCGCATGTTTCAACGGTAAGTTAAAAATATTTATACTAGCAGTCTTAATTAATAAGATATTGACGCCATTGTTATAAGTAATTATTAATTTTTGCATCACGAGTGATAAAATTTTGGTTATTCTAGATGTGGACGAGTTAACCTCGATTTGTGAAATGTTAAATGAAAAAATAGTAAAAATAATTCGGATAGTAAAATTAATGAACTTGATTTCACACACGACATATTGGAACTAATCGTATGTGTTAATGGCTTATTATTTTCATTAACAAATATTTGGGATTTTTAAAGGTTTGATTTTTGAAAATAATTTATTTTTATTTGTTTAAAGGATTCAACTCTCAATGCATCACCTATTTCGACTTCTACTTCTCAACACCTTCCAATGATTTATTTGCCACCAATTGAGATTAATGAAACATTAAAAAACGATGATATTGTTCCTGACTTAAGAAATAAAGATCGAAACGATAATCACCTATATCTTTCGAAGGAAAAAGAAAATATTGTGGTGAGAATAATTACTCGCATAATAATTTGACGTTTGTTTTTTATAATAGCATTAAGTATATACATTTTTTTTAAAGACTTTAAAAGAATATTTATAAAATTTTAATTTATTTTTGTCATTAGAGCAACATTTGTGAACAAAGCCTTTCAATATCATGTGCAACTCTTCAGTCGTCAAGTGTATCTTTGGATATTTCGAAAATCACAACACTATCAATAATAACTAATTCAAATAGTTTTGATGTTTGTGAACGTGATACTGTATCTGAAGCTAACGAACTTGAAAATAAACAAATGAAAGTGGTTAGTGAGATTTTAATAATTACTCAGCTCATATTTTGATTATACTTAATTTTTACAAGACGGAAATTGGTGTATTAATTTTTATTTATTTTTTAAGAAAAATTATCAACAAAATTTCATTTATTTAATAATTTTGGAATAGTTTTTCTAACAGATCAGAATAGTCTTGATTTTTAATGTAAAATCGAAATATTTTTGATAAATTTTCATGAGTATTGAATTGAAAGACCGAGTTTTGAAACTTTTATAACTTTTGTTGAATCTTACAAAGATATATTTGTGTCAATAATTTTCTGCTTTGATAAATTTAAAGTTGTAGTTGTTTAGAAACCAAAATAGGCCTCTGATAATATAAGCCCTTAATATTAATATTAAGGTTGTCCGCATCGCACTTTTCAATTTCCCATAAGAATAACACAGGAGAAAAATTTTTTGTCTAAAGGGGTCGTTGTCAAAAGTGGCCGATTTGGCGTGGAATGCCCCATATATAATTTAGACTGGGCCAAAAAAATCGACTACTTTTTTTTTTTTTTTTCGATACTGTGAAAATATTCTTGATGACAAAAAAAAAAATTATTGTCCAAGTTTGAGCCTTTAATATTGATACTATGAGATGTATCGTTACGACTTTTAGTTTTTTGACAGAAATTTCATTTTTTACCTAAAACTCGTAAATCATCGATCTGACAAATTCAAGTAATGTACATTCTCAAAGGAAATTGAATTCCCTACAGAAAATCTCTCTTAGTAAATTGACGTTAAATGAGCCATTTCCTTGTAACCGTGCCTTAAACATTGATTCGTTTTTTAAATTCTTTGTTTTTATTTTGGATTTTTGTAACTACTAGAAATGATAATATTTTTTCTAATTAAGATACATATTCTTGAAGGAAATTTAATGCTCTACAAAAAAGGTCTCTTAACATTTTTTGGTAAATTTATTCCTTCGAAAGTTATTCAGGTTATTAAAGTCGTTTTGACTCAACTTCGATCTTGGATGACTTTCGAACGAGTGAATTTAGCAAAAAATATTAAGAGACTTTTTTTGTAGAGCATTAAATTTTATTTAAGAATCTGTATCTTGACTAAAAAAATTTTTAATATTTCTAGTAGTTACGAAAATCCAAAATAGAAACAATTTTAATAATAAATCAATGTTTAAGGCACGGTTACAAGGAAACGGCTCGTTTGTCAATTTACTAAGAGAGATTTTTTGTAGGGAATTCAATTTCCTTCAAGAATATATATTGCTCAAATTTTTCAGATCGATGATTTACTAGTTTTGGGTAAAAAATGAAATTTCTGTCAAAAAACTAAAAGTCGTAACAATACACCTCTTAATATCAATATGAAGAGCTCAAACTTGTACAATAATTTTTTTTTGTCATCAGGAATAATATTTCCACAGTATCGAAAAAAAAAAAAAAATAGTCGATTTTTTTGGCCCAGTCTATTATATATATATTATATATATTTAATCTTGATTTAATTTAACTTAATATTAATTGTATATCTATTTTAATCAAAATACTTAAGAGCTGAGCTTAGATAGACTTTCGTAAATAATTCCAAAGATTTTTTACCAATTTCACAATAATGTAAATAATATAATTTGATGTATATTTCTTTATTTTAGAATAATTTTGACGAAGTTTTTATCCGTGAATGTAATGCAGTAATACGTGATAATGTTACATTTTTTCAATTTCCTCTGGCTCCAGAAGACAGTCTAATTCAATTGGCCATTCTACCTACTAATTCGAACGACATAGTCGATTTTTACAATGCGGAACAAGATATCGTTGACTATGATACCAATAATGAGGTTTTTTTGCAATTAAATAATTTAAAATGCGGTCTCTTTTTGCTCATATAAATTAACTCAAATGTTGTTTTTCAGATTTCTGAAAATTTAGAAACTATTTTATCATCTCAGTTGGAAAGTAGAACGGTAGAAATAATTCGAGCTGTTTTGGGATCTACTGATGAGAGTAATTTATCTTTGACTTTGCCAGTATTGCAAAAAAAAAAATTGTTTACTGATAAGGATTCTGCAACAAGATCAACTTTTAATGAATCTAAAAATACTGATGATTTAAAAGATCCCGATTTTAGTTTTTCCGGTATTAAACACTCATCTACGGCTTTAGAAGACACGACAGCTGGTGATATCTCTTACAGTCGTGAAAGTTGAGTTCCTGTACCTTCTGATACGGAAGAAAATGACCAAGAAAAAATATCAACAGATGCAAACAAAATATGTGAAATTGAACAAGAAAAAATTGAAGAAACGAATAACGATACCGGAAATGAAAACCACGATGAAAATTTAGTGGATTCTCCAAATTATTTAAATTCCGAATCATCTTTACGTAAAATCCCCTTTGGTAGAACAGGATCATGCGATAATTCAAAAATGAAAGTTTTACCAGGTACCACTCCTCGCTGGACGAAGAAATACGCTTGTTTATACTGTGGTAAGCAAGTTGTGAAATTACCTCGACACATTGAATCAGTTCATAAAATATTTGAAGACGTAAAAAAACTCAAACAAATTCCAGCAGGTAAATATTTTGGAGTAATTGATAATATCAGATTTTTTCCCGTTTTTTTTTTTTTTTTTTTTTTTTTATATCTTAATGTTAATAACTCAATTCTATTGAATATAGGTACTTCAGAAAGACAAAAAGTCTTGAGCATTCTTAGGAACAATGGCAATTTTAGTCATAACATGAATCTGACTCGTAACAAAGGTAAATTACTCGTGCCTCGTCGACCGAAGGTAGAGAGGAAAGCCACGGATTATACCACATGTCCTAATTGTTTGTTGACGGTAACAGTAGCAAATTCAAGAAAGCATATATCAAAATGCATCGATCCAAAAATTAAAGGATCGCGTACTTATAGAGTTTTGGGAAATATTGTTGAAGGGCGGTTACACGTCACAGCAAGTGAAACTCTACGATTAGTCATTTTTCCTGTATTAAAAGAAGATGAAATCGTTCGCTTGATAAGATATGACTGGTTGATTATTTTATATGGTAATAAATTGTGTTTAAAGTATGCTCCCAATCACTTTCAACATAACATGATCCGAGCTTGGTTGCGTCTTATGGGCCGGTTTCTACAAGCTGCTAAATATTTGGACCCTGCCATAACAGAACTGTCTGAAGTATATAATCCTAAACATGTTGACTTGGTTGTAGACGCTATTGCTGCAGTAGCTAGAATCGATCGCATGCAAAATTCGTGTGAGGCACCTGCAGTTGCAGAAAATCTTGTGACCTACATCAAACGAATTGCGTTGCTTCTTGAAACGGAGTATGTAAAGAGAGAAGATGAAGATGGCCTAAAAAGAGTTACAAATTTTGTTAAAGTCTATAAGTCGGAAACACCAATATCAATTAATAAAATTGCTATGGAAGCGCAAGCTAAATTTAAGCGTCAAAAAGTAATTATTTTGCCAATGACAGACGACATAAAATAATTGGTTTTATATCTAAAAAATGAAAAGAAGAAGTGTTTTGCTACTCTAAGAACAACATTTGTGTTTGCAAATTGGCTTAACGCTTTGAAGCTTGCAGCTGTTTATCTTCTCGTGTACAATCGGCGGCGAGTTGGAGATATACAGAATATTTTGGTAACTGATTTGGATGAACTGGAGAGTTTAGATAAAGGCGCAGACAAGGAAGAATTTAATAAATTAGATAATGTGGGAAAAAAAATTGCTGAGTTATTTTACCGTTTTCAGATTAGAGGCAAGCTTAATCGTATCGTAGCTGTTATTGCCAATCACGAATTAATTGATGAAATCAGAATATTAATTAAGTGGCGTAAAAATGCAAAAGTTCCGTCGAATAACGAATTTTTGTTTGCATTACCAAATCCTATAAGTGACCGAATAAGAGTTTTAAATTTATGCCGGGAGATCCGAACTATATCGGAATTGTGTGGAGCAGAGAAGCCTGCGTTGTTACGAGGAACTGGCCTTCGAAAACACGTCGCCACAAAGTGTGTCGAGCTTGATTTGACCGATAATGCTCTTTCTGATGTAATAAATCATTTAGGACACTCAGACAAAATTCATCACGAGATCTATCGACAGCCTCTCAAATCGAAGACAATCGTTCAAGTAGCGAGTTTGTTGAAGTCGACAGTACTGATATTTTAAATGATATTTCGACTGAACCAACCAATGAGAAGTTGAGTACAAAAAATATGAATTACTCATCAGATATCGAAGCTATTGCTTCAACTTCAACGGCTGTTCTTAATACTTTCGAGAGACCTGTTACTTTATCTTCGAATAATGATGTTGAGACAACTAAAAAGTCTGTTTTTCAGACTCCAAAAACTGGTACTAAAACTGTTAAAAAGTCTGTTTCTCTGGCTTCAAATGTTAAAACATTAGATTGTCCTCTTCCTTCAACTTCGACAGCTAACATCGACACTTTTGAAAGTAATATTAAAATTCAATATCCGTGCAACAGTACAAGTATGATATTTTAATTGTAGATTTAATTTGATTTAATATTTTTACCTGTTATTTCTTAATTGAGACAATAACTCACTAAATTGGCATCTAAATATTGTCTTTGTCTTTTAGGTAAACCATTAATCAAACGTTATACTTGGAGTACAGATGAGAAACGGATTATTTATTCAGAATTTGATGAGTTTTTGAAATCTCGAACTCTGCCATCTCTTAAACTTATTGATGCTGTTAAAGTACGTTATCCTTGTTTAAATAATCGTTCTCGTCAATGTATCAAAACTTGGATATCCAACCACTTTAAAAATAGTTCATCTTCCACAAGTACTAACGCTTAACCTATCGTTGTTTCCAACGAAGCTGCTAACATTGACTTGACAAAATATAAATCTAAACCAAGTCAAGATCAATCTATCCATAAAATCTAATGTATTGAGTTTAAGAAGTTTATATGTGATAATTCTTATTTAATATAGTTTAAATAAGTTGAATTATCTTTAATGTTAGATATTGATATTCTTAAAAAAAGTTTATATCTTCGTTATCAAGATTTGAAAGTATAATCTTTATTTGAATTACTTTTTTTTTCAATTTATAAGCATTGACAGCTTTAATTCAATTAAACTTATTTTAAGTTCCTATAAGAAAGTTGATATTAACTTATTTTTTCAAGAGAGAATTTTTAAAAAATACTACACAAGATGTAATGTATTGATAGATTTTGTTGTTGTTATTCAATTAAATACGTTATACATTATATATAACTATTCAGTAATGGTTAAAGTTAACTTCTATACCAGAACACTCTTATAATATCTAATCAAAAATTTGCAGAACAGTTCATTGGCTTTAATAAGGTTTTGATTAAACTATGTCGTAATTTTCTGGTTAAAATGTTCAATTATTTTATTTTAAAGTACTTTGATGAAATTTTTTTTTTATATATTATATAACCACGAAAATTGACGCAAAAACCACCAAGAATTAAACGAACTAAAAGTGAAGTAATACGTACTTTCCTTAATATTTTCATAAATCAAATGGTTTTTTTTTTTTTTTATATATCTATATATTTTTAAGATACAATATTAATAGGATAAAATCAACTTAACTTATTCAGTATACTCTTTGAAAAATAAAAAGTAAGAAAAATTCACAACACTGAGCGATTAAAACTAGGTGTAATATTGTGTTTTAGTTATATTCTGTGTTGAAATAACTTTTTATGCCTTAACAACGAGAAGTAAGTAATTGCAACTTGTACCTTATGTTACTTTCCTGAAAATAAATAACGTAAAAATATCGCTATAATATTTATTCATTTTTTGTAAAACTTTTCTTTACAGTTAAATACAAACTCGCAAGTAAATTGAAAAATAGAATTGAATCACACGTTCGAATGAACGGAGTGATATATTTTCGAACCATCAGTGGCATACATGTTTTATTTTTCAATGAATTTGCTAAAGATCTTTGCTTAAAAGAAATAATAAGCTGTTATAGCTGCATGGATAAGGCTTATAAGAAATCTCGTATAAATCATTTATTTTCATAAAATTTCTGTGAGTACTAATTAAAAAATATCGGATACTATGAGCTTTTTGAGCTATCATTGAAATCGCTTTATTTATTATTCTAGAAATTTTCTATTAGATTCATGATTGTTCATAATAAAACGTATATATTTAGTCAAATTTTCACGTATGAGCGACTATAAATATAATTTTCTACATACATTTTAGTAATATTTAAGTAGCAATTAACTCTTTTGAGAGAAAAGTTATATTTAATTATAGCAACTGAAACTTCGATAGGAAAAAGTCAATTTGGAAATCTAGCAAAGTATGCGTAACAACATATTGCTATATATCTCAACGGGAAACCATTCAAATGACTATATTATGGTATCGTCTACATTAGTTAATTTGATAAGGTAATTAGACTATATCATTTTTTTTTATTTCGCCTGAAAAATAAAAACAATTAGTTTATGCATTTACTATTTTGGACTCTTGGCATTATAGGATTAATCCAATAGTGCTAAGAGGATAGTTATCATACATAGATCGGATGTTTAGAAAAAAACAAATTATGTAAATCAAAATAATTACACATATTTAAAAACTAGTGGCTAGAAAGATACTTTACTAGGTTCGTAATAAACAATTCAGATGTTTAAATCTTTCAAGGTGCTGATATAAATTATTCTCTTTTTTCTCTTTTCTCAAGTTAGTGAAACTATTATCACAAGGATCTGATTAAATAAATTACATAAGGATATCGGATTAATTTTTAGAAATGATTGAGTATAGGTGATTCGAAAATTGATCGCGAAAAAACCGTAAAATCTCTGATGCCGCTTTCTCCTTCCTCCTAAAACTTTGAATCAGGAATATTTGCCAATATTATGATTATGTTAGAATATATCTTTTACATCACTGAACAGCATTTTAATTCCCGGTGAATAAATACTCTAATAATATCCGATTTTTTTAAAAAAAATCGTGATGGAAAGCGGATTGAATTTATCCCAGGTCGACTCCAAATTCACAGAAAAGCCACTAAAAGGGATAAAATGATAAAGTGAAAATAAAATCTTCATGCTTTTTTGTGTGAATTGAATGAACGAAATAATCGGTTATAGGCCAAACAATAAGCAGAACACTGGACGGTTCAAGATCTTTTGAATCTAGCCCATGAACACCATACATCGTTAATTCGTTTATCGAGGACGGTCCGCAAAAACCCTATACAATAGATAGGTCTAATGCGGACGGTCTGCGAAAACCCCGTATGCTTTATGTACCTAACATGGATCGTTCGTGAAAACCCTAAATACGGAGAAGAAAATTTAGCAACTTTTAGTTCAAAATATGAGTTAAAATTACTTAATGAAATTGTTGTCTTAAAACGCTATTGAAATTGTGTCACTTTTACTTTCTTGAGACACTCATTTTTATTTCTGCTTAGCAATTTTTATTCTTTAAACATGGAATTAAATATAAACTGCATTAGTAACCTTTACTACCAGGGTGCGTCATTTCGGAGCAAATTTTTTTTTTTATAAGTGCATATGAAAAAAATTGTAGTTTAACACAAAAAAAAAAATTTTTTCGCGAAAGACCGAAAATTCTATGTTGATTACAGACCTAGCTCATTGAAAAATTCGATTTTCAACTTAAATAAAACCGGTAATTTTTTTTTTAAGCTTTGAGTATTTTTAACTCATTAACAAATTAATGGATCTAATAGACTAATACATATGGGGCATTCCACGCCAAATTAACCACTTTTGAACCCGACCCCTTTCGATTTGGCTAAAAATTTTTCTTTCATTTATACCTTATTAAAATCATTTTTTAGGAAATTTTTAAGTTTTTTTACCTAACCCAAAAAAAGTTATGAGTTTTTCAAAAATAAGACTTTTATTTGATCAAAGAGCTTTAACTTCTTCAAAAATTGACTAATCAGGACGTTTTTTTTTTCCTCAAAATTTTGGTCATTGAATGTACTTTTTAGAAAAAAATACAAAAAAATTTTAAGATGATAAGCTCTATGAAATTTTTGGCTCTTTTGAAAAAAACCGTGATTTTCTCAAAGTTCGTCATTTTTTATTTTTTTTTTTTTTATTTTCTCAAAAAAAAACTTCAATTAATTCTGCAATTTTTTCTGCCAATCTTAGAGTGGACCAACTTTTCCTTTTATTTTTTTTTACCAATTGAAAAAAAAATTTTTGTCCAGTTGGGCTCATTTTATAAAACATCACTCTAGAAATTGTTGAGGATTTATAGATGATGTCAGACTTTGAAGAATTGAGACAGAAAAATACATTGAAAGTAGTAATCCTCGAAAAAATTTAGATTTTTTTCAACAAAGTGAAAAAAAAATTGAATATACCTATAAATAATTTTGTTGTAATTTTTTTCAAAAACTAGACCTGAACACAAAGAAAATGAAAAAAAATTGCCATTTGGTTTATTTTTGGCCAAGTAACAGGCTTTTGAAATAGCGATGGACGTTAGATTCATTTTTCGACAGCCTGTGGCTTGGTCAAAGATAAACGAAATGCAAATTTTTTTTTTTTTTCATTTTCTTTGTTTTCAGGTCTAGTTTTCAAAATGAATTGCAATAAAATCATTTATAGGTATCTTCAATTTTTTTTTCACTTTTTTGAAAAATATCCGAATTTTTTCGAGGATTACTTATTTCAATGTATTTTTCTGTCTTAATTCTTCAAAGTCTGACATCATCTATAAATCCTCAAAAATTTCTAGAGTGATGTTTTATAAAATGAGCCCAACTGGACAAAAATTTTTTTTTTCAATTGATAAAAAAAAATAAAAGGAAAAGTTGGTCCACTCTGGGACTGGCTGGAAAAATTGCAGAATTAATTGGTTTTTTCGAGAAAATAAAAAAAAAAAAAATAAAAAATGATGAACTTTAAGAAAATCATGGTTTTTTTCAAAAAAGCCGAAAATTTCATAGTTTATCATCTTAAAATTTTTTTGTATTTTCTTCTGAAACGTACATTCAATGACCAAAATTTTCAAAAAAAAAAGTTCGTCCTGATTAGTCAATGTTTAAAGAAGTTACAGCTTTTTGATCAAATAAAAGCCTTATTTTTGAAAAACTCATAACTTTTTTTCGGTTGGGTAATAAAAATTTGAAAATTTCCTGAAAAATGATTTTAATGGGGTAGAAGAGGAAATAAAATTTTCAGCCAAATCTTAAGAGCTCGGGGTCAAAAGTAGTCGATTTGGCGTGGAATGCCCTATACATTTGCAGGAAATCGAACGCTCTGGAAAAAAGGTCTCCAATGATTTTTTTAAAAATTTGTCTGTTCAAAAATTATTAGAGCTTGAAGTGAAGTTCGAGATCTTTTTTATTTTTCTGGGAAAACTATCAGACTTATCACAAAATATTCTGAAGTCTTTTTTGTCAACGATTTTTTTGTCTACAAATTTTTACCAGTCAATTTTTTTATATTTCATATTGTTTTCTAGTTATTTTTATTTCAATTTTAAGCTCTTTAAAAAGTACCGTTCTCATAGATTTGAAAATCACGTGACAATCACTATTTGGCACTGAATAGTTACTTTTTGCTAGTGAAACGTATACCACTATTTCAATTAGTGATATACTTTTCACTTGCACAGTGAATAGTCACTACTTTCACTACTTCGAATTTAAGAGAGTACATTTTGTAATAAATTGTAAATGTAATGAACTCATTGATTTGCATTAATATTTCTTCCTTAAATAGATTAAATATTAAGATATTTTTGAGACTCCCTTTCTTCGAGTGTATTTGATAGGTCTAATGCGGACCGTCCGCGAAAAGCCTATATATTTGATAGTGTAATGCGGACGGTCTGCAAAAACCCCGTATGCTTTATATACGTAACGCGGACCGTCCGCGAAAACCCCTACTTGTATGAAAAAAAGTCCGCAAAAGCCCCGTATCATAAATATATATATATATATATATATATATATGTATATACATATATATATATGTACTTATTATTTTAAAGGATCTCATATAAATTTTTTTAAAATATACGTATTTGCTCAAAACTTTATCTTGGAAAATTTTTTACATTTTATTCTAATTTTGTTTATTGCCACCAAAAAGGATTAAGATACTTTTGAAAACCACCGCTATTTAGTTATGCAATCTGCAAAATACATTATGTAATAACAAACCTAAATATATATTTGTTATTTTAAAAGTTTTCATAATTTTTATATTTACTCAGCTGAAAAAAACTAAAATTATTTTTTCAAATTTATATTTTAATTAACATAATTTATACATTAACACGATTTTGGAAAAATTTTTTCTCGGAAAAAACGATCGTAAGTCTTAAAAATTCAAGAAAAATTTTTATCTTTTCATAGGCGGTTTTTCTTTGATAGATTTTATATAAAAAGAGACGTTTTTAGATATGATGCATCAGTTCATTTCTGATCACCATAAAACGAGTTCGCTATAACTCTGTGCTTTACGAAAAAATCTTTATTCTTTAACTATGGCGATACAATTATATTCCGATGTTGTGAATAAAATTGCTCAAACATATGAAGATCTTTTAACACACAACCCTATCAGTAGAGATATGAGCATTAGAGCTTGTAATGTTTGTAGTGAGACTATCATATCATTTAATAGTATCCTATTAAATCCTCGAGTTAGTGTTCAAGAGAGACGGTGTATACAAGCAAACATTACACTATTACATTCATATTATGAGAAGTTTTTACGATTAAGTGATCAAGTGCTTGGTGGAGATCTGAATTCTAGAAATTTAATTCAGTGGCGAGATATGGAAAACGCATTCCAGAATCGCATAACAACCGGCTACATTGTAAATATTGGACATATTGATTTAAGAACATTTCTGAATGATGCAAAAAGTTTAACAATTAATAAAATTCGAGAAAATATGCAGCGGATTGGAAATCTTAAAGTCAGTACAACTTTAATGTGCAAATGTGAAAATGTTAAAAGTGAATTTACTGTTGAGGAAACAAAGACATTTCAAACTCCAAGTGATGAGATATTGGCAACGACAGATCTTGACAACTGGTTTGCTAGTAGTGTGTATGATGTTCTATTGAAGATAGTTGAAGAGTTTAATCAAAAAGACTCAGGGTGGAGTTTAGTGGAAGTGATGAAATTAACAATTAACATCGCTAGATATGCCCCATTGAGAGCTGGCTTATCAACGTTTACCACCTTGCCTAAAGATATACAATATAAAAAAGCTGTTATCAACATCCACAATAACGATGAGTTTTGTTTCCTTTGGTGTGTAACTGCTGCAGTATATGGTGCTGAAACTACTCACCCAGAAAGGACATCATCATATCCACATTTCAGTACACTTTTTAATTATAAGGATATTCACTTTCCTATAACTCTCAAAGACATTCCGAAATTTGAAAAGTTGAACAACTTGAAGATAAATGTTTACGGACTTGAATCGCAGTTCACCAAGAATAAAGAAGATGCAGCATCTAGTGTAATAGCGCCATTATACTTAAGTACTAATTATCAATGTAAGAAACCTATAATTTATTTATTAATGATTGAAGCTTATAATAATATTGATAATAATAATAATAATACTAATAATAATCTTAATAGCGGTAATCTTAAGAACTATAGACCGATTTTTCATTTCACTTTAATAAAAAATTTATCACGTTTAGTAAAAAGCCAAATATAAAAAAGTAAAAATAAATTATGGTTTTGTGAAAGATGCTTGTGTCATTTTAAATTTGAAAATTCTCTAGAAAAGCATAAATTAGGCTGTATTAAATACAATAAGATTAGAATGAGCTTGCCCGACAAAGAGAATAAAATATTGAAATTTAAAAATTTTAAATATGAAGATTCTGTACCATTTGTTGTCTACGCCGATTTAGAATGCACTCTTGAATCTGATAATGGTAGTGAAAAACACGTTTCTTATAGTATAGCTTATTATGTCGTATGTAATTATGATTCATCGTTATCAAAGTTTGAGCTCAAACGCTCTTTTGATTGTATTGATTGGTTTATTAAGGAGTTGGAAATTTTAGGAAGAAAAGTTGATTTTAAACTTAAAAACCCTATACCTATGAAGCCGCTCAATAATGATAAAAAAAGATATCATAACGAAACAAAAGATTGTCATATTTGCGGGAAAATAATCGATTCTTATGCTAATAAATGTCGTGATCATTGTCATTTCACAGGCAAATATCGCGGGCCTGCGCATAATTCATGCAATTTAAATTACAAACAATCTCATAAAATACCTATTATTTTTCATAACTTATCAGGTTACGATTCGCATTTTATTATTAACCCGAGTCGAAAAATAATTCCGGATTTTGGCCTCAACAGTGGATTTTGGACTCATTTAGGTCTCATTCGGCAGTTTTTGTTGGATAAGTCTCAACTTAGCCTCAACAGCTTAACTAATTGATTAAGTCTCATTTTGCCCTCAACGTGAATATCATTACATGAGGACAAAATCCGTTCAAAATGGGGACTTAGAAATAATTTTAGCTTCATTTATTATTGAAGGCAAAATGAGTTTGAAATGGGACTTAGAAAAAATTATGTTTCATTTTTAGATGAGAATAAACTGTTAGAATTTTAACTTAGTAAACTTTTGCTATTCTCCGAAAAGGTTGGCCACATGTGCACGAACATGATATTTATATTTTTTCTTTAAATAAAGTTTTAGACATAAAATTATTAAATCTTAAAGAAAATTCTGGAAGTAAATTCCTTGGTATAAATATAATAGAAAATCAGTCGTCTCTGAACTCTTAGGACGTTCACATCGTATATTTTTGTCTATACATTCAATAACTGGAATAAATGATTTAATAATTGTTATTACGAATTTTTAATTAAAAAATATCCAAAGAACATGCTTTAATTTTTGGACTTGAAACAAAGCAGTTACAAATAATATCAATTATTCAAATTTCAAAACGTTCTCGTTATCATCATGTGACAGTGAAACTGAAATGGCAAGATCCAAAAATTAAACAAAATGATTACTTGGATACTAAAGTTGTTAAGATAGACGGTAAGTACATCTGTTATTTATTTATGTATATTTTTAATTTTTTCTAGTTAAAACGTTGTTAATTATTTAAGAGAAATACTTCAGTTATTTATTGACATTGTTATTTTTCTTTATTTTAATAAATAATCTGAGTTTCGATTTACTTTACAGTAGAACCCGGACAAAACCAGCAACAATAAAGCCAGCATCGAAAACAACAATTTATACAACAAAATGAAAAATATCAAAAAGATTGGTTTATTATTTTTGATAGAGATAATATTCACTTATTTTCGACGAAGAATAAATATAGCTATTATAATTTAGTAAAGTATATCTTTTAACAAATATAATAATAATTTATGGTTAAAATATGTGTTAAAGTTTACAATGTACATATACTTCAGTTTAAATAAATGGTTAGTAATTTAAAAATGAATTTGTTTATTTAAATTTGAAGAAAAAAATACACTCGAGACATTCCTTATTTTAGCCTCATCCTAAAAGTATCGAGACGTGAGGTTAACCTCATCTTGGTCTCACCCTTCAGAAATATATACGTGAGGTTAACCTCATCTAGGTCTCATCACCAAGAACTATACTTGAGATAAACCTCATATTGGTCTCATCGATGAGAAATATATACATGAAGTTAACCTCATTTACGCCTAAAAGTTGCAAAAGTCGCACAAAATGAGACTAACCTCATCTCAGATATACATGAATTTTAAATGGTGAGGACAAATTGAGGCAAATCTCAAAATCTTTCATTTGAGGTCTAAAACCGGAATTATTTTTCGACTCGGGAAATCATTAGTGACCGGATTTAAAGGTTCAGTTACTGTTTTACCTATTAATAAAGTACGTTATATATCTTTTACAAAGTCTATTAAAAATACATTAGTTGAATAGCGTTTTATTGACTCATTTCGATTTATGGGATCTGGTCTAGAGAAACTAGCATCATATCTTACAGATAATGATAAACAAATTACACGAATGTATTACTCTGATCATGAACAGTTTAGTTTAGCTACTCGTAAAGGAGTATTTCCGTATGAGTACATAGATTTTATAGTAAAGTTGAATGAAGATAAATTACCTAAAAAATCATATTTTTATTCTAAACTGAATGATAATCATATATCTGATAAAGATTATGATCATGCAAAATTAGTTTGGAGTAAATTTAATATTAAAACACTCGGTGAATATTCTGATTTGTATTTAAAAACCGATGTCTTATTATTAGTTGATATTTCTGAAAATTTTTGACGTAGTTGTTATAATACTTATAATTTAGATCCTCTTCATTATTATACAGCACCAGGATTAGCCTTTGATGCTATGTTAAAGCTCACTGGTATTCAATTAGAACTGCTAGATAATGCTAAAATGATATTATTTATAGAAAAAGGTATAAGAGGTGGTGTGTCACAGTGTACAAATCGTCATGCTTCGGCTAATAATCGATTTATGGGTAATGACTTTAATCCAAATAAACCTGAATCTTATTTAATGTATTTTGATGTGAGTAATTTATATGGAGCTGCAATGAGCATGCCCTTACCGTGTAAGTCATTTAAATGGGTTCAAAATATAACTGTAGATAATATAGATATTATTTTTAATTGAAACGAATCAAAAGGCTTTATACTAGAAGAAGATTTAGAATATCCGATAGAGCTTCATGATCTGCATAAAGATCTACCATTATGTCCTGAGCATTTTGTACCACCAAACCGCAAGCAATCTAAATTAATTACTACTCTATATTCAAAAGAAAGATATGTTATTCATTATAAAAATTTACAGCAGTGTCTTCAGTTAGGTATGAGGCTCGTAAGAGTTCATCGTGTTCTACGCTTCGAACAATCATCTTGGATACAACCATACATTGATAAAAATACTGATTGTCGTAAAAATGCGAAGAATGAATTTGAGAAAAACTTTTTTAAGCTTATTAATAATGCTGTATTTGGGAAAACAATGGAAAATGTTAGAAAACATAAAGAAATTAGAATAGTTACAGAATGGACAGGACGTTTCGGTGCAAAATCGCTATTTTCTAAACCTAACTTTCATAGTTTAACTGTTTTTGGCGAAGACATGGTAACAATTGAATTAAAAAACGTTCATGTACATTTTACAAAGCCCATATATATTGGATTTAGTATACTTGACTTAGCTAAGACATTCATCTATGATTTTCATTATAACTATGCAAAAAAAAATTTTCATAATGATACCTCAAAATTAATGTATACAGATACTGATAGTCTCATTTATCATTTTACAGTGCCAAATATCTACGAAATTATTAAACGTGACATTCATAAATTTCATACATCTGGTTATTTACCAAATAATGTAAATAATATCCCATTCAAAAATAAAAAAGTATTAGGTCTTATGAAAGATAAAAATAATGGTAAAATTATGGAGGAATTCATAGGTTTAAGAGCCAAGCTTTATACATATAGAAAATATAAAGATAATAAAGTTGAAAAAAGAGCTAAAGGGGTTAAAGGTTCAACTTTAAGAAGGATTGAGTTTGATGATTTTAAAAAATGTCTTTTAGAACATTGCAACGTTGTAGAAAAGGAATGGTTAATCAAAAGTGATAATCATATTGTTAGGATAGTTTTACAACAAAAATTAGCATTAAGTTGGAATGATGATAAAAGACGTTTGCTTGAAAATTCGACAGATACACTACCATGGGGATATATGGAAGTAGAAAAATAATGTATAATTATTAATTTTTAAACTTGTAAATTAAAATTTGTAAAAAAAAAATAGTAATAAAAAATAAAAAAAACATTTATATAGAAAAAATTGTTCATTTATTCATTAAAATACATCGCATATAAGAATTATCTTTAATACAATAAAATTTTCATAAATCTAATTCGTCTATCCAGCTATTATGTGAGCTATCAAATCCTAACCACTTTACAAAATATTTATTTCCACGCTTTTTCACTATTTTTTCTACAAGGTAGACATCAGGATATTTGACTTTACTAAGCTCTTCATTGTAAAATCCACCTTCGATTGATTGGTTTTGATAATCAATAAGCTTGTACGTCGTTGGATTAGTATTTTGCACGCTTTTTATTGTGAATATTTCGGTTGTCCAATTTGGTGTATAACCTTTTTCGAAAACGTGTTTGTATTTGTTTATTCGAACTTTATCGCCAACTTTAAACTTGCTTTTTTTTTATTCAACGGTTGATGGATTTGAAGGGGTTTGTAAATCTTCTTGAATAGTTGTTTTTTATTTTCAGCCGTTACATCAATGGGCTTCATTTTGATTGTGCGATGTTTGGTATTGTTGTATGCATCAACTAAGTTTTTAAGCATATCGATCCATCGATAACTACCTTGAGCTGTAAATTCTTGCCACATTTTATTTTTTAGAGTTCGATTAAAACGTTCACATATAGATGCTTTTAGGTTGCTAAATGTTGAGTAAATGAATTTTATGACTTTTCATGAGATCTTTGAATTCTTTATTGTAAAACTCCTTGCCTTGGTCAACGTGTAGATTTTTAGGATGCCTCCCTTGTTGTAATACAGACTTTATAGCATTTCTGACATCACCAACATTTTTGCTTTTAATAGGAACCGCCCAAGCATACTTTGAGAATGTCTATAATTGTCAGTAGATATTTAAATCCACTATTTACAGAACTATATGGTATCATTTTCACCAAATCAGCTTGCCAAGTTTCATCGAGTCTTCGAATGTCAACATGACGACGAGTATAATTTTTTCGTGCTGGTTTATGAAGCTCTTGAGCTATGACTTTCTTTTTATTTTCCATTTTTTTCAAGTTTAGATACTCTACGCTCGATATTAGCTGATATTTCACCATCACGTACTACAGATCTCACAACCGTTGTTACACGATTTGATAGCGTTTGGTTATATAGAATCAGTTTACTAAGACTCTCTTCTAATGCACTCACTTTGGTTTTCAATTCGATAATGAGGTCTGGATGAGTTTTGTATTTATCATCCATATGGTTTATTGCAGCTTTCATAGCATTATATGTGACTGCATCACTTTCATTCTCAGGCTCAGCAACATTACATAACCTCTTTTGGTCTAAGTCGAACTGCCCATCATTTGTTAACTTGAAACCTTTTCCAGGTGGTCCAACACTACTACTGCAACCTTTAAATTGTGTCTGATTCGATTGGGAAGATACAAGTCCAAATATATCGAAACCCATGTTATTTTATAAATGATGAATTATTGTCAATATCTCTCTTAATAAATAATTTCAGTTTCACGCAGCTCTTCAATAATTGAAATTATCTCATTCGAATAACTAGAGTTTCCAGCTGTTTGAGATGCCATCAATAGACGAAGGCGATCTACAAGTTCATAAGGATCATCTCAATAAATATAATCCACATATTTTCGCTTCTTTGAAACGGTCATTAAGTCTGGTAGTCCTTTACCCTTTTTTATTGGCGACTGAACATAGCAATATATTTAATATATTTAGAACTCCTTTTAACATAAAGACTTCTTTCGGATTCATAATTTTTCCTGTGTGTGTTTGTGGAAATGATCAGTTTATGGTATACATCTAAATCATTTTTTGTAATAGATTTTTCATTTGGATTACTTTTAAATAATAATTCTTTAAGTCCCGGTGATAAGACATAATTTTGATGATTTACTGAAATTGTATAATCACCAAATTGGACAGGTGAATTGCCAAAAAATAATTGATTATTTTTTTTACGAATCCCAAATCTTGTATCTAAGCCTTTAGGATTTTTTTTATTCAACATCTCAATCTATTTGGTGATGGATCTATGATATCTCAGCGGTGTACTTGCAGAGGTTGGGGACCTGATATAATGGTCGCGTCCAAGTTGGTGGTACTAGTACTACCGCCATTTAAGTCATCAAAAGTATTTTGATCATCATATATTTCACTGTCATTAGTATAAACAGTTTGATAGTTACTTGGATAGTCACTATGTTCGCGTTTCTTTAACGGAAAGTTTTCTACAGCTTCTTCTTTAATTTCATGTTTCAAAACTTTAGAATTCTCAACTAATGTCCTTAACGGCGTCACTATAGGTTTAAACATTTCATTTGCAGCTTGTTCAGAAGTATCTTTATCAACTTTTAATATTTTATGCTTCTGTCTTATTGCATCACTAACTTTAGATATCTGAAGCAGCATATCTTTCTGCTGAGAAATTTTTCTACACGCCATGTTTGCACACTTGAATGGTTGCTTTCCATTTAGTTAACACAGAGGGACTCTGCGTTACATTGTGAAACACTGCCAAACACTGTGTAAAAGTTTAAATGAAACAGCTAGTTGTCTCAAAATAACACTAGAGTGCATCAATAACGCAAAATTATAGGCGTTGTATACCTAAATGCAAGTTCCTTGACAAAGTTTTGGCTCAATAATTTATAAATATAACCTTCCAATAAGTTAAAGAACTTTGACAATTCGTGGGCAAATAAATAATTGTTTTGTAATAATACTACTTTTGTTTAGTAATAATTATTTGAACCAACTATAATTTTAAAGTAAGTAATGTTCAATAAATTAAATATAAGCATTAAGTAGCCAAACCAAATATGTTTACTCTTAATACAAGTTTTATCGAAGAAATAATTAAATTAATAAAACAAAATTTCTAATATAATTTAAATTTCTGATAGATGGAAAAAAATAGAGTTATTTTGGTATTGATGGAAACCATTTCATCTAGTAGTAGTGATTGTTCTATAAGTGATAATAATTCAAGTTTTTGGAGCACATCATCAAATGACAGCTGGATCAATGATAATGGCAATGATGATCTATTATTTTTTCCATTATTAAAATACATAACTACTGGGAATAAGAGATGCCGAGTTCAAGAATATATACGAGTAGTCGATAAGTGGTCAGACTTGGAATTTAAAGAGAATTTGAGATTGCCAAAAAGTCTAGCACTGCGGTTAATAGGTATTAATATTATTTAATAAATTTTTCGTTTTTTTTACAATATACGCTTTGTATAAGTATTTTAATAAATCCTTAGTTTTATTTCAGACAACAGCAAAGTTGTTTTTATATTTTTAATTCATTTTCCACACTTTCATATTTTCTACTTAATTCTTAATATTATATTTCAGATGAACTACAACATTCAGAGTTTATACCAAAAAATAATTTTGGAAAGACACCTATCAGTGGAAAAATATGTTTTTTAGTATTTTTATGGTTCTTGTCAAATACAGAACCATTAAGAACACTTGCAGATCGTTTTGACATTTCTATTTCATCAGTTCATAGAGTTTTACGTCGTGTACTAGAATGGATATTAACCAAATTGGATGTTGTAGTAAAATGGCCTGAAAACAATGATGAAATTTTAACAATATATAATGGATTTTATTCTAAAAAACAAATTCCAAATATCTTGGGCGCAATTGATTCGACTCATATTCGTATAGAAAAACCTGCGGATAATGGAAATGACTTTTTTAATCGTAAAAAATATTGCTCTATTAATTTACAAGCTGTTGTGGACTCTCGTGCACGATTCACAAACGTATACTGCGGAGAACCAGGTTCCTTACATGATGCTCGTGTATTTAGAAGATCATCTCTATACCATTCAGCAATTGAAAATGAAGAAATCTTATTTCCAAATGACACATTTATAATAGGTGATTCAGCATATCCATTTTTACCATGGCTTGTGCCACCATTTCGTGAAAATGGCCGTTTAACTCTTCAGCAAAGGCAGTTTAATTACAGAATTTCAGCAACTCGAATGGCGGTTGAAAAATCATTCGGATTGTTAAAAGGTCGATTTCGTAGAATAAAATTTTTCTCTGAATACAGAGATTTAAGTTTTGTTACAGATACAGTACTCGCAGCTTGTATTTTACATAATTATTGCGTGGATGAAAATGATGATATTGATGACGATACTGAAGACGGTTTTGCAGATTATAGTGGATCAAATATTGAAGAAACCCCTCCAGAAAATATGAACAATCAGAACAATCGACATCGCAGAGAATCATTATTCAGAGAATTGTACTTGTGAACGTGAATTATCTTGGTGGAATTGTACAAATATTTTATAATTACCTTTTTTTTTAATTCATCAATTAATGTTATGAAAATGAAGAAAGTTGGCTATTCAGTTGTAAATAAATACAATGTTTAAAAAACCAACTTAAAATTGTAAGTAATTTTTGGCTATAAAAATAAAACGATCACTGTAATTCACTTATATTTTTATTATAATTTGTACTTATTTCAATAAAATTAAAGTTGAAACAAAAGTAAAAAATATTTCAATAATACTACGATGCTTATAATTAATAATATAAAATATCATCAATCAGTAGTTCTTACGGTACTCAATTTACCATAAAATCTTTGACATTACCGCTCACTAATTATTTTCTATTTAAAAAAGATTATGTCAAAGTTTTACTTAATATTAATAATAATAATATTATAAAATATCATCAGTCAGTAGTTTTTACGGTACTCAATTTACCATAAAATCTTTGATATCATAGATCACTGATTATTTTCTATTTAAATAAAATTATGTTAAAGTTTTACTTAATTAATAATATTAATTAAATAATAATAATTACTGTTATAAATAATTATAAAATAGTTTCGGAAGCAAACAAATTATGACAAATAAAATTGTACGTATTAAGAAACTTATGATAATTTTTAAACTTTTGCATGCATTAACGATTAAAATCTAACATAAAACATTTAAATTTTGTTGAAAAATATGGAAATATTGCTAAAATCGAAAGAAAATCGATTAATCGGAATCATAAGCATTTTTCTTTTGTTCCCTTGCATTATTTGGACGTAGTGATTTCATCATATCCAGAATATCTTCGTGACGTCGTTGTTTTGATTTTAATTTTTGCATCTCTAGTTCTTTCTTTTGTTCCAATTCTTTGGTTCGTAACCGTAAGTAACTTTTTTTAAGTTCATTTTGTTCTCTTTTTTGAATTAAATATTTTTCTCGAATTTCAGCATCTGCTTTTGCTTTCACTTCATTCATTTCAAGATGTTTAAGCCATTCTTGTTCTAAAGCTACTTTTTGTCTTGCTATTTTCGAGCCAGTACCACGTGGCGTTGCATTTATCTTATCTTTTGAACTGTTCTTACTTGGTGAGAAAGATAATTTTTCTTCGCTAACATTAACTTTTTCTTTGTGAGCAGATTTTCCTATTTTATCCAGGTTAACAGAGTCATTATTAGGAGATAAATTAGTTACCGGAGTATTTTTAGACTTCAATGGATTTGATGATCTAACGGAAGAAGTAGCTGTGGATTTTGTATTTTTTTTCTGCATTATCTCATCAATAACATCATAATAATCAAAAGTTTGATAATCACGTCCGCTTCTCGAATTATTGTCGAAACATGATTTATACTTAGACAGAAGAGCGTTCATCTTCCATTTAACTTGATCCGAAGAATACTGCAACAATTAATCAATTTAAGAATAACGAATATTTTTTTTTTATAATGAATAGATTTAACTTTTTCATTAAATATGTTACCTGTAAGTCAATCGATTTCAAACCAAGAGAAATTGTGTTCCATAATTTCGTTTTTTTATTAGCATGGTCCAATTTTTCGACATTTGCTTCATATAAGCTTAATAGTGATAAAGTCGCATCTTTAGTCTACATTGCACCTATACATGCATACATATGAAACTTAGAATTTCAAATATATTAAATAACCTCATTGAAAACTATATTGTATTTTAATACGTACTTGATTTTTTTATACTTCCTGTAAAATTAAGACTTTCAGGCTTTTCGTTTTCTTCTTCTGAATTACCTATTAACAATAAGCAAAATTTTTATATCTTACTAAGTAAAAATTATGTACGAGAAAAGACATAAACAATTATTTAAAAAACTTGATTTCTTAATTGTAAGGCAATAATTTTTTTGAAACTCATACGAATATGTAATTTTTCTTTAATTTCGCTGCAAAAGTTTCTAACTTCAAATACACTAGTCACATAAATAATAGTAGTAACATCTAAGCGATACGTTATTGTTTCTTAGTGCCTGAAAGCTTCCGATTCATCGTTATTGCGAAAAATTGACGCAAGGAGAATTTTTTTCATGTCATATTCATTTTGGAAATTAAAATAATTTTTTTTCCAGCAGCAGTCGATATTTTTTTAATGAAAAACTGTTTTTTATTTTAATTAAAAAAAAAATTTATTTTTTTGTATATAGTCCTGAAACTAGATAAACATAGCTCTACTTGCATATTTGGTTTTGTTTCTACAAACATTTCTCTCAGAGATTTTTGAATTTCACTTTAAAATCTATTATTTTTTCATATGCTTTCATTTTTGTGACCAGTGTATATGATTTATTTGTACTAACTTTCATCAAGGATCTCATAATCTTCATAATCATCAGTAGTTTCACCAATCCTAGGTCTTGGATCTTTTGCAAAGTCATCTGCTAAAAAAAAAATTTTATAGGTATTTTAAACACTTCACAATACTGCTTTTAGACTTAATAAACTTATTATTACCGTCGTAGAAGAAATTGTTATCATCATCTATGAATATCTCATATTTATTTATAAAGCAACCGTGTTTCGTGACATTATCAAGGCTCACTTCAATGGTGCAATATTTACATTTGAACATTTTTATTAAATTTTAATTAGCAGTAAGAGACAAGCTCAATTTAATAATCTTAAATAATACTACTAGAATATGCCGTAATCAAATTGCGAGGTTAAGTAATGATACTTGATTCTACAATAAATTATTTTCGCTTTTTTAATAATCTAAATAATTAAAAATCATGAGTAGAGAAAAGAATTCTTCTCTTTTTTGTTGGTAATTCTTGGTAAGCATTTGTCAAACACCACTTTTTCGAGTGTCGAACAGTGTACGGCTGTGTTCAACAGTGTCGTTGATGGATAGCGCTTTATCGAGCACTGCGTTACACTGCGTCACTTTTTGTATCAATTGGAAAGCAACCAATGTCATTTATGACTAGGTCAATTTGTATAGAGTATGATTAATTTATACTTATAAAACAATCAAAACCTTTTCTATAACGTCCATTATTTTATTCACTATCCTTATCAATAACAACAAATTCGTGTTTATTATCATTTTCCTTATCATTCCAGCATGCTGAACATAAATCTTTGAATTCACTGTAGGGCATATCTGTATTCACATGATCATCATATATGTGCTTCAAATTCATTTCATCTTGACGAAAAAGTACAAATTAATTAATGTAACGGGACCTAAGTCCACCTCCGCCGACCAGAAGCCGTTTCCTCGCCCTTTTGGGCATACACGCGCTGCGTAAGTCCTTTCTTTTCTACCATAAATATTATATAGCGAAACATTGAGCAAGCTCAATATTGGCGGATATTATAACCCTTAGGATCAGAGATCCTTTGCGTGTGGGTGCCGAACCAACAGCCACTACGAGTCCACACCCAGAGTATCCTAGCATTCGGTTTCCCTCATGCCGGCTTGGAAGGATACGCCCATAGCACCAATTTCATGTATTGGTCGACATACCACTTGGTCAGGAGGGGTCGTGGTTTCTTCCCTCGCCTTCCTGAAAAGACACCCAGTTTTTTAACATTCATACGTCCATACTTAATACATTCACACTCACACCTAACTTCGGACTGACATCCGAGATGCACAGAGTCTTCACAATTCGTGAGCTCCGCACACCCATGCCCAGATGCTCCGACAACAACTGGGTGGATGCCAGTTGAACCGCGATCTAGTATTCTTCTCCTCTTTCCTCTCGGTGTTGGAATTGGCTGCTGAGCTTGTGGTGGAGACAATCTTTGCTGAAACCATTGAAAATTTTAAAGGAGTTTGGGGATGTGGCAAGAACCCGCCCGATTTGTGGCCACTCCGCGACCCACCTAACTATGCTCTGGAGCACCTCACGCTGAGGCTCGAACTCGGTGCATTTTAGCAGTAAGTGCTGAACGGTGTCCCACCCTTTGTTGCATTGGGGGCATTTCCTATCTTTTGCGAGTCCGTACTGGAAGAGTCTATCTTTAAAGCAGCCGTGACCGGTTAAAATCTGGGTAAGCCAGAAATTAGGGCTGATGTGTTTGTTTGCTAGACGTTCAGTAACGACGGGAAAGAAGTTGAATGTCATGCGTCCTTTGTCCGTTGTGGACCACTGTTCTTGCCATCTGCGAATGGTTTCTTTCTTAATGGAGACAAGGCCTTCTTCGTCATCTGGCTGCACGGTCACGGTTCCAAGGGTTGTCTGTTTGCCAGTGCGAAGATTATAACGGGCGCAACGCTCATCAATCACAAGCTCAATGGGCACTGCCCCTGCAACTACACAAAGTCCCTCATACGATGCCGTCTTGTATGAAGACGTCATCGTAATCAGGGCTCGCCGTTGCAGGGCCCTAAGAGCCTTCCAATCCTCTACTCCACATAGCTCACTCTAACTTGCTGCTGCATAAGTGACAACAGGCAGGAAGTAGCCCCTGTAGATAGTGGACATAGCCGGAAAGCGCAGTCCCCATTTAGTCCGTGCGAGACGGCGTAGACGACCAAAAGTTTTATCTAATTTCGCGCGCCTTGTCTTTATGTGTGTTGTTGGTTTGAGGTCCTGGTCGAAGTGTACCCCCAAGTATCTAACGCTCTTTTTGAATGTTATTTTTGAATTACCTATAACGATTTTCCGTGGCTTTGAATCATACTTGGGCTTTTTCTGTCTTTTCGCTTCGTAGGGGTACGGACCTTTGTCCTTGCGTGGACCGCGTCGGGTGTAATCTCTTTTAAGGAAGATAGCTTCAGTCTTAGACTCCGACAGTGTGAGTTTCGCGGAACGACACCATTCCAGTATCGAGTCTACCGTCCCTTGCCCCTTTCTTTCAATGTCCGCACGCGAAGTGCCTTCTATGATGACGAGGAGGTCGTCAGCATATGCTACAAATTTACTCCCGTGTTCTGTTGACTCTAATTCTTTAAGCAGACCATCGAACATAATGTTCCAAAATAAAGGCCCTAATACTGATCCCTGTGGACATCCTCTTGTTGGCTTTTTGTATTCTTTCCCGAATCCCCATGACAGTGAGACTGTCCTATCCTCAAAGTAACTTTGAACCACCCTGTAAACGTTTTTGGGGCATTCCCGCTTCTTCAAGCCCTCGAGTACTCGCGGCCACCACACGTTGTCAAAGGCGCCAGAAATATCGAAGAGAAGTCCGATTGCCAGATTCTCTGTTGTCGAATCTAACAAGCGGCGCATCTCAACGATTGCATCTTCAGTCGACCTTTTGGCCATAAAGCCAAACTGTTGACTGGAGATATTATCCCCAGCTAAGACTGTGGTGGTGAGTCTCGACTTAATCAGCCTCTCAAATACCTTCCCGATCACCGATAGTAAGCAAATTGGTCTATATGATTTAGGGTCACTCGCGTCTTTGTCACTGCTCTTAAGGAGCATGATAATCCCACCCTCTTTCCATGCGGTTGGGAAAACTCCTAGTTCTAAGTATCTATTATATAAATCTAAACACTCTCCTGTTAAATTTACTGCCGCCCTTTTGACTACCTCATTCTCTACTAAGTCTGGCCCGGGTGCTTTTTTGTTTTAAAGGGTCTTTAAAATTCTGTATAGTTCGCGCGGGGTGAATAAGTCGGCGTCCGCGGTGTCTGGTGGTGTTTGTGAATTTAACGAAAAAGTACAAGAAAATTGGCATTGTCAAGTATCAGATGTTTTGGTATACGTGTATAGGTTTGACAGAGATAAAAGCTTTCAACATTTTTGCGCCGCCCCATACAAAAATATGCTCTGACATGATCTTGCTTCTCACAAGCTACGTCATCGAATATCATAAGCGAATTCGGTTGTGCGTCATCTGGATTAACAACTGATTCATGATCATTAAATGGGAAGTATCCAACTCCTTCTATAGGCTGTAGTGCTGACTCTAAGAATTTATATTTAGGCTGATTCAATGATTTAGAGTATACATGAATGTTCTTAAATCTCAAACCATTAGGATGAGTAATTAGTGCATTCGTTTTCCCACAGGTCGATGGCCCACAAAGGACTGCTCGAACAGTATTTGGTAGCAGTGAACCATGACGTTTTTGAATTTTTTTCTCAACACCTTGAATTATTTGATCAAAATTGATCACAGGTAATTTAGCTGTCTGTTTTTCAAACTTCATTTTGGATTATTTTAGATGACACTAAATACTATGTTAATCTACTGATGACTTAATTCTGACTCAACAATATGCTTATAAGTACCGAGTATTTATACGATTGAGATTAGTCATAGATCTGCAATGGCTAAAAGCAGACGTATTAGTAAAGCTGAAACTAAACGTGGCAAAGGTTTTATCGACAGTGTTATAAATGAACTACCGATTGAATTACATGTGCCGGGATATCAGTACTGTGGACCTGGTACAAAATTAAAGAAAAGATTAGCTCGAGGTGATGCAGGTATAAATCCTCTGGACAGAGCATGTAAAGCTCATGAAATCGCTTATTCTAAAAATCCTGACAATATGGCAGCACGTCATGCGGCTGATAAAGAGCTTGCTGAAAAAGCTTTACAACGTCTTCATACAAAAGATGCTAGCCTTGGTGAACAAGCTGTGGCTTGGGGAGTCAATAAAACCATGAGAGTAAAGAGAAGTTTGGGTATGGGCATTAAAAAGATGGCTACAGTTAAAAAGAGGTTGAAAATAAAGAGGGGGAAGTCTGAAAGAAATAGTAAAAAGAGGAAAAAGTCAGTAAAGAAAAAAAAAACGATTTGTCCCCATCCAACAAATTATAAAATCAGCTAAAAAAACGATGAACGAAAGTGTACTCATTTCACCGTTCAAGTCTGCATTACGGGGTGCTCGTAAAGCTGTAAAAATGGTTGGTGGGAAAAAAAATATACGATCATCGCGTGTATTACCCATACCACCACTAAAAGTAGGTGGATTGCTACCATTTTTAATACCAATTCTTGCTGGTTTAAGCGCTACTGGCGCAATAGCTGGGGGCGCTGCTGGTATCGCTAAAGCAGTAATTGCTGCTAAGACTGCTAAACGGCATAATTCAACAATGGAAGCTATAGCCCTGGGAAAAGGGTTATACTTGTCACCACATAAGTCTGGGATGGGATTATATTTAAGTCCTCTTTCAAAAAACATGTAACGCTACCTCATCGAGCTCTGACCAATTTTGATTTAATCAAATATGCAAAGAATGTGAAAATTACAAATTTTCGAGGTGTTTTCATGAGAAATAATTTACCAAAATCTGGTCCATAGAAAAAGGAATCAGCGATCGTAAATCTAGATGATAAAAATGGCGGTGGAACTCATTGGGTCGCATACAAGAAGAATGGTGATGACGTCATTTATTTTGACAGTTCTGGTAACCTTCAACCACCAAATGAACTCATGAAATATCTTGATGTTGGTAGCGTGAAATATAATCATCAGAAATATCAAAATTATGATACCGTTATATGTGGACACTTGTGTCTTAAATTTCTAAATAATCAATTATAAATATATGAGACGAGAATAAAATGTGTTTAGTCATGTCTGATTCGTTGACTTTAACACTATCTGGAGCGACCTCCACATTGGAAGCTCAATTTGTTCCACCCATTGAATTATCGCCTGGGAAAAGTTATGTCTTGGGGCTTGTAGAGTTGTTAACATTAAATTCTATACCTAATATCGATGAAGGTTGTAATAAGTTCTATTTATCCAGCATAAATGGGAAGGAAGCAGATAAAATTATAACAATACCAACCGGAAGTTATGAACTACGTGACATTGAAAAGTATTTAATGAAGGAATTACCTGATGGAGTAGAATTGAGTATCAAAGCAGATAACAATGAATTACATAGTGAAATTAAATGTAATCAAATTGTAAATTTTGAGCCGAAAGATTCTATGGCATCGTTATTGGGATTTAGAAATCGTCGACTTACGCCATACCTTCTACACAAATCTGATTTACCAATAAAAATCCTTAAAATCAATGCACTGCGAGTTGAGTGCAATATTACTACTGGTGCATATATGAATAACCATAAAGTTCACACAGTTCATGAGTTTTTCCCAAGTGTTGCACCAGGATATAAGATCATCGAAGTACCATTCCACATCATTTACTTACCAGTCGCAGTACAGTCAATACACAATCTTCAGCTGCGAATTGTTGATCAAGATGGAAATTTGGTGAATTTTCGTGGTGAAACGATTACAATAAGATTGCATATAAAATCAGTGAAATAATGGGGATTTGATAAAAAAATTGGAGGTAGTTATAAAAGTCAAGCATCATGCCTAAAGCCCATCAGTCGTCGTACCCCTGTCAGGGTGCTAACATCTCAGAACGCCCAATTTCTTAGAAGCCTGGAATTAAAATTACGTGGAAGATCGGTAAAATAAGAAAAATTAATTTGTGCTGCATTATACTACCATGGTGGAAATCTTAAACATCCAAAAACCAATAATCTTTGACGAATCGATTTCTCACTATGAGGTTCATTCACATAAACCTTATGCTTCAACAACATTTAATAATAGTGATGAAATAAGAATCAGTATTCAACATCAAGATTTATGCATTCTACCGAGTGAGAGCACTTTACACCTTGTGGGAGATTTACGAAAGAAGATGGCACTGCTGTTAGTGAAACTATGGAGTTGGTTAACATGGCCATTTGTCACATGTTTGAAGAAATACGCTACGAATTGAATGCTATTGAAATTGATAGATGCAAGAATGTTGGAATTACAAGTCTTATGAAGAATTATATATCTTTAACTCCCGGACAGGCTAATTTAATGGAAAACGCCGGGTGGTTACAAACTGATGATAAATTGACTAATGGTGACGGATATTTTGATATTTCTATACCGCTGAGTTTATTACTTGGGTTCGCTGAAGATTATAATCGGATTATTATGAATGCTAAGCATGAATTAATTCTCATAAGATCAAACACTGATATGAACGCATATCCATATACACCTGCTGCTCGAGAGGCTGCTGAAAAAGTTAAAATAGTTCTTAATAAAGTGAAATGGAATGTACCATACATTACAATGTCAGACAAACAGAAGACTCAAGCACTCAGTTTTATCGCAAATGATCCAGCTATTCTATTAAGCTATCGTACATGGCAATTATATGAATATCCACTACTTCCGAAAACACGTTTGGCCTATCAAAACTTCAACGCAATTGGAGAAACCACGATATTTGGTTCTAGGATTTCAAACTGCAAGAAAAAATATTGTGACGAAAAATTCCAGTCATTATGATCATTGTAATATCCGAGATGTAAAAGTTTTCCTCAATTCTTAAAGTTATTCATATGGAAATTTAAATCTAAACATTAATCGCAATCAGTATGCTTCATTGTATGATATGTATTCTAATTTTTGAACGTCATACTATAATAAAGAGCCGGAACTATTGTTGACTAAAGCAGGATTTTTGGAAGAAGCGCAACTCTACATTATTGATTGTTCAAAACAAAATGAATCAATCGAATCTGGACCAGTTGACATTCGTGTTGAATTTGAATCAAATGATCAGTTTCCCGATCAGACATCGGCATACTGCTTAATTCTGCATGATCGTATTATTGAATATAATCCATTAAGTAGTACTGTAAGAAAATTAACTTAATAATTATTGTATTAGATAACAAGGTTGAAAGAAATAAATAAATTTTTTCACAATTAAAAAATATGTTTTAATAAATTTCATTTTGCTTATACCCAATACACATAATTAATTAATTAATATAGCATGATAAGTACATATAATTATATAAGTTTGAAATAAATGTTAAGTATGAATTTATAATTATTTTAGTGCATCTTTTAGTTTTTTACACTTAGTACAATCTTTTTTGTAAGGATAAAGATAAATTCCTGGGACATCATAATCAGGACTTGTAATTGAATTGTGTCCAATGCAAAACTTATAGTCCATAATTTTAAAGTTCTGTTTTGAATTAATTGGTAGTTTATCCCAGGCAAATCGTATTTGAGATCGAGCGAATTGGAAAATGAACACATCATCAAGACAAGCGATGTCAGCTGCATCCATATATCTCAAATCTGATAGTTGATAGAATAACTGTAATGATTTCTCATATGATGGATTACAGCCCCAATATTTCAAAAACCATTGTTTTAGCTGCTTAACAGTTCCATATGAACAAGCATAATGCCCAAGTTTGGTGTGGTTGAATCTGAATGCACATCGAGGTCTGTTCATGTTTTCGAGATCATCAATCGAAAAAAATCTCATTCGTTCTAAATCAATAACTGGGACTGCATAATCAATCATTTCTTCGAGTCGTTTTCGCATTGTTGGCCCTTGTACATAAAAATATCGTGCATTCCGAACTAGTTGTTTTACCATAGGTTGCAATGATTCATAAGGATGATCACCAGTATCCCAGCGAATACCATGACGATTCCCATCTTGATCTTCACTTTGTTGCACAATCACAGTGTCAGTGTACTGAATAGGTGGTTTGAATACACAAATTTTGCACTGATAAACACCATTTGCATTATTTAGGTTATAAATATCAACTACACATAGTTCCTTGACAAGAAATTTTCCATTAGAAACTATATTACCAACGAAATCCACTATATACTCCATTGTTTTTTATTTATCAACTATGCGACTCTCTAATTTTTCAAGATTTTGAATGATTTTATATAAATTCTCTATCGAATCTTTCAGAGCAATGCAACTTGGGCACGACAAATCTCGTTTGCTTCTGATTATATCCAAATTTTTATAATAAGAAAATAGATCACTAAGAAAAGAACCAATAAACTCTGGACATATGTCACCAAAATAATTTTCAACTATTTCATCAGTGTCTATCATACCCGGATGACTAATACGTAAAAAATGTTTTTTACTCTCACTTAGCTCCTCCATTTAGCACAGCTATAACTAGGAGAACTTAACAAAAATGCATGAGTTTTATAATAGCAACCCCCTCTAGAAAATATTCTTTGTGGGGGCACAGAGTAAAAATGATTGGCTCAAAACCGGTTCAATCAACCGTTAAACCCCATACTTCTAATAAAATGAATAATATTCTCGGAAAAACTTTCGAATTTTTGTTCATAAACCGCCTCCTTACCGCTGTTAAAAGGTCTAGAACGATCCAGAATGAAAAAAAATATTTCCCATCAATTTATGCGTAGAAAATTCGAGATAATTCTCGAATATTCGATCCCCTCCAATCTTACGTAAAGAAGTAAAAATTCAAAAATATATATACTAAGGAGTTCTTGAATATCCACTAAGTCCCAAAAATCTGCTTTTATCGATCGGCGGAAACAGGTCCCAACAAAATCTTCATTGTCATTATCAGGTTCCAATTAAATCTGCGTTACCATGATCGGGCTTCAACCAAGCCTGCATTATCATGAGCAAGTTCCAACAAATCTACATTATTATCAATGAGAAAAAGGCCCAAAATATCGATGAAATAAATCTACAGTATCGATAACAGGCCCAAATATCGATAAGAACAAATCTACATTACCACATATATGAAAAAAGGTCCCAAATATCGATAAAATGAATCTACTTTACCGATAACAGGCCCAAATATCGATAAGAACAAATCTACATTACCACATATATGAAAAAAGGTCCCAAATATCGATAAAATAAATCTACTTTACCGATAACAGCCTCAAATATCGATAAGAACAAATCTACATTAGCATATAAATGAAAAAAGGCCCTAAATATCGATAAAATAGATCTACATTACCTACAACAGCACAAAATATTGATAAAAATAAGTCTACATTACCAACAACCACGCTTATCGTAGGCCGGTAAGGTAGGGCACTGTTTTAATTTTGGGCCAAGAACCCCCTGATTCATCTACTTGTTACATCAATTATTTTAAACGTGTCGTTAGATAGGTGGCTTATCCAGCCTACACTAGTTGAGTCGACTTCTGGGAAATTTTCTTAGGGATGAGTCACAATATTTATGTATATAAAAAGAAAATTTAAATATTAATTTTTAATTGACTTACTCAGTAACGATGATTAATCTTTGTTATTATTTATTATTGTTTCGTTTGGGGCGAGTTGATCGAGGTCCTTCTTTTTCCCAAGTTGAATGACTACCAGTCTACTCTGTATTATTAATTTTTTGAGTACGGCTACCAGCCTATTCTTTATTATAAACTGTTTGAGATTGGCCTCCAGCCTTTTCTGAAATAGTGGATAACTTGGATAGTGGGAATAACGGGTACGTGTTTGATAGTTCGGGACTCACGACACAACTGACTATTTTTGGGTCAGTTCGTTAGACTTTCGGAAAAATGAGTCGTATCTCAAGCTTCTGTATTTGAGGGAAATTCTCTTCCCACGTTCTTCCACCTCTACCCAAAAGTTTTCCACTTCTTTTCGGGAAACCATTGTTTCGGGGCCGCTCTATCTCTTCTACATTGATTTCTTGTTCCCTTTCTTCCAGTCCTTCCCCTACTCTTTCTTTTTATTAATAATCATTGTAAGAATAGTAATGTTAATAATAATAATAATAGTAATAATGAAAGGAATTGATATTATTATTTTCATAATTCTTAATAAATAATTTGATTTATTTTTCTTTAAATTATTGTTGAATGAAATTTATTACTTTTCTTTCGTTCAAGTTTTATCCTGATTTTTATTTTATAGTTTATTTATTTAAATTATGATATTTTAATGTTTTAATTATAATATTTCAACATTATAACTTTATTTAAATTATAATATTTAAATATTTTATTTATTTAAGTTCTAGTATTTTATTTTATTTATTTTATTTAAATTCTAATATTTTAATGTTTTAATTTTATTTCAATTATAATATTGTAATATTATAATTTTATTTAAATTTTAATATTTCGGTATTATAATTTTTATTTACTTTATAATATTTATTTGGATTATAATTTTTTCAATATTTTATTTATTTAAATTCTAGTATTGTATTTTATTTAAGTTCTCATATTTTATTTTATTTGTATTATAATATTTGAATATTTTATTTTATTTAAATTCTAAAGTTTTAATGTTTTATTATTTTTAACTTAAAATTAACGTTTTATTCTGAATTGAACTATTATAGCTAAAATTTTGTAGTAAAGATTTTGTATAGTTCTTTTCCTTTTTCTTTCTTTTACAAAATTGTATTCTATTATATTTCTGCTTTAATATTTTACTCTTAGCAATATCTAAAATTGTTAAATTTTATTATCTAACTAAAACCTTTTACTTTTTATTCATTTAAACATTAATTTGTCTAGACACCATAATTTATTTTTAAGTATGTTTCAATTTAGGAAACATATTAAAAACTCATTACTGACGTACTATTTGCTCTAGAACTTATTTTAGAGTGCAGTTGCTATAAGAATGTGCGTCAGCTGCCACTCTGACCTTGGTGAGGATTAGAAATCCTTCTCACCTAGTAAAATATTTGGACAGATCTTACCTGTTCATACAAATTTTAAGTATTGAAATAAGAATAAAATAAAACAAAACAGAATGACATAGAAATACTAAAGCAACAAAATACTAAAGAAAGATGAAAACTAATTCGGATGTAACACAAGAGATAATTTTCATAAAATTTTACATAATTTAATGAAATTTTGTAAAATTTCGTGTAAGGCTAAGACTTCAATTCTGTAAAATTACACGAAGTTTTATAAAATTTCATCATATTCCAGAAAACCATAAAATTTTATGAAATTTTATAAAAATACATGAAATTTATACCACTAAGTCCTTCGAATCTTCATAACAATTATGTAAACTTTTATAAATTTTAATGAAATTTTATAAAACTTTATGAAGCTTTACAAAAATTCATGAAATTATGCAAAACTTTATGAAATTTTGCAAAAACGAAGTTTTGGCCTTTCACAAAATTTCATGAAATTTTACAAAATTATGTGAAATGTTGCAAAATTTTATGAAATTTCATAGGATTTTGTCATGGTTTCTGACAAAATTTCATGTTTTTTTCAAATTTTATAAACTTTTGTAAAATTTCACAAAAATATATAAAATTTCAAACCAATTACTTCTTGGGATCTCAGAAACAATTATAAAAACTATAAATTTTTATGAAATTATATAGAATTTCATAAAATTCTATATAATTGCATAAAATTTAATGAAACTTTATGAAATTTCACAGAATTTCACCAAATTTCATAAGTATAATTTCATAAAATTTGTTAAAATTTTATCAAATTTTATAAAACTTTATGAAATTTCATAAAATTTCATGAAAAATTTTTTTCCCGGGAAGCAAGATACCCGTTCCTCTAAGCACTTTATCAGCTCTCAATTTTACATATATGTGTGCAGCACCCACTAATTTAACAGATTTTACTTCTTTTTCTTCATTCATCCGCTCCTTATCTGTTGCCCGTTTCGACGGAGCGTGTCATCGCATCGGTCTTTCTTAGTTTAAAGCCTGTGCGTTTGGACCTCTATTAGACATTTGATTTCCCTGATTTTGTTGATTAAATCCACGTGATCCATCCCATCTATTGTCGGATTTACCAGGCAAACTGTTCATAAGCCACTGCGTTTCGAATGTGTTTGTCACTATTGCACCTGAGTTACCATAATTATTGTACTGCCTGCCAAAATTGTTTTGGATTCCCTGACCTCTGCCCCTACCATAGTGAGCATTATTTTCATAATTTCCCTTTATTATCTATCGTTTTGCACATAGTACCGCCCCTGCTGCTCTGGAACTCTTTTTCGGAAATCCTGCTGATTCGTTGGTGCCCAAGAATTTTGCTTGCTTTGTATTGAAATTGGGGAATTCCGTGCCAAATCCCCAACTTTCCCGCATAGGAAACAACGTCTCTTGTCTCCATTGTCCGCAATCTTTTCGTTAGTAACTGTATACGTAAATTCCGCACTGGGTCTCAGTTTATCAATATATTTTGTGCCTCCTTGCTTACCTTCTTCTCTCACCTTGTCTTCAAGCGTTGCCTGCCTTATTCTTGCATGCTCCCGCTCCTTGAATTTAAGTTTTCCTTCTCTAATTTTTTTTGCCGCTTTTGTCCTCTCGCACTGTATCTCCGCTTCCATAGCAATCTTTATTGCGTCTGCCAAGTTTTTGGGAAAGTTTATTTGAGACCGCAAATGATAATTTCTCGTATAGTCCGTTAATGAAGGTTTCCAGGACTGTCGCATTCAAATCCTTAGATCGATAATCTTCCTGATCTGCTGTTAATCCACTCCTGCTTATTTTATTCTCTGTCTCCCCTTCTAGACCCTCAAGTCACGCAACAAATTTCTTTACACTTTCGTTATCCTTTCGAATCATTCCCGCTAGTCAATGTATTACCGCATGGAAAGTTTCCGTTCTGCAGAAATTTTGACGGAGTTTCTCGATTACTTGATTGACACTTGTTTCCTTTCTCAAAAATGTACGCATAATGCTTAAAGCCGATCCTCCGAATCGCGTCGACAATTAAAAAATAAATACCGGATCATCACCAGGCTTCAATCGCGTCGCACTGTACTCGATAGCATCAATAAATGATTCAACATCACCCTCTCCCGTAAAAACCGGTACATGCCGCATTAACGATATTATTCTTTTCAATTGAACATCGTCAGTCTCTCTTATGGTTTTTACCGCTTTTGCGCCCAAGGACGTACCGGGGCAATTTGAGTTACTATTAGTTTCTTCCCGACTTTTTTTGAAAATATCTACTAATTACTCGATATTTTTTATGTCGGTTTCGTATAAACAATCTTCGACCGATTCTTTCGAACTTATGGAGGCAGATGGGGAGTCACTCGGATTGTCTAACCGCCAGTTAGTCCAGTACTCCCGCTGGTCCAGTTTACTACTACCGTTAAAGGACTCAATTTTTACTACTTACATAAACACCACGATAAATATTGCTACTGCTATCAGCATTCCTGTCCGTTGATCTTGATTTCCTCTCAGACTGCTGTCGTATCCGACTCTTGGCAACGGCTTCTTTCCCCAGCGGCACAACAGATCACTATTTCCTTTTTCTCCTTTTTTTTCCGTTAACTTTCCTCTTATCACTTATTCAACTTTTTATTTCTCTTTTTTAGTAGATTTCATAGAAATCTAACTATTGTATTTGTCCTCATGATGGAATTTTCAAAAAATTTTGCTACATTTCAACTCAGCTCGACGAGCTGAGTCAGAAAATACATTTGGCTCAAAAGTTTACATATGTATTTATGTATATATATATAATATAACGCGCCGTTCTCCAACGATAACGTCCACAATTCTACACCGATCTTAATGAAACTTAGTATACTTATTTTATGGACGATTAACTTGAATGAGTTCGAAGATGAGCCAATTCGGCCAATAAGTTTAGAAGTTATGGTTAATTAAAATTTTACAAAATTTTCAAAAAAAAAAATCATTTGCCGCTTCAACTGAATGTAGCTTTTAAACGGAAAGAGATAGCTCATTTTCGTTAGTTCTATCTGAAAGCTCATTCGATTGCTTTCAATTATCTCTATGCAGCTCATTGATTCGACCGCTTTTTCTAATAGATAAATGGTTTTAAAAATTTACAAAATATCATAAAAACTCATTTTATGCAGGTTGTCACTTTGATTAACACTACAATTTTATACCGATCGCTTTGAAACTTGCTATACGTATTCTGTGGGTGACTACCTTGCTCTAGTTGGAAAATAAGCTCAATCGGTCGATTTGTTTAGAAGTTATAGCATTCCATAATTTAAAAAATGTCAAAAATTCATATTTTTACTTATTCTTTCTTCGATATTTTTTGAATTTTATAACTTACCGACTTTTTATAAAATTTATCTAAAAGCTTTTCAAATAAGCTTTAATTTTCATGCCTATATATGTGCCTAGACCAATGAAATTTGTTATCGTACCACTCTAAAATGAAATTTAGCTATTGCATTGGTTCTCCTACTTTTAATAGATTCCATAGAATCCTAACTACTGTATTTATTGGTAAATTTATGAAGCCAATTAAATTCATATTATTGCTGTGTAATTAATGTTTATTTGAAAGGTTAAATTAATCAAATAATGAGAAATCTACTTCCATTTCGGCTGCCGAATGGCCTTTATTTTCTATCCCTTTTATTTCACTCACCTATCTATTTATTCTCACTTATCACAAACCGGGCAACCTTGATACACAATTTTCACACTCAAACCAGATTTAATAATCTTCACCAATTCGCAGGATTTCACAGTTTCATTCGGCGATTTCCCAGTAATCTCCAATATTTGGCACTCAATGAAATAGCTCCTTATAAATCTTCAATATTTCTCAGTTATTCTCAATTCAACTCAGTAATCTTCAATATTTTTTCAGTAATTCACAATACAATTCAATAATCTTCAATATTCTTCAATAATTCACAATACAAATCAATAATCTCAATATTTCTCAGTAATTCACACTTCAATTCTATAATCCTCAATATTCCTTCAGTAATTCACAATTCAATTCTATAATCTTCAATATTCTTCAGTAATTCACAATACAATTCAATAATCTTCAATATTTCTTCATAATTCACAATTCAATTCACGTATTTTTCCATATTTCCATTTCGATTCAATATTTTCCCATTATTGTTCAATATTTCACAGTATCATCCAATAATTCTTCAATATTTCTCAATTCAATTCTCTTTTCCTACAATATTTCACGATTCAATTCACTTACTTTTCCATATTATCATTTCAATTCAATATTTTTCCATAATTCTTCAATATTTTTTAATTCAATTCTCTTGTTCTTCAATATTTCACAGTTCAATTCACTTTTCGACAATATATTATCTTTAATATGTGCACTTTTCTTGCTATCTCATAACACCGTTCACTAATATATTCAACAAGGAAAAGATTTAGAATCTCAGTCTCACAGTTTCTGTCACGTTGACCGGGAACTCACCACTAAAATTCTTGAAAATTCACTTCACTCACCTCACTTGGGTGGGCAAAAACCTTATCAGGCGCGAAAATTTCTGTTACGTGTGAGCTTGCACCTAAATGTTCTTACTGCGTAACCGATCTACCGTGCCTCGCTGAGTGTCTCTAGAAATTTAATAGTATGTTATAAAGGGTGTGAATCGCTCAGTGAAGAAATGTCTATACGTGAATTATATGGATATTTGTTTATTGGGCGTCCCCAAAATATGGAAGTACCCAGAAAAGGCCCTGAGAGTCTCTTTTACAAATCTAAGATAGCATAAATAGGACGGATACAAATACAATATTTCTACTCAACAATAGCGAAATTAAACATATTCTTATAGTGATCTGTAATTATAGCGATAAAATAAAAGAGAAACAATACTATGCGTGAGCAGACGACTATCCGAATCAGCTTAACTATGGTAACTGACTCTTTTCTGCAATTGCATCTTCTGCCTCGAAAATATCACTCCGCCGTTTCCCATGAGAACTCTTTTCTTGCTGCATAAGAAAATATCCCTCCGCAGTCTTCGACGAAACTCTTTTCTTCCCCCAGTCAAAACTGCTGACCACACAAAACGTCTGCTGGTCGCGTTGTATTGCAAAAGTAACACCTAATACAACTAATGTAATGCGATATTTATGTGCAGCTGTATAGCGCCTAATAAAAGTACAATGAAATATATTTCTATCTGAACTAAGATATATCTATTTATTACTTGACAATTAGTATTAGACGGATGGGATATAGTCAGCCCACCCGTCACAGTCTAGATGACACCTGTTTTTTTTTTAAATTTTTTAAGTAATATTAAAATGCATAAAAAAATTATTTAAAAACTACGCTTACTAGAGTGGTGGCGCGCAAATGCCGAAACTGCCGCGCAAAAGCCGATTTTCAATGTTAAATTAAAATTATAAATATTAGAGCTACAATTCGGGGAGTCAAGAATTTTTTTACTAAAATTTCCGCTCTTTCAGGAATTTTTTTTAATATTTGAGCTATCACTTATACTTTCTGAGAACTTGCCAATAAGCTAGACGGCAAGTTTCTTTTAACGGTTTCTCTTAATAACGATTGTATTTTTATTTTTCCAGAAATAATCTAAAAAAACGTCTTTTTTTAGACGCCATTCCGGATCGTTCAAGCCATCAACCATATTTTGAGGAGACCCGTGACTGTTTTTCGCAGAAAATCAACTTCTCGACTAGACTAAAATAGAATAAAAATACATTATTTAGGTATCTTCATTGATTCGTTTATTGACCATTCGAGATGGTATTAATCTTTTTCTTAGACTAGTAAGCCTTTTTTGTGCCTATTTAGACAGTCGATCTGAAGGAGTAAGCTGCAATCGTGCGTCGGAGCTGACATACACACTTTTTTATTACGGATTTCAAAATGTTGGATCAAAAGTCGCGGATTTTAAGTCGCAGATTTAATGTCTTCGGATTACGAGTAACGGAACCGGAATTTCAATATTATGCCGTACTTCGGCAATGCCACAGAGTTCCGTAATCACAATCGAATCTTGAATTTTTTCGGCATGCCAATGTTCGTTTTGCCTCATGAAGATCTGATAAAATTGAACAGAAAGCCTTTTTTGAGGGGTACTCAAAAATACCAAAAAATTAAGGAAATTGGAAACAACAATTTTTGAAACCGTGCGATTTCGGATTTGGAATGCCCCATATACTGAGTAACTAACGCAAATATGTAATAAAATTTGAAAAAAAATTTTTTTTCATTACGATGATGATTACACAATAGGGTGTATGTTATTTACCAAGTTTGATTTTTTTACTTGGCCATGATATAAATCATTTATTTGTGATCCAAAAATAATAAGAAAAAAAAATAAAAAAGTTTATTCTAATGTCGTTTAACCCTGATTAAGTAATGATATATTCTCATTTTAGTACAATGAGAAAAATTTTATTACTTGCTTAAAGATAAGTGCACAGCAATGACTCATGTATATTTTCCTAGAAAATTTCCCGCTCTTCAAAAAAGGTCTCTTATGTTTTTTTCTTGAATCCAACTGTTTAAGAGATATTTGAAGTCAAAGTTTGATTTGTTTAAAAAAATTGGCGGTTTTGTTTGAAATTTGATAACGTTTTAAAATCTAGACACAATATTGAGTACTTTAAATTTTCTTGTAGGAAATTTATCGCTCTTCAAAAAAGATGTTTTACACTTTTTTTGTAAATCTAACCATTTGCGTGATATCGAAGCTCAAAGTTAATAGATATAAAAAATAAGGTTTTTCGATTAAAATTCTATTGCTCTTCAGCAACCGAATATTTTTTCAGGCTTTAGACGTTTTTGTTCGGAAATTTACCGCTCTACAAAAAAAGTTTCTTTGATTTTTTTGATAAACTCAACGGTTTAAGAGATATTTGAGCTTTAAGTTGAGATAAAAGTTTCTCAAACCAACTCAAAATTTTACTCTGTTGATATAAAAAATTTATTTTATTTCGAGCTTAAATATAGACAATGTGAATTGTCTTTGTCGTCCTTAGCCTTGCGGTTCCCCTTTTTTCCATGTCTCGTTGCCACCTGAAACAACACAAATCATAGTGCCGTGGTCACATGACTAATTATCACGTCGACGCATGTCCGTAAGGGTGCAGTGGGGACAAGTCCCGAGTCTAGTCCTACGCCCAAATTTATCGGTCAATGACTTCCATCCTGGATCAATTAGCGTAGAGACCTCTTGTCTATAAATTTTTCAGTATCAATTTCGGTAATTTACAGGCAATAATAAATTTCTAATCAGGCGATTGTTTTGCCATTGTATTTCACTATTTAATTATTAATTATTATAAACAAAGTTTAAATAAATTAAATATTACTGTACGTTATCGGCAATATACTTGCAATCTAAATAATTGTTAAGATAAATAATAAATTCAGTGCAGTAACTGAGTTATTCCACGTGAAAAGGTATTATATATTCAGCGTATACCAAGACGGTTCTGATATTGTATCTTGCGGAAACGTTTATTGTAAGTAACTGAGTTTTATGATAATTGGCAATAAATCGGTACTTTTCTAATTGATTCCTTTTACTCTATTCATCATTAATCATCCTATTTATATTCTATCTCACTGGTAAGAATCATTAAATAGTTTATTAAAAAGTAATATTAACTAAGTAAGGATTGATAAGTCAATCGTCGAGAAGAAAGTAATCTATAATCTATAAGCCGTGAGGTAAGTTAGTGAGTTTTACATACGTTGCCAAGTTTAAATAAGTGCGGGTCTTTGCTTTGCAAGAACCCCAGCCCACTGCTCTGTTAAAGTAAATAAAATTTTTGTTAGAGGCCAGCCTAAGCCAGGGTTCAACCCGCGAATTCTGGTGGCTGCTGGTAAAAATCGCAAACCTAAAAAGCGATTTGTCTCAATATCTCTTGAATGGATGAGTTTATCAAAAAAATCAGAAACCCTTTTTTGTAGAGCGGTAAATTTTCGATAAAGAACTGTTAAAAGCCTGAATAAATAACCGTTTTCTGAAGAGTAATAGAATTTTAATCGAAAAACATTATATTTTAAATCTATCAGCTTTGAGCTTCGATATGACTTAAATGGTTGGATTTACAAAAAAAGTGTAAGAAACCTTTTTTGAAGAGCGATAAATTTCCTATAAGAAAATTTATAGCGCTCAATATTATGTCTAGGTGTTAAAGAGTTATCAAATTTCAAACAAAAATGCCAATTTTTTTGAACAAATCAAACTTTGACTTTCAATATCTCTTAAACAGTTGGATTCACGAAAAAAACATAAGAGACTTTTTTTGAAGAGCGGGAAATTTCCCACCAAAATATGAATTAGTTATTGCTGTGCACTTATTTTTAAGCAAGTAATAAAATTTTTCTCATTGTGCTAAAATGAGAATGTATCATTACTTAGGCAGGGTTAAACGGCATTAGAATAAACTTTTTTATTTTTTTAATCATTTTTTGATCACAAATAAATGATTTATATCATGGCCAAGTAAATAAATCTCATTTGGTAAATAACGGACACCCTATTACACAATTAAAGGGTCAAAACTTGTTCCTTTAATTGATTTTTGAGTATTTGATCAATCACTCCGGAAAAACGGTTCAATGGATCAATTTGAAAGTTCACAAGGTTACTGAGAGTACTTTAAGCTTAAAAAGATCCTGACAGCATTAGCCATTACATCGATATTTTCAAAGTAGCAGTCGATTTACTGAAAAAATAGGAACAGTAATTTTTTGTACTTATTTCTAATGGATGTTAAACATAGAAAAAAAAAATTTTTATAGAAAATTATAAAAGGGTTTTGCGGGGAGCTAATTGAAGTTTTCAAAGCCAACCTCCAAATTACTGTGCGACCATTGTTAGCTAAGATATCAATGCTTTAATCTAAAAGGTGCTTTTTTCGTTTGAAAGCTGATATCTGAGCGAAGAATTGTCGTACGTTAAAAAAAAAAGCAAATTAAAGCTGAATGAATATGCTAACTTACCTATACGTTGGTTAAGCTGGAGTTGATTTTCTACGGCTTATGGACTTTTTGAAAGCAAGAAAAATTCGGAATTCTAAGAAAAATTTCGATCAAAAGATATTGAATCGAAAGATTTCAAGCTTTAAAATACTTTTTCAAAATCTCGATCTGATTATTTTTTACTAAGATTTAGCTTTTCGAAAATCATTGAAAACTTTTAGAAATCTATCTGTTTCTTTAATCTTTGACATGAGTGTACATATATAATTTATCTGAGCTAAGTCGTTAACGATGCTTCTTACAAATAGGTAAACCGATTATAATTCCGTACCTTGAAAAAATTAATAAAAATGCAAATCCGAAAATTTGATAGGTTTTACGTTTTTATCAACAGCTTACACATTTGAAGAGAGTATTGTTATGGAAATGCCTAGGAAGAATTCAATTCATCCTTCGTATGTATTGAAATAATTTTTACCTAACTAACAGCGAATCTGTGTAGTTGAAAATAATCAGATTTTCGTTTTTCAGTTGCTTTCAATGTAATGTAAAAATAGCCAAGTTCAACTTCAAGACATCTTTTATTTTCTAAAATAAGAAATCATGCATTTCAAAAGAAACATACATTTAATGCTGAATCGTGTTCGTTTTATTAAACAAATACCCATGAACTGAAAAAAGGAAATATTTGTTCCACATAAATCAATTTATTTGTGGCTTTTTTGTGAATATTTCGTAATGACAAATAAATATATTTGGTACAACAAAATATAACAGTTGATTTAAATAATTTTATAGTTTGACAGAAATCTATCATTTATTTGTGGTAAGTAATTGATATATTTGTAGCAAAGATATTAAATTTGTGACAAATGACCTTGAATTTGGCGACACTATACACATATTTGAAGCCCTTATTTATATGCAGCAATTGGATCATTTTTTTACCACAAATAAATCACTTATTTCACGCAATTGAACTACTCAAATACATTATATCTTTCTCACAATTAAATTATTATTTGGCCAAATCCAAATATACGATATCTTTGGCTCCAATAAATTTTTTTTTTAGTGTATTATTTTAACTTCATACATACCAATGATAAGCGAACATGTACTAGATTCAATAAAAGCATCACATTATTCGAATTAGTGTCTATTTTCAATCATTTAATATTCTGATACTTAAGGAGAAAACAAAAAAAATAAAGATACAATCTGTAATACTACTTATGTCAGTAACTATTCAATTGGATTTCATTTGACGAAACATTTATTATACTTGAAAAATAACAGTTTGCAATTCAAATCGTAAATTTCAGTGTTAGTTATTGAGGATTAGCAAATTTTATATTAAATTTGTTTTTTCGGTTTTTTGCATTGTTCCGAAGTATAATATAAAATCAAGATTGATTTAATACAACACAAAAATTTATCTTCGTCAAATTGATTACATTATATAGTAAGAGTTAGTAAGAGTATAGAATTATCTAGTCGTTTAAGAAAGTCCTAACAAATGGAAAAAAATTTAGAAATCCTGTCTATCACTATTTATATTTGATATGTAGTATCCACGTGGTTTTCGAGCTGATGGACATCGATAACAAAAAATAAACAGAAGTATAGCAAACAAGATGTTAGGGTTGGACGAAGTCACGTATAAGCGGTGATTCAATGCCTTTACTGCTCTACTCAACCCACTAGTAGTATCGAGTTTTCCCGACGCTACGAGCAATCTGTTATTAAAATCAGCAACGAGAAAAATCCGTGCCGTATCTCCTTGTACACCGGATGCTCTCCTATACACATATATGGACGTGTTACAGCAAAAATTAAGCTTCTTACAATATTGATATTAATAAACACTTTTAATAAAGGTCAAGAAAATCATCTGAAATTTTTAGTGTACTATAATACTGATATTCCCAATCATTTGTAAGGAAATAATTTTCAACTTGAACAGGAGTTATTGGAAAATCGATTTTTTTTAAATAAAATATTTCATTCCGAATATTTCGAGTAATTTAAAATCAAAATCTCTGATGAAATTTCCGTCAATCAGATAGTTTCTAAATCACAAGAGCTGAAAACAAAAAAAATTAGACTTTCTAACGTGTCTTCGTGTTTTGAAAAAATTAATACTATATTCAAACTTACATAAGTTGCTGTTTCATAAGTTCCATCGGAACATCATCAACAGACTACAGTTCCGGGTAAAAACGAATCCTCAACTTTAAGTCAAGAAAAATACGAAAATTTGAAATTTTAATCAGGGTCTACCAAATCTCACTTAGTTAATTTTTATTTTGGAAATCTGATAATTTTTTAACGAAATAACAGTGCTGTGAAAAATTTATCAAAACGAATTCTGCTGAAAAGAAAAAAAAAGTAGAAAATACACAAAAGGCCATTCGGTTGCCGAAATGGTAGATTTCTCACTCAATCGATCTAATAAATTAATGTCGTACATGTATATCTTGTGATACATATTAGTGTGTAATCATGGTATGAAATTAGGCTCGTTTTCGAAGAATCAGGGTAAAAATGACGGACTTAAATTCTCGATAAACTCCAGATAGTTAATTTGACAAAACATTATATGCAGAATATACCAATATAACATTTACGCGAATAAAATATTGCTATATTCATAATCTACAACATTTATTTAATTTTTAGATGATTAATATAATCTCACGGTATTACTATTAACACAATATTATCTTTAAATGAGAACAAATTAAAAGATTATTTTACTAGTGACAAAAAAAAAAAAATTAACGATTTAAAACGATTAAAAAAAAAAAATTTTGAATACTTTTTAATGCTTTTGAAAACTTTGAATACTTTTGAATCAACCGTTTTAGGGGCTCTTAACATTGGAAATAGTTTCGAATTGTTTTTTTTAACCAGGGGAAAAAAAATATGTTTCTTTATGAAATTTATTTGAATTATATGAGGAAAAAATTTATTTAGTGATGCAAGATATTAATATGAAAAAACTGAAAAAATTTGAGAGAAAAACAAAAGTTTTTTTAAATAAAAATAATTTAAATTGAAAAAAAAAGTTTATTTGTAAACAAATAATTTTAAGCAACTATTAAAAAATGAGTTTATGTATACCATATAATTGTTACTCTAATTTGTTTGAGTATTTTCTTCCACACCGTTCGGTATTATTAGCTAAAACCTCATACGTCGTTCCATCATACAGTGATTGGATAATTTTTAACTATATAGAAGAAGGGGGGGGCCCTGCAATTTTAGGTGCCTTGAAATATTTGAGGGCAAAATGGGCCCCAAAAATTTAAGGGGTCCATTTTGCCCCCTCTCCCTTCTTCTATGTAGTTGAAAATTACCCAATTACTGTATGATGAAACAATGTATGAGTTTTGAGCCAATAATACCGAACGGTGTGGAAAATAACACTCACATCGAGTTAAAAGTACGCCGTGCTAGCTACTAACGAAAAAATCGTTAGCAGCTAGCGAAAAAATCGCTTTCAGCAAGCAATTTTTAATCGCTACCTGCACAGTAAAAAAGGATTCGTCAAAATTGACACTTGCCGTGTGTAAAACGATCGATTGACACTTTTTTATATGTTATTTTAATAGACGTCGTTTGTGTAGAAAAAGTTACACTCGTGTATGTTAAAAGTAACGCATATGAGTGTCAAAATTCTCAAAGTTGAAGGTTATATAACCTCAAATTCGGGAATTTCGACACTTATGTGCGTTAATTTTAACATACACGAGTGTAACTTTTTCTACACAAACGACGTCTATTAAAATAACATTAAAAAAGTGTCAATCGATCGTTTTACACACGGCAAGTGTCAATTTTGACGAACCCTTTTTTACTGTATATATATGTATATATATATTCAGCAACGCTAACAATAGTGAGATAAAATTTATTATTATCATCATCAAGAACAAGAACAAAAGTATGATTACTATTTTTTATTTTGAAATTTTTTTCTTATTTAACTTTATTTAATTGTTACTAAGATTTCAATGTACGCTTTTTATTAGATGGGTAATATTATAACGGATTGTTATATAATTCCACGTGTATGGGAGGAAAATTACACTCATGAAGAGTTGATTGACATGATTTGCGATCAGCTAGAGCCATATATGCTCGAAGACCAAAATTATGATTTCGGACCAATAATTACCGTTGCTGGAGTTACGACAATCTTTAGGATTTTCCAACATCGCTTTTTTTGGTGGTTCGCCCTGCCTGGTGATCAAATACCAACAGAAGAGAGATATCATTACAGTGAGAATTACTTGAACATTGGGAACTGGGCAACACGTGATGTTGTGATGGAGATTGTAGTTGATGATGATCAAGAAAATAACGCCAATGTTGATGATGATGATATTGGTAATGCAGGTATGTGATACTAGATGATCTGAATGATAACGATCTTCATTATCGAAAGGATCTAGAAGAGGCAGCAAGACGAAGCGATCCGTAATAGACAATTTCAATTGTTGAACCAGATGAGACATGGAGTTGCTGATCCTAATGCAGATGGAGGGATTGAATTTTAACCACTTTTCGAAGAGGAAGAGGATGAAGTTATCCCATCATGCCAAGATCCAAATTCTAAAATTGCTGAGTTAAATCGAAAAAAATTTCACCTTCAAAATCAAATCGGAGAATTATAAAAACATGTAGATGAAGCAACAGAAAAACTGCCAAGATTTGATGAAATAGAAAGAAGTCGAACCCAAGAAGAAATGATGAATGTTTATTATCAACAAACTATAGATAATTTAGAAAACAAAATTGACATTATGAAAAAAGAAACAGTTCAGAAAAACAATCATTTTGAAAATAATTCTGATGAAGATTTAAAAAAATTAATGTTTATAGAACTTTTTACTTCATAGTCATTTTATTTTTCATTCCTTTTTTTTTTGAGCCATTTGAAATTCACGAAACTGTTTGGATCTCACCTTGTTATTTTAGTTAGTTATTTAAGATTTTTTTTTCTTTATTTACGCCTTGATTAAATCATTGTTCAATTATTATAATATCCAATTTTTTGGAACAATAATAACATATTCATAGTTTTTTTTTTTATATACTTAACTATCAAAGTATTAGTTATAATAACATTAATCATTATAATATATATGATAAGTATTATTTTAATTAAATGAAATAATAAAAAAACAAAAAAAAAAAAAACAAAAAAAAAATGAACAAAACTTGAATAGATATTAATTATTGATGAATAATTGTTTATTCTCATCCCCACTTTAAATAAAGTATCAAACATTAAAATATACAAGATAGGACAACTTTTGAATATCAAAGGTAAATACGCTATATTCTTTTTTCAACGTAAGTATTTAGGTATTTTTTTTTTTTTTTAACTTCCCGCTAAAAAAATCGACGATTTTCAAAAATTTCGGGAAGTTATTGTTTTCACCTCGATTTGTAAAAATCGAAATTCCAACAGATGTCGACGTTTTGAGGTTATAGGAAGCTATTTTGACTAAATTCCAGATGATGTCCGAGTGTATGTATGTATGTATGTATGTATGTATGTATGTACGTGCGTATGTAAATATTCTTTAACTTTTGAACGGATAAACCGATTTTGATCGTCAAGGTGTCATTCAACGCGACATGTTATTCACTATAAGCACTGAAAATTTGAGCTTAAGCGGTATGGTACGTTCGGAGATATTCCGAAAATAAAATTTTTTCAAAAATGTTTTTTTTGAATAACTTTTAATTCGCTCGATGGATTGATTCCAAAATCTAATCAGCTCTAAAACTTTATAAGCCGCGTCGAATGCCACCTCAACCATCAAAATCGGTTCATTCGTTCAAGAGAACCCGTAAACGAAAGAATTAAAAAAAAAATATTTTTTGTTTTTTTGAAATTTCTCAAAAATGACTCAATAAATCAATTTTAAAATTTGATCAGCTCTAGAACTCAATAAAACGCGTCGATCGCCACCTCAACCGTTGCGATCGGTGAATTCGTTCGAGAGATATTGTTGGAGAAAAAATGGTAAAAAACGTTATTTTTCAAAAACAAAGGCACTCAAAAGTATTTTCGAGCTCGAAGAGCTCGAAAATGTATTCTCGATAATGTTTTCGAGCTCAAGGAGATCGAAAACTGCGGGAAGTTTTGGGGCTGGCCCGCAGGGTCAACTGACAGACCGATTTTTTTTTTTTTTTTTTTCTACAAATTAATAATAGTATTTATCTTAGTTTTTAATCAGAAAATTTAGAATAAAAACTTCTTCTTGTTAAAGTTTTCCTCAACAAGATGTCATTGTTATTGCTATGAATATCAATTCTTAAAGAATATATTAAACACATATAGTTATTAAGCAAATGATTTTAGTTTATTATTTGCCGTGCAGCTCGCTTCTCCACCACCCTTTTCTCCAAACCCGGTGCTGCTCTTGCTCTTCCACCTTCTTTGCATCTTTCTGTAACAGGGAAAATTTGAATTTTCCGCGTTCCGTTACCATGATTTTCTATCATGCGCGCCGTCGATATAAACTATTACTACCCCAGGGTTATCCAGGGTAGAGTGCGACTGTCGTCCCGTACGGAAATCGAAGGGGCTTGTCCGTCAGTCCCACTTAGCCGTAAGTAGGAGTGACTAAAATTTTCCGGAAGTTGCCGAATTCGGACGAGTGGGTGCACAATGATAAGTGCTGGGTAAACCATGATCAAAAACACAACCAGACAGACCGAGCTACCCACCAGACGCTCAACCGACTCAGGTAATTAATGATTTTACTTGGCTTCTAATTGTGGAACCAAGCAATACTTTGATAATTATTCTAGATACCAGGCCATTAGCCGGTATCCTTATATTATTTTACTAATTAATCTGGAAAAGCAAGTGAAAGGGGTATCGAGGGACAAAGTTTTTACGAGACGGAGAAGAGAGACGAGAACGAGAGGCAAGGATCCAATGAGACGAACGAGACTGTGAAACAAGGAACCAGTTGGGACAGAAGGAGGAAGAAAGGAAATAAAACTACGCACTAGAATTTGATTCAGGTATTAATTAAATTAATATTCTAGGCCCAGGCCAGAAATTAATTCAATTCATCGAATACGTGGTCGTTCGTCGGGGTAATCCGCGTCTAGGCCCGTAGTAAATTGATTAGTATTAAAATAAAATTAAGCCAGACGTTTGTCTAACCGGATCCAAGCCCAATCGCCGGATCCAGGGCGTCGTTCATAATTCCAGGCCATTGCCGGAATTATTGCGTCGTAGAAATTTCTAGGCCTATTGTGTGCAACACAAGCCAGAAATTTGCGTGTGTAGTCCGTGATAAAATAAATTATTAATTAATTAAATTAGATAATTAAATTAACTAAAATTTTGAAAATAATTCACATCAATAAATAAAGTAAGAAATTAATAACCGGTTGATAAGATAGTTAAATTGTCCGAGGTAAATAAATAAAATTAATAATTAAAGTTAATTAATAAAATTACTATAAAATAAAATAAAAATAAGTAAAATAAAAATCAAATGTTACGTCCAGCTAAATGCTGAACATCATGTTTTTATTCTCAAATTTTATATTTTGCATTTTATCATATACTTAATTAACTTTCGTCTGGCGACCAAATTTTATTTCTTAAATAACTCTAGAGAGATAAAAAATAATGTATTTCTTTAAAAATGCTTTTAAAAGATTTAGATTCGTTGTTCAAACATCTATTGAAATGTTGGAGCAAACTCTAAATGTAGTTTTAATGACCCTCAAGTAATTACCAGGGTCAAAGGCAATTTGGAAGTACTTTTCTCTAGAAAAACCGAAAATATTTATCAACAAGAGAGTACTTGAAATGAGTAAGAAGTAAATAAATTTAAAAATGAATTCTTTTCTTTTTTTTTATTTTTAAACAAATGAGTAATCTTTACACTATCTTAAGCCTTACTTTCATTTTAAGTGCACTTTTGTCGAACATTTCGGAATTATTAAATAAATAGACAAAATAGATTTTAATGACAAGATAGTCATTAGGCAAAATAATATTTAAATATTTAAATAAATAATATTTAAATAAATAATATTTAAATAAATCATATTCAAATAAATAATATTTGAATAAATAATATTTAGGTAAATAATATTTAAATAAGTAATATACAAATAAATATGTTAACAAATTAATAAAATAAATATCAGAATAGGCCATTCGATAATTATTTCTTTATATAAATAAAAGTTATTAATGAATTAAGGATTATAAATAAATTTAAAATATAATAATAAATAAAATCTGTAAATGTGAGTGTATGTGTGGATGCGCACACACATAGGCCTGCATCGGGGTGTGTCTTTTCCACTTCCCTAACGGAAAATCATAGGGAAAGGGAAAGTACCCAGAGGAACTGTGTTTCGATTGGATACAGTTTTCCCCCAAACAATACACCAAATAAGACCCGATAGGAAAATATAAAAAGCATGGTTGAACATCAATCACTCTCTAATACTCAATTCTCAAATATTCAATTCCCAGTTCCGGGTCGACAGGAAAACTCTATTACAAGTGTTCTCACACTTCTACACTAGTTCCGTACTAGTTTTTTTTTTATTATTGTACAAGTGTCCTCACACTTAATATTATTAATTAATCACATTTTTTATAAGTGCATAAATCAATATTGTTTAGTGACTAAATCAATTATTAATTCAACGTTAAGAGAAATTGTCACCGCGAATAGTACGTAGAATCAGTGGAAACAACAAAAATAATAATCCAGTCTCCAAACCTCCAGGTACTGTAAGCTTAAGTTATAATTTTTATATTCAAACAAATTTCCAATCAATTAAAACCTTATACGATTTATATCAATTTCAAATTTATGATTTTGTTGATGGAAATAAATTATAAAGTATATTTTATTAAAATTTTGTAAAATTCTAATTATACGAGCAAGTGTAGGCACACGGCCGCCTTGTAACTCTGTTATAATTTTGAATTCAAAATAACAACTGTTTGTACGATTAACACTGACGGTCAGCCACCGAATACTTTTACAAAATAATTTAATTGTGAGACCTATTGTAATCATAACGTTAGAAATTATTTTTTTTTGTACAATATATTATAGTTAATACGTATATACAAAATCATTTATTTCAACAAACCTTCCAGATAATTAAACTCAGTGTGATCCCGGTCTATTGGTCGAAAGACTAGGGCCAAAAATAAAAATCATAATTGATTGTCTAATATCATTGTACTAGCTACAAGTTGGACATAACACAAAGAAAAGGAAGAAGCCGAATGACCGAGAATGAAGATGGCGGAACTTTGGGTCTAAGTAAGAATCGGGGAAAAGTGTCGATGTTTTTACCCTCGCACGAACCGTCGCTGCTGCTCGCTCCTCCGCCACACAATCTATGCCTTTCTGTGGCTCGCGGCTCCTTCCCTACATCTTTCTCCTACCGTCACTTACATCCCTACCCTTGCGCGAACTGACGTTTGAATTCCCCGCTTATATTACTTTCCTACTATATAAGGTGCATGCGTAAACGCCCGTTTAAATTTCCCACATGTTTTTATAATAATTATTATTATTATTATTATTCTGATTATTATTATTTTTTTTTATCTAACTATAATTAATAAATTATTTATTGATTTATTTATTATAATATTATATATATATTATGAAATTTTTTTTTTTTAGGTAAAATAATTCTAATTATATATATATATGGACCTTCGTACAGCGCTGAAAAAGATGGTCCAACCTGGTCATTCCGTACCAGTACGTGACTGCAAGTACTAAGGTTCCTGAAACAAAAGACAGAATGCTTGCCGTGACGCGACATTTCGGCCGGTGCCAATGAATTAAAATGACGTTTTAGAGTATTGACAATGTTATGAGGTGTTGTTTTATTGCTGGGAGTGAGTAACTCACCAGGCAATCGAATTGGCTCACCGTACACTAATTCAGCCGGAGTCGTCTGGATGTCGTCCTTCCAAGCAGCGCGTAAGCCGAGCAAAACGGCTGGTAATGCGTCATACCATGACTCTCGATGACACAAAAGTGCTGCCTTTAGCTGACGATGTAAACGTTCGACGAGACCGTTGGCTTGCGGATGATACGGTGTAGTATGTAGGTATTTTATTCCATACATTTTTAATAGCGATTAGAATAACGACGATTCGAATTGCGGACCTTGGTCCGAAGTTATACGTTTCGGTACTCCGTGGCGAGAAATCCTGTGCAGCGATAGTGCATGTGCTACCGTCTCTGCAGTTCCATTGGATAACGGGACAGCCTCAGGAAACCTCGTGCACCGGTCGATGATCGTTAAACACTGGTTAAAGCCTCTTGACGATTTTAGAGACACCAAGTCGATGTGTATGTGCTCGAATCGTTCAGTTGGAGGTTGAAAACTGGCGATCGGCGATGACACGTGTCTCTGGATTTTATTTTTCTGGCAATCGATGCAAGATTTCGCCCATTCTCGGCAATCTTTATTAATCGACGGCCAGACGTATCGTTTGGAGACGATCTTTAGCGATCCTTTGATTCCAGGGTGAGCGAGCGTGTGTAGCGAGTCGAACACTTTTCTCCTCAGCGGTTCTGGAACGTATGGACGCACTGTACCTGACGCAGTATCACAGTACAGTGCAGGTCCATTATCGAGTTGAATCGTTTTTAAATTTAAAGCAGTTGTTGAGCGTCGGCGAGTTCTTGCGACGTTATAGCAGTGGATACTGCTTCGACACGTGACAATGTGTCAGCGACAATATTGTCGTTACCCGACACAGGTTGAATATCGGTGGTGAATTGACCGATGAAATCAATTCGACGAAATTGCCAAGGCGATGCTCTTTCGGTGCGCTGTTTGTAAGCGTGTTGAAGCGGCTTGTGATCTGTGTAGATCGTAACATGCCGGCCTTCGAATATGTGCCGAAAGTATTTAACAGTCTCGTAGATGGCGTTTAACTCGCGGTCGTATGTCGACAATTTTTGGATCGACGGGGACACTTTTCGACTAAAAAATGCCAGTGGTTGCCAGTTGTTATCCACTTTTTGTTGTAAAACGGCTCCAATACCGATTTCGGATGCGTCGGTAAATATTGCCCAGTCAGTATCGGTTTTAGGGTGTACCAATAGAGTAGGCTCCGCGAGAGCGCGTTTAGCTGACTTAATAGACTCCTGACGTTCGGTTGTCCAGTTGACTGAATGAGAGCCTTTTACTTTGGGTCCTCCCAAAATTTTGTTTAACGGTGCTAGAATTTCTGCAGCGTTCTTGATGAACTTTCTGTAGAAATTCACTGTGCCGAGGAATCGACGAAGAGCTTTTACGGTGGTAGGAGGCTCGAAATCGACAATAGCCTCGACTTTTTCCGGTAACGGCTTAATTCCATCTTTGGTAAAGACATGGCCGAGAAATTTTACTTCCGGTAGACCAAATTGACATTTCGGTACGTAAATTACCAGTCCGTATTCACGGAGACGCTCGAATAAAATTTTTAAATGCTCCATGTGTTGCTTCTCGTCGTTAGATGCGATTAAAATATCGTCAACGTATGGAAAGACGAAATCAAGATCACGAGTGACCTCGTCAATAAATCGTTGAAACGTTTGAGCCGCGTTTTTAAGCCCAAACGTCATAAATCGGAACTCGAACAGTCCGAACGGTGTGACAGGTATTTGCGAAAATGCCTTTGCAAAATAGACGACTGAAAATATGTTTTTACCGTGTAGGAATGCGGCAAAGTCGTCAAGATAACGCAGCGAGTATTTGTCGATTAGGGTTTGATCGTTGAGTGGACGGTAATCACCGCACGGCCTCCATTCTCCGGACTTCTTCTGTATTAAATGAAGTGGTGAAGCCCAGGCGCTGTTGGATGGTCTGCAAATACCTTCCTCGATCATTTTACGGAACTCTGCTTGTGCGATTTTCAATTTATCTGGGGCCAGGCATCTTGCCTTGCACGAAACTGGCGGTCCAGGTGACGTTCGGATATGATGCACCGTTGAATGTTTTCTAGTTTGACGCTGAGTAGCATGAGGTCGAGTAATATCGGTAAATTCTCTTAATAGTTCCATATACGCAGAATTACCATCGACTGCTTTAATATTAGTTTCTGCCGATGTCGTGTGAGAATTTCCGGGTGTCAATAAACCGGTGATGCCGTCACGAAGGCATTTTCGTTTTAGGTCGACTAATAAGTCATAATGACTTAAGAAGTCTGCACCTATAATCGGTTTAGTGACGTCAGCGATTACAAAATTCTATGAGAATTCACGGCGAAGTCCAAGGTTCAATGTAATCGATTTTAAACCATAGGTTTAAAACCGGCATACAATTGATATCCTATAGGTGTACTGATTGATTTCAGCTAGCCACGTAGAAAGACGGACAAATCGGAGCCGGAATCGACAAGATATTCCGTTCCTGTAGTTCGGTCTCGGATAAACAGGTGGCGAGAAATCGATTGAGAATCATTGGCCGCCTCTATTGATTCTCGTTTGCGCTTCCCTGCCATTTGCAGCCGGGAATGCACGATCGGGCGTTTTTACCGTGTAGGAATGCGGCAAAGTCGTCAAGATAACGCAGCGAGTATTTGTCGATTAGGGTTCGAACGTTGAGTTCTGTAGCGTTGCTACAATAATTACGATCGATTAATTTCGGTTTTTTGAGTCCAAGTTTAATTTCTAAGAATAATTATTCATGGAAACATTGATAATAAATATTTTTGTCATTATGTAATATTCGATGTACTATATTACCATCAAAACCGGTACTTATCACTCTGTCAAATCACGTCGGGGTCACCAATTTAGTGGTTAAGGGTAAAAATTAAATATAATAAATAAATTATTTAAACCAACTAATAATGTTAAGTAAATGTTTTATTTAACCAACGTATTTAACACAGTAAAATTTGAGAACACAATGGAAAAATGCTTAGATGCGTGTATGCAGTCAGCGGTATAACTTATTGTGTCTCTCCGAATGAGGTAGAGACGGAATATGGAAAAATCGATGTTCGGCGTAGATTGCTGAAATTAATCGATCGTAATTATTGTAGCAACGCTACATATATATATATATATATGGGGCATTCCACGCCAAATCGGACGGTTTTAAGAATTTTAATTTTCAATTTCCGTCATTTTTTGATATTTTTTAGATCTCATCAAAAAACTCATCCTCCTAAATTTTTATATTTTTTTATCATTTTTTCAAAAGATACGAAATTTTCAAAAAAACCGCTCTTTTCATGGTTTTTTTGCTTATAACTTTTTGAAAAATGATTTAAATAAAAAAACTCAAAAAATGAAAAAGTTTCGTTATTCCATGTACTTTTAGAAAATAAATACAAGTAATTCTTTAGAAAAACTTTTCCGCGTTATTTTTGAGTTTTAAAACTTTAAAGTCGTTTTCTGAAAATCATGCATATTTTGATTTTCCTGAAAATTTGTGACAACAAACTACTATCTATTTCACAACTTTTCAGGTGGTTCCGGTCATGGGACCTCCGAGGCTACTATTTTTTTTCGATTATTGAAAATTAAAACAATTTTTTTTTTTTGCTTTAAATTATTTCCGTACCGATTTTTGACACCGTACACTTGTTTTTCTTACATATTAAAAATTGATTTCGATACTTTTTTGTTCTTAGTAGGGATTTCAAAGCAGTAAGCAAAAGTTAATTAAGCAACTACTTTAACGCAAAAGAAACATTAGATTTGGTATACAATCCAGCTAAGATCATTACAGGAGCTCAAAAATATCATATTATTATTCGATAAAGTGACGGAGCTATATTAACTAAGGAGTACTCTATTTCATAAAACAATCAATGTCAAATTTTTAAAAGAAAACGGAAATTAAAAACGTTTGTAGTACAGTTTCGTCGCTTTTTCGAATAATTATAGGATATTTTTGAGCTTCTGTAATCGTCTTAGCTAAATTGTATAGCAAATCTAATGTTTCTTTTGCTTCGAAATAGTTGCTTCTCAATGAATAAAAACATTTATTATAACTACTCATAAATAGCATTAACTTTTGCTTACTGCTTTGAAATCCCTACTAAGAACAAAAAAATATCGAAAAAAATTTTTAATATGTAAGAAAAACAAGTGTACAGTGTCAAAAGTCGGTACGAAAATAATTTAAAGCAAAAAAAAAAATTGTTTTAATTTTCAATAATCGAAAAAAAATAGTAGCCTCGGAGGTCCCATGACCGGAACCACCTAAAAAGTTGTGAAATAGATAGTAGTTTGTTGTCACAAATTTTCAGGAAAATAAAAATATGCATGATTTTCAGAAAACGACTTTAAAGGTTTAAAACTCAAAAATAACGCGAAAAAATTTTTCTAAAAAATTATTTGTATTTATTTTCTGAAAGTACATGGAATAACGAAACTTTTATTCTTTGAGTTTTTTTATTTAAACTATTTTCAAAAAGTTATAAGCAAAAAACCATGAAAAGAGCGGTTCTTTTGAAAATTTCGTATCTTTTGAAAAAATGATAAAAAAAATCTAAAAATTTAGGAGGATGATTTTTTTGATGAGTTCTAAAAAATATCAAAAATTGACAGAAATTAAAAATGAAAATTCTTAAAACCGTCTGATTTGGCGTGGAATGCCCCATATATATAATATATACATATATATTGAGACAATACGAATTTTTTTCGTTGTTCTCAGCCTTGCGGTTTCCATTTTTCCCAGTATCGTTGCCGTATGAAACTATCCAATTCATAGTGCCGTGGTCACATGACTAATTATCACGTCGATGCATGTCCGTAAGGGTTTAGTGAGGACAGAGTCCCGAGGCTAGTCCTATGCCCGAAATTATCGTTCAATCACTTTGATTCTGGATTAGTTATCAATAAGACGTACAATTTATCTACTATTGTAAAATACCAGCAATTTAATTGCATTATATTTTAATACTATCAAGTCACTTTAGATTATTTAAAGCTCGGGCAATTAACTCGCATATAATTTAAAATTATTGGAAATTAACGCGTTATAATTTTATTTTCATATTTATTATTTATCATTAATAAAATTCAGATCATCCGAATATTAGTTTACGTAACTGGCAATATTCGCTGCGTGTGTGGAAATACTAATACGATCAAAACATCAGTATGAGACGTATACATGCATAATGACAGTGCCACCAAAAAAGCGGACTGGATCTTTTTTCGGACCATACGTATGCACAATACACGTTGATTTCTATAGTAGTATACGTAAGCACACGTAGCCAATACTCGCAAGAATATAATACACTAACGCAAAAAATTAAAGGAACAGAAAAATTTTATAAATTTTTTAGTGATTTTTCGAAGGCTGCAACTTAGTGAAAAATAATTGTATCGAGATTTTAAAAAAAGCATTTTATAGCTTAAAATCTCTAGTTTCAGTGCATTTTTTCAAAATTTTTTAAGAGCTCCGGCTACTGCGCAAACATGAGAAATATCGCGAGACAAAAAATTTCTAAATTTTTTTTTCTTTTCCGAAGAGCCCACGGACCGCGGAAAAATTCTTTTAACTAAACCACTGCATAGATCGTTAAAAAAATTTATTCAGCTTTAATTTGGCATTTTTTTCAACCTCGTAGGACAATTTGTCGCAGAGATATCAACCTTCAAACAAAAAATGATTTTCTTGGCTATAATCATCGATATCTCAGGTACCAATGATTGCACAGTAAGTTGAAAGGCGTTGAATACTTGAATAAATTCCCTACAAGAACCTCTTATCATTTTTTGAAAAAAAAAATTTTTTTTCTATTTTTAACATCCATTAGAAGTAAGTACAAAAAAATGTCTTTTATTGGTTTTTCAGTAAATCAACCGCTACTCTGCAAATATCGATAAAAGAAATAATGTTGCCAGGGACTTTTTTTGCTTAATGTACCCCCAAGAACCCTGTAAATTTTCAAAATGATCTATTAAACCGTTTTTTGGGAATCATCGATCGAAGTTCTGCTAAATAATTTAAGGAACAAGTTTTGTTCCTTTAATTGTGTAATCATAATCAAGATGGAAAAATAATTTTTTTTCGACTTTTTTTAAATTTTTGCGTTCGTTCTCACTAAATGTAAGGAAAATACGAAAAAAAAAATTCGAAAACAAAAAAACAAGTTTTACTTTTTTTTTCTTGGTTTTTTTTTGACATTTTTTGGAAATTTTTTTTTTTTCGTCTTTTCCTTGCATTTGGTGAGTAATGAACGCAGAAATTTAAAAAAAGTCGAAAAAAAATTATTTTTCCATTTTGATTATGATTACACAATTAAAGGAACAAAACTTGTTCCTTTAATCGTTTAGCAAAACTTTGATCAATGATTCCCAAAAAACGGTTCGATAGATCATTTTGAAAATTTACAGGGTTCTTGGAGGTACATCAAGCTAAAAAAATCCCTGGCAACATTATTTTTTTTATCGATATGCGCAGAGTAGCGGTTGATTTACTGAAAAACTAATAAAAGACATATTTTTGTACTACACTCTAACGGATGTTAAAAATAAAAAAAAATTTTTTTTCAAAAAATGATAAGCGGTTCTTGTAGGAAATTTATTCAAGTATTTAACGCCGCCCTTCAACTTACTGTGCGATCATTGGGACCTGAAATGTCAATGATTATAGCCAAGAAGATCATTTTTTGTTTGAAGGTTAATATCTCTGCGATAAATCGTCCTACGAGGTTTAAAAAATTCTAAATTGAAGCTGAATAAATTTGCTAAACGATCTATGCATTGGTTTAGTTGAAAGAATTTTTCCGTGGTCCTTGGGCTCTTCGGAAAAAAAAAATCTAGAAATTTTTTGTCTCGCGATATTTCTCATGTTTGCGCAATAGGCGGAGCTCTTAAAAAATTTTGAATAAAATGCACTGAAACTAGTGATTTTAAGCTATAAAATGCTTTTTTTAAAATCTCGATTCAATTATTTTTTACCAAGTTGCAGCCTTCCAAAAATCACTCAAAAATTTATAAAATTTTTCTGTTCCTTTAATTTTTTGCGTAAGTGTATTTTAGTCCATAAATTCAGTGTACTGAAGTTACGTTACTCTGCTTTATTTTGAAAACTATATTCTAATAATGTGATAAATTTAAAAACTTAAGGATTACCAGAATATCTTTTCTGTGGCTTCAAACTCAGATGAATTTTGCATGATACGACGTAAAGAAGTTCTGATATATTTATGTTGTTACTTATAGAATATAGTTTGAATAGCACTATTATAACTTTATTGACAAATGTATTTCTGCTTTATACGAGGTTCCATAAGCATGAGTGTGAATGGAGTTCTACGCCGATTACATTTTTGCGGAAAGTCTGTAACTTGTTGTGATTTTCGTTTCTTAATAAATTTTACTGCTTTTATGAGGATCAAAAATTTTTAGAACGTCTTCAGAAAAATCTACCTTCTATTCTAGCCGCCAGGTGGCATTTTATTTTTTTATTCAGTGGAAATATGAACAAGGTGTACAAGAAATTTAATATGTTCTCTTAAGGACTTCAACATTTGTTTCTACTTACAATCAACTGATACTTTGATCTGTTTACTAACAGTAGGCGGAACCCCGTTGCTAGCTATACACAAGTATGCTCCCATACCAAGTCTTGAGATCCGTGTCATCTCCAGAGTTTCAGCTTCCCATTCTAAAACTGAAAACAATATTCATCATTATTTACAGAATTTCTATAACTGAATTTAGTAAAATGTTTAGACGAAAATATAGACCATTGAGTGATCTAAAACTAATCAAAAATCGATACAGTGATTACTTTAAGGCATATAAATCAATCGACCAAAGGATCGTTTCAATTGATTAATTAAGGAGCGTTCCATTTTTCTCCTGAAAAATACTTTTTGATTCTTGTGATCCGTCTTTATTTTTTTTTTAAGTAAATTAAAGAAAAATTCAAGTTTAATACCGTATTGTTGGATTGATTACAGGGCTGAGGAGAAATTGATTATATCATAGTATACATTAGACACTTATCCAAAAAATGAAAGGAAAAAAAATTTTTTTTAAATATTTTAGTGATTTTCGGAAGGCTGTGTTTTCGTGAAAAATGATCGCATCGAGAAAATAAAAAAAGAAAATAGTAGTTTAAAATCTTTAGTTAGGAAATCTTCATGCAGAATAATTTTTTGAGCCATGGTTTTGCGGAATTATTAGAAATAGCTCGAGACAAAATTTTTTGGATTGGTTTTTTGGGTCTACAGGGCCAGAAAAATTTTTTTCGAGGAAAATCAATTTATGGCTCGCTTAGAAAATTCATTCAGCTACAATTTGCTCTTTTCTGTTTCTTCTGTACGACAATTTGCTGCTGAGATATCAGCCTCCAAATGAAAAAGGATCTTTTAATTTTTTATTATCGATATCTCAGCAAGTACTGGTCACAGTAATTTTAAGGACAGCTTTAGAAACGTGGATAAAGCCCCCATAAACTTCATTCTCGATTTAAAAAATAAAGAATTTTTTTCATCCTTATTATCAATTTGATAAACTTACAAAAATGAACTTTTTATGATTTTTTAGTCAATCAACCGCTGCTTCGAGAATATTGATGAAAAGGGTAATGTTACCAGGCAATTTTACAGTTTAATGTACCCCTAAAAGTCCTGTAAATTTTCAAATCGATCCATTGAACCGTTTGACCGACTGAGATCGTTCAGGTAGCAATCGAAAGAGTTTTTTGGCCGTCAACTTTTCTGAATATTTAAAATCGATCGATTAAATGGACTGTAAGATATAAAAAAAATACACAAAACAATTTTTTTTTAGTTTTTTTTTTTAGTTTTGAAAAATGGCTTTATAGAACGATTCCAAAATCTAACCAGCTCTAGAATTCAATAGACCGCGTCGATTGCGTCCTCAACAATTTCAATTGATTAATTCGTTCGAACGATATCGTTGGAGAAAGAAATAGTGAAAAACGTTTTTTTCGATAATAAAGGTACACAGAATTTTTTTCGAGCTCGAAAATGTATTCACAACAATGTTTATGAGCTCAAGGTCAAACGATAGACCGATTTTTTTTACGTTTTATTCGGTTTTTTCTTTTTTTGAAAAGTTTTTTTTTCTCTTTACCTTACATTTACTGAATAACTAATACAAAAATGGAAGTAAAACCGAAAAAAATTAATTTTATCATTTTGTTTATGATTACACAAATTAAGGAACAAAACTTGTTCCTTCAAATGTTTTGTAAAACTTTGAGCAATCGGCCCGGTCAAACGGTTCAATTGATCGTAAGTCACTACTAATTATAATGCTCCTTAATTGACCATTTTCTCTCTGAGATATTAATCATCATCTGAAGGTCTGGTAAACTATTTTTTAGTATTTTTTTTTTTTTTTTTTTTTTTTTTTTGTGGTAATTCATTTTACTCTGGTACTATATTTCTCAATACATTAACGAACAAAATTCCTATATCTATTAGCCATGCCGGCATAAAAATATCATACATTGAAAAAATATACATTAAATTATAATTATCTCATATTTTTATAATCTTGTGTATATGGTATCATATAAAAATAATTATTATTCAGTCATTGTGAAATTGGACCAAATGATAACAATGCTAATTCCTTAAAACTTGCAACGTTTTACCGTGTATTCTTAGCTTCATCAGGCGTCTATTTAATTAAAATTAATAAAAATTATGATTACAAAAAGCGTAATAATAACAATAAATCAGTAAATTAATCAGATAGATAAATATATTGAGACAATGCGGATTGTCTTCGTCACCTCAGCAATACGGTTTTCTTGCTATCGTAGTGTCAGTGACCTAAAACTAGAGTCATAGTGCCTTCGTCACATAACTAATTATCACCTCAACGCATGACCGTGACGCAAATTCTACAGCACTGATAGCTGATTTTCTAGCAATAAGTTGTAAATATTTAAAAGAAAGTTTATGAAAATTTTGATTTATTGTTATCTCTAGTTCAAGAAATATTTTACTAGTCAATTAAGTCAATCGAAACAGATCCAGATCAAGGTCCCAAGTTTGAAGTGGGTCCGATTCTCAGGTGTTTGTCCTTACTATATACAGCAATATACTTGATAACGTGCCAATGCGCAATTGTGTAAATATTGTATTATTTAATTATTATTTATTTATTATCAATTATTAATATTTATTATTTATTATTACGCTTATTTGTGTTATGACAGTCGGTCAACACTGACAAGAAAGTCAGAGGATACCCTTGGCTTGGCAGGGGAGATTGAGACAACGGAGGTTGTATTTGTCGCCGTCTGCTTTACGGTTTTCCTGCTATCGTCACGTCAATGACCTAAAACTACATCTATAATGACTTAGTTACATGACTAATTATCACCTCAACGCATGACCATGAGGGAAAGTGGGGACCGAGCCCAAAATCTCAGCCCTAAGACCCTGCGGTGGTTGAACTTCACTTCGATCTTAGATGATAACCAGCGCGCACGTGCTATCAATAATCCATCATATAAAATCATATATATGGGTCATTGGTTGCGTAACAATTCACCCGACGACAAAATACCCGCGACAAAACACCCGCAAACCAAAATACCCGATGCCAAAATTCCCGACAGCAAAATACCCACGATGAAATACTCGCAGTCCAAAATATCCATAAATAATATACTGTTAAATTTAAAATTAAAATTTTTTTTTCCACGAAAAAATAAAATACTGATTGCAATTATTATTATTAAATTCAAATTTTGTGTGTGTGCAATTATATCAATGTACCCATACATTAAAGGGTGTGAAGCATAGCGCCCTTTTTTCACGATTTTTGTGTGTGTGCAATTAAAAGAATATAACTACACATAAAAAAATTTCAAAAAATGCACGAAGTCCCTAAACCCTACTACGGCTTCGCCCCGGGACCCCCTTATTGAAACGCTCTTTTTGCACGGAAAAAAAAAAAAAGAGATTTTGTTCTACTTTCTTTTTTTTATTTTCAATTGATTTTCAGGATGAATTATCTTGGTCAAAGAGCGTCACACCGTGTGACGGGTGTTTTCGATTGCGGGTGTTTTGTCAAGGGTGTTTTGGTTTGTGGGTAAGTCTGAAAAAGTCTCTACCCTGGTTTGTCCCCTTGACGTTTTTGGTTAACCATGTCGACATCATATACCTTAATTGTCGCAATATCCTAATTAAAGTACGTTCAGCACAAATCTAAATGAGTATACTTAAGTATCATGAAGGAAAAATACAAACATATTTGTTTATTTTCAATAATTTTTAAACGTTACTTTTGTCCCGCTTTTTTTGTGTATCTACCCTGGCAAATTACAATCCGCTGAAAAAAATCGAAATATTAAGCGACCATACTAAAAATGACGCCCATGAACACACATCAACGCGAAGATGGTAGCACTGAACAAACCAGGCGTTGAATCGCTTTCATTTTTTGATTGGCACGACGCAACAGTGCGGTGCAGTTGCTTTGCGAGGTTAATGTGTCTCCACTGGTAAGCCGTAAATTTATATAATTAACTCAATTTATTTTGTATTTATTTCTTCAATTCAACAATAGTGTAATATTTGAAGAGTCACATGTTTTTAATCGAAATTTAATGTATGTCAGTCTAAAACTTAAAGTTGGTGAAGAAAACGTCTCTTCCTTGCCGTACTTACCCTGGCAAGATAACTACCAGGGGAAATACTCACTAACCAGGAGAGATACCGACATGGACTGGGTTCGATTCCCAGTTCGAATAATCAATACTTTTCTCAATTGATTTATAGGCTTTTCATTGAGGTTCCTTCCTTATTCTGCTCAATCCCCTCCTATTCTAATTTTCTTTCCCCATAACGCGGTAGAGTGGAACGCCTCACGAATATAGTCCCGTATGTGAGAGTAAGAACACATATGCTTTTCTGCTTAACAGCATTATTTGAATTATTTATGTATTCGGTATGGTAAAAAGTAAATTATTTAGATAATTTAAATAATGCTGTTGAGCAGGAAAGTATATGTGTTTTTACACAAACACTTTCTAAACATGAATTAGTGAAAGTAAGTGAATATTCACTGATTCGGAGTGCAAATCGAACAACCAATTTCAAAAAGTGGTACGATTGACACTGAATTAGTGAATATTCACTTATTTCACTAATTCATGTTTAGAAAGAACATGGGACTTTATACGTGATGCGTTCCACACTTTTCAGTATTATGGGAAAGGAAAATTAGGAAAGAAGGGGATTGGACAGAATAATGAAGGAATCTTCTCGATGAAAAGTCTATAAATGAATTGAGAAAAATATGGATAGTCCGAACTCTATCAACCCTGATCTTGATTTCTCTACCCTGCCCAATGTATTTACCCTGACTTTTTAAAAAGTAACTAAATATGTATAAAGTGACTTGCCCTTACGTGAATATGTTTCTAGAAGAGACTAAAGTAAGATTATCGTTTAATAAAAAAACCAACTTTTTTTCTTGGCCGCATCTTCTATGGCCACAAAACCTCTTATCGTTGAATGACCCATATAATATATATTATTCTAGCGATACAATCGCCATACTAGCGCTATAAGTTGATTTATAATTGAATTCCGTTTATTATGATTATTGAGTTTTATCGCTGTTATATTTTGATATATAATTTCAATTGATTAAGTGTAAATTCACAAAGATCTTGTGCCCCACGCCCGTACAAATAATATTGGAACCGTTTCCGCTGACAAGCGATACGATCATCACCAAATTTATTGCTAAGAATAATTGTAAGTAATTTTCATTATTATATCTGACAAAATAAATTGCTTATTATATTTTATTATAATGCCTATACCTTGTCGTAATTCCTTAAAAGCAAATAATCCTATGTTCATTGAGTAAATTTTATAATATATAGCCGTAAGGTATTTCATCATAATTTTTATCTGCTGTATGATCAAATGAGTGCGGGTTTTCCTCTTGCGAGAACCTCACTGTGTTGTCTCAGTAATATCAATTTTATAGAAGCCAGCCTAAGCCAGGGTTCAACTTACGAATTCTGATGGCTGCTGGTGAAATCGTGAAGTTAACAAGCGATTTGTCTCAACTTGCGCTCGAACAGGGACGTCCCAAATTAATTTTAATCAGACAATTGGTAGAATTTATGAAACTCCTTATGGCTAATAAATATTTAGTAATTCTTCATAATTTATTTGACTTAGTTTTATGGTTTTAAATTGGCAGAATACAGGCAATGATTCATTTCATTTAATTATTCATGAACTTATAAATTTTTATCTTGTTCCCAATATTTGCTGCTTGAAATATTAGTAATTCTTATTGATAAGTCATTGTAATATTGTGTGCCGGGTCATCATTGCCATAATTCTTTGTCTTGAATTCCTGCCCTTGAGCGTGTGCATACTGCGTACTTTGTTACTCGACACCCAAATAGTTACTTCTCTTAGTATAATATTCTAAACGCTATTTCAAAAATAAAATCTTAGGTAAAATTTTACAAGTAAATTTCTGGGGCAACAAAATGCCTTAGAATAAAAATTCTAGAATAAAATTTCGTTACTGATAATAAAATTTATCGTACGGTATATTTTTTGGGATTGTAAATCTTGTAATTGCTATTAACACAAGACATTATTTTACGACTACGTTGCCCGCTTCGAAGGATTTTCTTGAAATCTTCGTCCAATGTAAATTGAACATTTTAAACTTTCAAATATTTTTGTAAACTAAATTCTATATAGTTAATTATTAATTACAATAAAATAAATAGCGTTAATATGAAATTGAACTATCTTAGGAATTTATTAGCATTATTTGTTTATTGAATATTTTAGTTTACGCATAATAATCCGGTAACTTTAAATAAAATATTTTCACAAAGATTAAAATTACGATTAGGATGAAATCTCTTAATCGTCATTATAATTAATTAGTCATCTTATTGCCAAGAACGACAGTAAATTGTCGATTGCCAATGAACAACAATCACAATAATACTAACTATAATTCTCGTAATAATCTATTACAACTACTACTTTACTCGTCACCCAGTGTTACAGTATGAGTCACTAGTCATGCCGAGGACCTATTTAACCTTGAACAAAATTCTGATCGTATTCTTAAAAGTACTGCTGACAATAATAATAAGGGTAGTAGCACATGCGGTAACGCTGCAACACCTCCCAACAATAATAACATTATTGGAGTCTTCCCTTTACCTGGAGCTAATCCACACGTGAATTCAGCCGCAGTATTACAAAGAATGAGGCGCTTCTTGCAGAGCCTCTACAATTGCCTCCATTGACTAGTACGATGTTTCGACCATCGGGTTCTTTACCAACAACGTTAAATTCACCTGAAAATCAGCTTTATCCATTCAATGATGGTAGCTCAGACATGTGGATGCCACAAGAATTATTTCCTGCCGTAACAACGCAAAGAAATACACTTACAGCCGGTTATCCCCCCCCCCCTCATTTATACGCACAAGTGCGACCAGCTCAGCCTAACAGAGTACTTTTCACCATGCCTGGCACATGTGCGCGGGAACCGTACACGCAGCCAATGGTCCCACCATTGATTCACGCGTTGCCGCAATACACACATACACATCCTGCGCGCATTTACGCAATGCCAATGCGCACTTAGCCACACACAGGCGTGAATATGTCAACATATGCAGCACCGTCACACTTACACATACAGCCATCCGCTATGCTTAATACTCATACTGTCTCTGCTGGTAACTCAAACACAAGCGGCCTAAATTCACTACGCTTCTATGATATCAGTCGTGTGGTCGAATTTTAGAATATTTCGTTTCCGCTTTATGATAATTCCACTTCGTTTGATGCCAGACAGTACATCAAAACTATCAAGGACCGAATGTTCAGCAATGACATTTTTATCAAAAATTTTCATTTAGTCGTATTAAATACACTTAACGGCGAAGTACTTCAGTGGTATTCTCAGAACATGAATTTGTTTTGCAATTGGGCAGCTTTCAAAATGCACTTCAAACTTCGGCAGATACAGAAATCTGATGAGGCACTACTTCAAGAAATTTATGCATCTGAGCAGGGCGATAAACAAACCGGGGATTCTTTCATCGATTGCATGGAAGGAGCTTTTTTACAGTTAAAGGAACCGTACCGCAAGCGAATCAGATTCGAATAATAATTTTGTTACAAACCCGGATCCTTCATCCCTTACACATGTATGTGGATACACATATATATATATATATAGATGTCGTGACGTTATTTTTCATATGGGGGTCAAATCAAAGTGAACGTCACAAGCACCAACTGATTTTATTGTATTTACGAGCATGGTAACTCAAGACTTGTAGTTTAGCTTACAGGTATTAGCGATTTTGATACAGATTTTCGATTTAAGTTATAGTTTAAGAATTAAATAGAGAGTAACGTCTAGCTACAGTTATGGGTTTTTGATAAAAAAAAATTAAGAATTAGAATCAGAAATATCGAAATTTATGATAGGACATAGATCGAGATTGAAGGTTCGTGGAATGATAAAGTTTGAGTTTTGTTTACAGTTTTGGGATTTTGAGTATGTGGACGAGTCAGTGTTACCGTGGAGCGGGACTTGAATAAGTTACCCGGTATCATCTGATGAAAGAACTTAGTTCTATCCCTATGAGATTTCTTGGTTGATTGCAGAGGTCTAGCTGAGATGCTAGCGCTCCAGTGTATACGGAATTTGACGGATGCAGAGTGGGATCAGTTTTGAGTTTTCGTTTGGCAGGCCTCAACAGTAATTTTGTGACCGTTACTGTTGTGGAAGCCGCTTGGTCATTTTTAATTGTTTAGTTTGAAAGACCTTAGAGGACAAGCTATGACCACTTGTACCGCTGAGGAAGTCATAGGTCACTTAGTTTTAAGTTTCACGATCCCAGCTGAAGTCTGTTGCAGGAGAGCAACTACCAAGGATATCCATACTCAGAATAAGGTTTAGTAAGTACGTTTGGTGAGGTAAAAGCCTCCAGTTATCGATATTGTAGAGTTTGAGGTTTGATTATGGATTTAGAATAAAGAGGTCAGTTATTGATAATGATAAGATTGAGTTATGGGTTTTGAATATTGAGAAAAGAAGTCGAAGGAAGACCTCCAAAGAGCTCGGACGTGAGCATTGGTGTCTAGTCGCTTAAAGCGAGCGAACGTGTTCAGTAATGGCGCTACAGTTCATAGCACTGCGGAAAGCTACAGATTGAAGATTATTGTTACAGAAGTATTATTTAAAACAGTGTAAGACGTTATTTGATACTTTATTCATCAGTAATCAGGTATTAAATAATTATTATAATTATTAATAATTAATTGAGTTCGAGTCAAAGTCTTGAGATATTATAATACTGTTTTAAGTAAAGAAAAGATGTAAGATCTGAGAGAATTATAAGAAAATTGTTACAGATTAGTCATATTCACAATTTATTGTTAATATTATTTTATAAAACAATTGTACGGAAAATGTTTGGTTATTGAACGGATAGTCGTCTAATTAACGTCAATATGAGACCCATGTACGGTAGTTTTACTAATTTGTTAAAGAAAATGTTCTAGAGTATCGTTTTTATAATTTAGTGTTTTAGTTTACCAAATATTATTTGATTATTATTTCGCTCTATTAATTAATTAATTTATAATGTATTGATAAGCATCATTCAGATGCCAAGTTACTTTTTGTTAAGATCAATTTCATTATTATTAGATTTAGCATTTTTTTATACAGTACAATTATCAGTATCATGCTACAGTATGTTTGTTATTGTTAAATAGAGATTTAAGAGTACTTGTTGTTTGATAAAAATTGAAAATCCACTGATAATTTACATGAATTTGGAGATGAATTAATCCGGACCACTCCCTCTCTCCATAAACCTACACACTGAGCGACATCATGGCATACCATAACTCTGTTTTTGATTTTCCAGTCTCTGTTTTAGTTTTTGCTCATAAGTTCTGAGGATTTTAGTTTTAGTTTTAGTTTTAGTTTGCGTGGTTTTGGTGATAATTCCACAGATCGAAGATTATCCAGTTTTTTTTTTAAGATTTACTGGTTTGGTGATTCCAGTGATAAAAATTACCTGGCGCCCTATTCGTATTGAGATTGGAGGCTTAAGGCAGGGAACAAAATTGTAATGCAAGATTTAGCGCGTATCTAGCGTGTCTAGATTTTGTGTTATAATGTATATACATATGTATATTTATACATATATAGATGCAAATAATTATACACAATTAGATCAATATACATATGTTGAAATCGGATAAATTTAAACCAAATGAGAATAACTTGAACATGTATTTAAAGATATTTTTATATTTTGAATAAAATGAAATCTATATTCGAAAATTAAGGTATGTTTAAATATATATTTTAAATTGAAGAAAAGACATAAAATTTGATAAATTATATACGATGCATACATTTAAAAACTTAATAATATATTAGGGTTACAAATAAGTTTCCGCCGTTTTTTAACACAAATTAAATATTTATTATAGAAGAACGGTAATATAAATTTATTTAAAATATTGCCCATCACTTGCAACCACTTTTTCTCATCTCTCAGGCAGCATTCGAATCCCACGTCTGAAGAACTCCTTGTCTTTTGAGGCTATCCACGAATCAACCCAATTTTTGGTATCCTCATAAGATGTGAACCGCTGCGCCGTCAGAGCATGTGCCATGGACCGGAACAGGTGATAATTGGACGGTGCAATGTCTGGTGAATACGGCGGATGGGGTAACACTTCCCAATCAAGTGTTTCCAAGTACTTTTTCACGGGAGCCGCAACATGTGGACGAGCATTGTCATGCAGAAGAATAATTTTTTCGTGTCTAGAATAGTGTTGACGGCGTTTTTCCTTCAGAGCTCGGCTCAATCTCATCAATTGTATTCGATAGAGGGCTCCAGTAATTGTTTCGCTCGGATTAAGCAACTCATAATACACTACACCTAGCTGATCCCACCCAATACACAGCATAAGTTTTTTTCCGTAAATATTCGGTTTTGCTGTTGATGTTGACGCGTAGCCAGGTAATCCCCATGATTTTCTTCTTTTTGGATTGTCATAATGTATCCACATCTCATCACCAGTTACGATAGGATGTAAAAAACCCTTTTTTTATGTCTTGCTAGCAGCATTTCACTTAAGCATAATCGGCGTTCAATATCTCTCGGCTTTAATTCGTACAGAACCCAATTTCCTTGTTTATGAATCATTCCTAATGATTTTAAACGATGTGAGACTGCTGAGTGACTTCTAATGTTACAGCAAGTTCTTTTCGTGTTTGAGATGAATCTTCCTCCAATAATTCCTCCAATTCTGCATCCTCGTAAATTTTTGGCCTTCCACTGCGATCTTTGTCTTCTACGTCAAAATCACCGTTTTTAAACATTTGGAACCACTCTCGACACGTTCTCTCACTCAAAGCACCCTCACCATATGCTTCTACGAGCAATTGATGCGCTTCAGAAGCAGATTTCTTTAAATTAAAGAAGTAAACTAATATTTCCCGCAAATGACGCTTACTTGGCTTATATTTTGACATTTTCAACTTATAAAAATTATATTTTACCAATATAAAATCAATGATATTAATAGGTTATGTTGTTCTTGAATGTCCAAACTATTTTTTAAGCCGGTTATCATCTGCGAAAGCTAACCTAAACTCCGTGCCGCGCCATCTACAATAAAACGGCGGAAACTTATTTGTACTCCTAATATTAAATTGCAATAAGTATTCTGTATTAATTAAGTTACGATATCTTCTACTAATACTCTGTCAATTTTACTGATAATATTATTTCATTATTTCTTATTGATTATTATAAATCGAGTTTTAATAAAGTAAATCATTATTGTACGTTACCGGCGATTCACTCGCGACATCAAAAATAAAATTAAGTAATAAACTCTGTGTAATAACTGCGCCATTTCACGTGAAGGAATATTGTATATTCAGCATTGACCAGGACACTTTATATATTGTTATTTGCGGAAGCGTTTATTGTAAGTAATTGAACCTTATTATAATCGGCAATAAACTTGCACCTTTTCTGATTAATTCCTTTATTCTATGCCTCATTATTCATCCTATTTTCTCCTATTTTTACTGGTAAGAATTATTCAATAGTTCAATAAAAGTATTATTAATCAAGTAAAGATTGATAAGTCAACCATCAACAAGACATTAATTTATAAATAATAAGCCGTAAGGTGAGTTAATAAGTTTTTAATATACGTTGCCAAGTTTGAATAAGTGCGGGTCTTTGCTTTGCAAGAACCTTAGCCCATTGCTCTGTCCAAGTAGAATAAAATTTGTTAGAGGCCAGCCTAAGCCAGGGTTCAATCCGCGAATTCTGGTGGCTGCTGGTAAAAATCGCGAAGACAAAAAGCGATTTGTCTCAACTGGCGCTCAAACAGGGACTTTGCAGTAGTTTAAACGGGCAACAAAAAATTTTATTAATTTTTCTCACGGCTTTACAGTAAAAAATTTTATAAAAATCTACAGTAGTAATTCTTAAAAAATTTTCTTACCAGTATTAAAAATTTTTATCCTGTTACATTCTGTAAAATGAGCGAATTAATCTAGAGGATCTGGTGTAGGTGATGGAATTTTTAAAAACTTAAAAATTACACAACTTTTTATAAGCAATAAATTAACTATTTATTTACACTTGATACAGGTAATTATTGTGAGAAATAATTATTATTAGCGAATTCAACTTAATAAATACGCGATAGCGAATGCAACTGTACTAAAAATTCACGTATAAAATCTCGACACGTGGTCGGTAGCGGTTAAGTTCACGGGAATTAATTTATAATTAATTACACGCGAATCACAATCAGATTTATTCCCAATAAATAGCAACCTTAATATACTGACTAAAATATTGAGGATAATTTAGCGTAGCGGTAAAAATAATATCACACAAGAAATAAGTTAGTGTTAGCGGAGCGGTTTTAAGTACACGAGGTTGTAGTAACAAAACTTGAAGAGAAAGAGAAAGATGGAAAACGTTGATGAGCCGGCGTCGCCGCTCGGTGCTGACGTGGCAGCATAGCTGCATAAGACAACTTCTCTGATTGGCCGGCAGATATAATACGAATATTTTGATTGGCCGGCTGGTAGCGGGTTCTCATGCCGTCTTGATACGGTCATGAGCAAAAAATAGTATGTGTCGGGCCCAAATAGTGAGTGACCCGGCACTATTCTGACCTTCAAGTCAGTAGCGAGTTCGGCTACTCCCGGAATAGCGGAAATGCACGAAGCTTATTTGAATTAATTTAAGCTCGTGACTGAACATTCTCCCCAGCGCTGGCGACGGTGTCGACAGGATTGTCTTCTGGAGAGTGGACTGGTAGAACACACAATTTAGCGATTGGTCGGACAAGCTCAGTAGTAGCGGTCTTTAGGGTGACTACTCGAGTCAGGCCATCCCTGCCTGGGTGTAATGCGAGTACTCTTGCTAGTGGCCATTTCGATGGTGGGAACCTCTCATCAGTCAGCAAGACTAATGAGCCTACTTCGATGTTATTTTGTGGATGATGCCACTTAGAAATAGATTGATGACGTTGTAGGTACTCGGTTGACCATCTATTCCAAAATTGTTGGAACATTTGTTGTAATTGTTGCCAGCGTGACAACGTAGCGGTATTGTTCTCCAATAGCGAAGGCCCAGGCACAGCGATTAGCGGTTCACCGATGAGAAAATGTCCGGGAGTCAGAGCGGTTGAATCTGCAGGATCTTCGGATAGCGGAGCGATCGGTCTTGAATTTAACACAGCTTCAATCTGTGTTAAAACTGTAGCGAGTTGGTCGTAAGTCAATAGCGATTTACCAATAGTTCGTATAAGATGGAACTTGATTGACTTTACGGCTGCTTCCCACTTGTCACCAAAGTGGGGAGCGCTTGGCGGGTTGAACTTCCAGTCTGTGCCATCTGTAGCGAGTAAATACTGAAGTTTCTTTAGCTGTCTCGATCCTGCTGCGAATTCTTTCTTTAGCGTGGCGTCTGCTCCTACAAAATTTGTACCACAATCCGAGTATAGGGTACTGCAGGCGCCTCTCCGACTAGTAAATCTTCTGAATGCTGCGACGAAAGCGTCAGTAGAGTAATCGGTGACAATTTCTATGTGTATAGCGGACGTAGCGAGACATACAAATACAGCGATCCATCCTTTATAGGTTTTGGCACCTCGACCTTGAAATGTCTTCAGTGTTACTGGCCCAGCGTAGTCTATTCCAGAGTGTAAGAATGCTTTAGATGGTCTTACACGAGCGGATGGCAATTGTCCCATTAGTTGTTGTGCACGAACACCTCTATGTCTCGTGCACACGACGCAGCGAAGAATGTGTGATCTGACTGGAACTCGACCACCTTCTATCCAGACAGATCTCCGTAGATCAGCGAGAGTCAATTGAGTTCCCCCGTGGAATGTTCTCTGATGCGAATGGTCTATCAATAGCGTACTTAAGCGTGATGATCTAGGTAGTATTGCTGGATTCTTTCGATCATCATCCAGTAGCGAATTCTTCAAGCGACCGCCGACTCTGAGTACTCCGTTATAGTCGACGTAGGGAATAAATTTAGCGAGACGATGATTTCTGTGTAGAGAATCACCATCTTTCAGTAGTTTCAGCTCTTGCGAATAGTACTGACTTTGAGTATACTTGATCAGCAAAGTCTTAGCGAGTTCCAGGTCAATCGTAGAGAGTGGTGTGGCCAGTGTGGACTGTGGCACTTTTTTAAATTTAGCGATGGCACGTAGACAGATTCCAAGCGTGCGAAGTAATGGTGACAACTTAGAGAATTTTTCTAGTAGCGTGGATAGCGGGTGTGAATCTGCCTTGAAGATAGTAAAAACCAGACCTGGACGTTCTTCAAGATGTGATACCGTCTGCGAAGGGATGTCAAAAGATGGCCAGTTTTCTTTTGATTGACTGAGCCACTTAGGTCCCGTTCACCATAGCGAATGCTGTTCTAGTTTGGCTGCTGTTAAACCTCTTAAAGCGCAGTCAGCTGGGTTGAGTTTCCCTGGAACAAAATCCCAGTTGACACTTGGTAGCGATTCTTGAATCTTGGTAACTCTGTTGCGAATGTAGACTTTCCATCTAGCTGGGTTGGTTCGTATCCACGTTAAGGATACAGCGGAGTCTGTCCACAAGAAAATTGGTACATTTTCAAGTTTCAAGACTTTCTTGATGTATAGTACCAGTTGAGCGAGTAATACAGCGGCATTGAGCTCCATCCTCGGTATTGTAATGGGTTTCAGTGGTGCAACTTGTGTTTTTGCACACACTAGCGAAATATAAGAGCTTCCAGTAGCGTCAGTAACTTTTAAATAGACGACAGCAGCCATAGCGAGTTGAGAATCGTCAGAGAATCCATGTAATTCAATAGATACGTTTTGTTTTACATGATTCCAGCGAGGTATCTGAATCTTCGAGATCTGATGTAGTTCATCTCGAAATAAATTCCATTCTTGAAGAAGCAACGGTGATAGCGTAGCATCCTAGTCGAAGTTCTGCAGCCATAGCTTCTGCATGAACATCTTGGCTCTCACGATGATCGGTGCCAAAAAACCCAGTGGGTCAAACAAGTGAGCGATTTCAGATAAAATTGTGCGTTTAGTAGTTGGTGATGCTTCTGGAATCGAATAATTAAACTGAAGATTATCTTGTGTAGAATTCCAGGTTAACCCGAGCACTTTTACTGTAGTATCCCCAAGTTCTCTTGGTGTATCTTCTTGGGTTTGCATTGGAGCGACTTGGGAGAGTAATTCCGTTGAATTACTTGCCCACTTTGCAAGCGGAAAACATCCTGCGGCACACATTTTCTTTGTGTCGAGAGCAACTTGAATTGCCTCAGTGAGTTCATCTGCGCCTCCATAGATGTCATCAACGTAGCGTGTATTTGTCAGCGGTTCGACAGCTTTCGGAAATTTATTTCCTTCATCTTCAGCGAGTTGTAAAAGTGCTCTCCCAGCGAGATATGGAGCTGATGTTGTTCCATACGTAACAGTAGCGAGTGCAAATACTATTGGGATGTCGTCTTCGTCAAACCAGAGTATGCACTGTAGATGATGATCTTCCTTGTCAACTGCGATCTGACGAAACATTTTAGTTACGTCAGTAGTGAATAAATAGCGATGGCAGCGGATGCGAATAAGCACGTCACTGATGTCAACTTGAAACTTGGGCCCCACATGAAGTATCTCGTTGACTGATACGCCAGATGTTGTTTTCCAGGACCCATCGAATACCACCCTGAGCTTTGTGGTAGTGCTCTGTTCTTTTAAAACTCCATGATGAGGCAACAGGTAGCTGTTTGGTGGTAAATCCTTCAACTTAATGCGTCTCATGTGTCCCAAGTCTTCATACTCTTTCAAGAAGTCGAAGTACAACTTCTTGTAGACTTGATCAGCTTCCAGTCGTTTGCGAAGACGTAATGAAGCGTATTGTGCAGCTCTGAGCGAATCACCCAGTTGACATGGCGAAGATTTAAGCGGCAAGCGAACGACATATCGACCATCAGACTGTCTGTAGTGTGTGTTGACAAAGTGTTGTTCACACTCGTCTTCTTCTTCCGTATATCGTGTAGCGAATTCTGTCTGTGGCTCTTCTTGATACCAAAACTTGCTCAGCAAGTCTTGTAGTTGATCATCAATAGTGACATAATGACCATAAGCGGCCAATATTGATGTAGCGGTGTCCGCAGATCCATATATGATCCAGCCAAGCGATGTTGACTGAGCGATTGGGTCATTGTCACTCCCTTTCCTTATTTTAGCGTTGATTATATGTGCAGCTGGTGCTGCACCCAGAATGATGTCAATAGGTCGTGGAATTAAGAAGTCTGGATCAGCGAGTTGAAGACCAGTTATATGCGGCCATTTCTTATTGGTTAGCGTAAATGACGGCAAGTTTACCGTCAATAGAGCAAGCACATGAGCTTGGATAGTAATAGAAGAGTTGTTATGTAGCGAATGCAGTGTCATCTTACATGACCCAAGCGAATTTCCAGCTGACACATTACCAATTCCACGTAATGGTACAGCTGCTTTACTGAGTTGAATATCCAGCTTCTTAATGAGCGAATGCGTCACAAAGGATAGCTCCGATCCTTGGTCAATAAGTACACGAGCAGTACATGTACTTCCTGTTAGCAAATTCAACTTAACCATCGCGGTAGCGAGTAAAACATTGAGCGAGTGAGCTGAAAGCAGACTAAGTTAGCGAATTCAAAACAAAGTTTCCAAAATTGGAACTATTTGTTACCTGAGTTCAGTACAGCAGTTTCCCGTACCGATTTAGCGGCAGCACCATCGTCGATGTGCGTAGAGGTATGATGCGGCTGGTCGCAGTGTTGGCATCTCTGCTTAGTTCTGCAGTCAGCGAAGCGGTGGCGTCCCAAGCGATTATAGCAGAGCCGGTAGTGCTGCACGATCATTCTCCGGTTCTGTGGCGATGACTTCTGGTAGCTTGGGCAAAATAAAACAAAGTGTTTTAGCTTGCAGATTGGGCACAAGCCCGGCTCACTCGTCCTTTCTCTGGGAGTGAAAGCGACATAACTGGCACCACTAGGAGCTGGAAACGGTGCAAAAGCGGTAGCGAGTCGACTGGCAGGTTTAAACTGCTTGGTTGTAGTGGCTGACCGAGCGTAAGATTTAGGCGATGTTGGCCTATCAACCATAGCCTTAGGTTGAGCTGATGTTACTCTGGCGCCAATCTCAGAATTTTCCCACGCACGAACTTTTGCTTTAAGCATATCGTGAAGTTGTTTGTACGTGGGAAATTCGTTTGATAACCCAAGCGAAGCCATCCATTCTACCCTCAGATCTGATGGCAAGCAACGAACTGTTAAGCGGATTAAAAATGGGTCCAACTCACCAATTGGTATTCCCAAAGCAGTAATGGCGTCCAGCGACTTTTTATTAGCGAGTAACAGCGCGTACAAATCAGCAGCGGAGTGAGTAGTCAGAGGTTGCCGGTCCAACAGATAATCGATATGCATATCGAGTAATCTGCGAGGATTGGTGTAGCGAGTGTTCAGCAATTCCCACGCAGGTTGGAACGCGTCATCTGTAATTTGGAGGTTAGCGAGTAGCGAAGCGGCCTCACCTTTTACCTGCGTCTTCAGGTAATGCATCTTCTGCGACCCAGTTAGCGAATCTTCGTTTATGACCAGCGAGGTGAACAGGTCCTTAAACGAATCTCATTCGTCGTATGTGCCCTGGAAAGTTGGCAACTTGATTTGAGGCAAGTTAGATTTATGTGCACCTCCAAAATAAGCGGTTTGGTCATGATTGACCGCATGGGCATCATGAACAGGTTCTGGAGCGGGTTTTGCGGCACTGAGTCGAACTCGAAGCGATGTATATGCTTCATAAGCGGTTTGATAAGCGTTACCTGTATGGTATTCATTTTCGATGATCTCAGGTACGTCATCGTATAGCCTTTCATGAGTTGTGTTGAAGCGGTTCCACGAGTCAGAAAGGATGGCGAGTTCTGCATCAATAGCGGGTGCACCTTGGGTAGCGAGTATGGCGTCGGTCAAGCGGTTAGACATGTTGCGCATCGTGTCGATGCGTTACATTTGCAAAGCGACTTGGGCTTCGGCGGCCATCTTGATTACACGTAATGCACAGAATGGACGCGATACGTGAAACCGACGCTAAGTTTTAGATCTTAAAAAAAAAGGAGTAAACTAAAATGTCTCTTTACACCGGTGTGTAAATTTGATCACCACGGGCAGCACTCTAGCAGTGCTCAGCAATGCCCACGGCACTTAGCGGTTTTCACGGCACAAACACTTACACCACTCACTTTTTTCTCACAATTTTTTTTTTAATAATTTTTAAATTGTTAAAAACCACACCAAATCCGGCTCGAAGGACCAAAATGTAAAATGAGCGAATTAATCTAGAGGATCTGGTGTAGGTGATGGAATTTTTAACAACTTAAAAATTACACAACTTTTTATAAGCAATAAATTAACTATTTATTTACACTTGATACAGGTAATTATTGTGAGAAATAATTATTATTAGCGAATTCAACTTAATAAATACGCGATAGCGAATGCAACTGTACTAAAAATTCACGTATAAAATCTCGACACGTGGTCGGTAGCGGTTAAGTTCACGGGAATTAATTTATAATCAATTACACGCGAATAACAATCGGATTTATTCCCAATAAATAGCAGCCTTAATATACTGACTAAAATATTGAGGATAATTTAGCGTAGCGGTAAAAATAATATCACACAAGAAATAAGTTAGTGTTAGCGGAGCGGTTTTAAGTACACGAGGTTGTAGTAACAAAACTTGAAGAGAAAGAGAAAGATGAAAAACGTTGATGAGCCGGCGTCGCCGCTCGGTGCTGACGTGGCAGCATAGCTGCATAAGACGACTTCTCTGATTGGCCGGCAGATATAATACGAATATTTTGATTGGCCGGCTGGTAGCGGGTTCTCATGCCGTCTTAATACGGTCATGAGCGAAAAATAGTATGTGTCGGGCCCAAATAGTGAGTGACCCGGCACTATTCTGACCTTCAAGTCAGTAGCGAGTTCGGCTACTCCCAGAATAGCGGAAATGCACGAAGCTTATTTAAATTAATTTAAGCTCGTGACTGAACACATTTATCATTCCATAATTCATTATCAGCATCTCACATTTTCAATATTTAATTATTTCATTTAAAATCTTTAATTATTTCCGAATTTTTTTTCTATTAGTTATATAAAGTAAAATAAAATTTGTCATTGTAATATTGTGTGCCAGTCTCGTTCCCAAAAGTATTTTGTTATATTTTGACCTTGAGCGTATACTAGCTACACGCGTCGCAATCCGAGATGCTAGTAGTTATTTTTTTTACAGTTTACGATCTTTTACTTACGTACAAAGACAACCCAAAGTAAATAATAAAAATAAATACTTAAAATATTGAAATGCAACTTTCGTTCGAACATTTTCTAAGTGTAGTGAAGAAAGTTATTACTTTCTTTACAACACAAAAGATTAGTATATTCGTTTCCGGTCTAAAATAAAACATCTTTTGCTCAAAATAACAAAAATTGTTCTCAGATTAACTAAGTACATAAATAAATTATCAACAGAATCTTTGCAGTAATAAACAAAAATTTTACTTGTCATTGAAAATTTTAATAACCAAAATAAATCATTAACTATTCGTCATCAAGAATTTCAATAACTTAAATAAATTATTAAATTATAAATAAATAATCTTCACAGCTTAGAAAAGATTTAATTGTTACAAGTCTTGAGTAAATAAATCCACTTATAATCTGACAAGATTATTATCAGCTCGGATTAAGTAAAATTATCAATAATTAAAATTTTCACCATTTATTATTTTGTAAAGAAATTACTAAGACAATTTTCCCGCCAAAATGCCGTTACCGAGAACGCCGATCCCGCAATCATTTCTTTCAGTCACTTCGGCTAACAATTCCGACAATCTTTTACATTTCCCTACTACGTCGAGCGCGGTAATCGCAAGTACGAGCGCAATAGAAGATCTTGTGGATCTTACGAATAATGATGACGTACACAACAGTACTCTATGCACCCAACGTCAAGTTGTAAATCATAATAATAATAATTCTACTACCCGTTCGGGCGGTAACGTGAGTGTTTACCCTCACAATGTTAGTGGGGTTGTACCAATCTCAGAGTCTCAAAATACGACCACCGTCGCCGTATTGCAAAACGTAGTTTCGGGCTTACAGACGGAAATTGAAGCTTTACGGGCCGAACGTCAACATTTGCTTCGTATATTAAGTACGGTCTTGCGACCACCAGGTGCCCACTTACCACCTTCAAATTTTCGGCCAGACGCGTCAAGCATGTGGATGCCGAGAGAGTTATTCCCTGTTGCCACTGTGACGTCACAAGCTGCAAATCCCCTCTTTAGCCAAATCATCTCACATCCACATGCACCCATTCCGGCAACGCAAGCGAGCGGACAGCAGTTCGCCATGCCTGGCTTACCTGCGCGTGAACCGTACGCGCACACTACGGTCCCACCACCAATTCACACGTTACCGTTGCACATGAATACTCAGCCGACACTCTCGTATACATACACACATCCACCTACCAGTAATAATGTACCTGCGCATACAAATACACACTCACAAGCCTCATTGGCACATACATATCCACATGCACAGCCGTCAGTCTGGTATAATACCTATACAGTTCCAGCGGGAAACTCGAACATGAGTGAATCTAATTCTATGCGGTTGTACGATCTTACTCGTCTTGTTAAATCCTGGAGTATCTCGTTTCCGTCTCGTAATCGATCTTCTCCAATCGACGCAAAGAAATATTTAAAATTAATTGAGCAGCGGATGGTCAGCAATGAAATTTCTCTCGACAATTTTCACGCAGTTGTAACTAATACACTCAACGGCGACGTACTCGAGTGGTATTACCAGAACGAGGGCTTGTTTCACAGCTGGGTTACATTTAAGGAATATTTTAAAATTTAGCAGGTTCAACAAACAGACGAGGCAGTGTTGCAGGAGATTTACTCGGCCAAACAACGCAATGACGAGACCGGAGTTGCATTTATTAACCGTATGCAAGGTGCATTCGCGAAACTAGAGGACCCGTTACCGCAAACAAAACAAATTAGAATTATAACTTCACGATTTAATTCTCATTTTCTACAAAAGTTCTCAGATGCGACAATTATGACGTATGCCGAATTATATACGCGGGTCAGTGCTTGGCAGCCAACGGCTGATGCACTGAACCCTTACTTCAAAATTCATAAAGAAAGTAATAGTAGAATCAAGACTCGTAGTCAACTAAATTCTATTGAAGTTCCTGAAATCGATCAATTGAACAGTATGGAGACATTGCAGTCGCCTACTGCACCAATTAATAATTTTCCTAGTAATAATTTCAATAGAAATAATAATTTTAATAGAAATAATAATTTCAATAGAGATAATAATTTTGAAAGAAATAAAAATTTCAACAACTTTCAAAATTCACAGAATCCCGATTCACAAGTTAAAAATTCGAATTTTGAGTCTTCCACTTTATTAAATAATTTTGAGTCTATAATGAAAACTATCTTAGAAAAATTAGATCAAACTACTGTAAAAACGTCACCGGTAACAGTCACCCCTGTCAATTCAACTCCAGTATCACAAAATAATGAAACTAAAGCTCCTGTTTGCGGTCGTTGTGGGAGAATTTGTCACGTTGCCGAGGTTTGTTGTGGACCCGTAACTGATGAGTTGCGTATCAAGACAGGGTTTCCTCTCCGTCCACGTCCTCCGAGTCCAAAAAACGCGTAAGCGCCCTGGTAGACACCAATCACGTTACCAGGGCTTCTGTATCAACTAACAATTCGATTAATTCCATTGTAAATAATGGCGATAAACTTGACTCGTTTACATTAAATCCTGAGGCTCCTGAATTCGTTATTAGTCGTGGAAAATTCTTTTTGAATTATCTTTTTGAAAATCTTGTCGTCGATTTAATTGATTTCACATCTCCTCTCGATCAAATTACTGATAAGTTTGCGGATGCAGAGTCCAATCGGGAGACAAGTTCGGAAGCTTCACAGCAAATTAAAAATATTAAGAAGCCAAAAGTTAAAAACTCTATAAAAACTTTAAAATCAAAACTCAAAAAATCTATAACTTCGACATGTAATTTTAAAAATAAAATCCATAAAAGTCAATTGAATTCTCCGAAAAAAAATTCATTACTGGACTGTGAAATTGAAAAACGGCAACAACCTACCGTCATCAAGCCTGATAATCACTTGGAGACATATGATATCCCTCTCTGTGATCTAAGGGAGGATACTAGTCCTTTATATGACTTAGAGATTGATGAGTATCGCTCCGATTCGAGTGAAGAACTTGCCTATGCTTCAAAATTTACTATACAAATGAACTCGGATAATAAACAAAGTACATTACTGTCAATGCTCAGTAATGATAATCGATTCAGCCGTATGACTTCTCCAGCCAGTCTCAAAGCTCCTTCAACAGTGAGCTGCATGATTGCAAATATTTTAATCGGTAAATACGAACTTGAAGCATTACTAGACAGTGGGAGTGAGCGCAGTTATATTTCTGAGATTGCTTATGAACAAATCAAAGAATATCAATTGCAAGACCTCACACCTGATCCCACTAGTACTCATGGAGTAACTATGGCTAACTCCAAGTCCACGCAAACACGTGGTGGCGCCCCATTTAAAATTCAACTTGACGGTCACGCTATCATCACTTGGTTAAGTGTTTTATCTGAATTGTCTACTCCAGTAATCCTTGGTCTTGATTTCTGGCAACTAGCAGATATCCAAGTAAATTCCAAGGAGAGTACTTGGAAATTAAATATCAGTAATGTCATTCATTCATTTTTCTCTCGATCTGGACTTACCTATCAAGCATCATTAAATGTACTGTCGTCAGCTGAACGTGTTGATCTCGAAAATTTTTTAGCCAGAGAATTTGAGAAGAATAAACAAGTCCAGTTGGGTTTAACACACATCGTGCAACATCGTATTGAATTAACAGCTGAGACTCCAGTACGTACCAAGCTTTATCGTAGAAGTACACCAGTAATGAAAGCAATGCATGACAGAGTAGATGAATTGCTCGCGAAGGGTTGTATTCAGCCCTCCAATAGTGCTTGGGCAAGTTCACCGGTAATGGTACCAAAGAAAAATAATATTTGGCGTACGTGTATTGACTAACGACCACTTAACAGAGTAACGAAAAAATCTGCTTATCCGTTACCGATTATGCATCGCATTTCATCAAGTCTTCAAGGTGCTAAATTAATTTCAGTACTTGATGTCAGTGATGCTTTTCATCACGTCCTAGTTGAACCGAATAGCCGACAATATACAGCATTTTGTGTGGATGGACGAGGTTTATTTGAATGGATTCGTATGCTATTTGGCCTGACAAATGCACCCAGTACTTATCAAGAAGTTTCCGATACAGTACGTCGAGGAATTATCGAGTCGTTAAAAACACAATTTTCTCATATTCCAGCTGAAAATAAAATTTTCGCTTACCTTGACGATTGGATCATTATCAGTGATGACTTAAAAGAACACAAAATTCTTCTTCGAGCCGTTTTTGAAGGATTCCGCAAGGCGGAAATAAAGATGAATGAAGAAAAAAGTCATTTCAGATGCTCTGAAGTTCATTTTCTGGGCTTTATAATTAATGAAGAGGGTCTGAAACCCGATCCAGCTCGATTGGAACCAATTGCGGACTACAAACGACCTACCAACCGTAAGGAATTGCGAAGATTTAATGGATTAGTTAACTGGTACCATAAACATCTTAAAAATGTCGCGCAAGTTCAAGGTCCCTTGAACAAATTGACCAGTACTCGGGTCCCATGGGAATAGACAGATGTTGAAGAAAAAGCTTTTGTAGAAACGAAAGAAGCTCTGTTAAAAGCTGCAACATTATCACTACCGCGTTCAGTCTTGCCTTACCGCTTATATACTGATGCTAGCAACACTGGGTTAGGTTCTGTCTTAACTCAGTATGACTCAGAACATGATCGAGAAAATTTAATTATCTGTTTAAGTCGACCATTAAATAAAGCAGAAATGAACTACACAACAACTGAGAAGGAGTGCCTTGCTGTTGTTTGGTCCTTACAGAAATTACGAGGCTACATCGAAGGTTTGTCAGTTACTGTAAACATTGATCATTCCGCATTGAAATGGCTTTATTTGTTAAAAGATCCGGCAGGTAGATTGGCCAGATGGGCTATTGACATTTCTGCTTATAATATCGAGGTTGTTCATTATCGAGGTACACAAAATGAAGCTCCAGATGCACTATCGCGTCGATATGAAGAACCAGAGACTGCTGATTCATTTGTTCCAGATTCCAATCCTTCATTGCTGTGTGTAATTGCGCGAAATTCCGCTTGGTATGACGAAAAAGTCCGCGTAGTCCAAAAATATCCTGAGAATTATTGTGAGTGGAAATACGAGAATGAAAAATTGTATTTTGATCGTCCATTAGCTGTCAAGGAAATACTTGGTAAATTAAATCCTTGGAAAATCGTTCTAACTGAGTCTGAAAGTCGTCCAGCTATCGAGAAAGCACACTGTGAGGCTCAGTCAGGTCATCTTGGAATTGACAAACCTAATCAACGGATACGAGATAATTTTTATTGGCCAGGAATGTTTAAAGATGTTTCATCTTACGTTTCAGCCTGTGAGACTTGTATAATGACCAAAAGTGACCAGACAAAACCACAAGGATACATAGGAACGAGACAAACAACTCAGCCTTGGTCTATTATTTCGATTGACACAATTGGTCCATATACTCGTTCAACTATGGGAAATCAATATGCTCTCGTCATTGAAGATCTCTATACTCGTTATCCCGAAATCTTTCCTCTAAAACAACAATCTGGTAAACTCATAAAACATCACCTGACGGCTGTTTTTGATCATTGGGGCCCTCCTTGTCAAATTATTCCAGATAATAGCAAAGAATTTATAAACAAAGACATAATTAATTTAATCAGTCAATTTAATATAAAATTTACACCAACTCCTATCAGTCACCCTTGCGCAAATCTTGTCGAACGCTGTAATCGTACAATTAAACCCATGATTGTTGCGTTTACGAGCAAAATCAAAAAGATTGGGATGAACATCTTGACGATTTAAAATTCGCGTATAATACCTCAGTACACACTGCTTTGGGTGTATCTCCATTTTATTTAAATCATAGACGTTACGCACGACTAATTAACGACACTGATCCTCTCGAAAATCTAGATGTATCTGACGTTACCGTTTGGCAAGCCCGAATGGATCGTGTAGTTGAACTGAGACATTTTGTTGAGCAAAATATGTTGAAAGCTTGGATACGTACGCGTAAACAACACGAACAAAAATTTTCCGATATTCCTATCGATTTAAAAATCGGTGACTCAGTTTATTATCTAAATAAAAAATTAAGTAAAAAAGTTGATGGTTATAGTGCTAAATTAGCATCAAAATATTCAGGACCTGCTATTGTCTCTAAAATTTTAAGTCCTCTAGCAGTTGAATTACAAGATGATGCCGGTAACGACATTGGCACATATTATTACAATGACTTAAAAATTCCTAGACGGTCTCGAAGACGTAACTGATTATTTTCGATATATTTCAGATCATTCATAATGAAAGTTAAAGTACTTGGAAATTCAGGATCAGACACCGAAGCCTCATCTCATGAGTCTGAGGCCGAGGTATCCGATACTGAAGTGCCATCAACTCATGCAGTCACACAATCATCTGACTCAGTATCATTTTCATTAAACACTGCATCAACACCTACATTCGAATTACCACTTGCTACTGAAATAACGTCATCATCTTCGTCACCGGCTGCACCAGCAATTTCAACAACAGTGGCATCTTCACCGACATGGTCTACCGGGTCAGCTACATCAACTGAACCCCGATTTCCGTTGCCGCCATGGCAAACTACAACTGGCATTGAATTTGGTCGCCCATCGTCTGCACTATATGTACCAAGCCCAACTACAACACCAACTTCAGTAATGCTTGAAACTCTAACTAAATTCATGAAAGATGAATTTAGCAAACTTCATGCTCGTATTGACCGTGCTATAAGTCACCGTCCTGCGGTCACGTCAATACCATCTGGGGGATCAAGATTCGACATCCAGTGGATGGAACGCATAGATGAGAAACTGGAAGATCTTCAAATTGTCGTACAAATCAACACCGACCAAGTTGCAGAACTCGAGACACAGTTGGAGTATTTAAAAATACCTCCAACTGCTTCAGAATCAGGTCCTATTACAAACCTCACGACTCAACTTGATCAGTTAACTGAGCAGGTCCAACGAAGCCAGAAAATGATCGCAGAAATTAAGCTGCCAAGTCTCGAAGAATTTTTGCAAAAACTTCAGGCAGTCAATTTAGAATCTAAACTGACTGTCACTGAAATCAGCTGTCAGACAACAACAAAATCAGCTACAACTTCTACTCCAGTCATGGTATCTTACGACGTGGGTACTACGCCAAACAACAAATCGGTGCTGCCATTACTGGCTCAACAATCTTCTGCTTGCGTTCCAAATCCAGGACTTAAAATCCGCGATGGCGCCTATCAACGTCCATCATCAAAAGATGCCAGATTTTCACCATCATCACTGTTGGCTAGGCGAATGGCTCGTCACGAGTTATCGGAAAAGGTAGTATCGACACTGCGAGCTTCAGGTGCCATTCCCAAAGACATCAAAACTAAGATCCAGATGGTAACCTTCGCAAACTCGTTACCGTACTCGCAGACTACTCCAGCTCCAAAATATCAGGTGCCATTGCAACCTAAAGAGGCCTACGAGCAAATTTTGTCTGGTTTAAATTCGGCTCCAACATCAAATGCCACAGCAGCTGTCACGGATACGTCACAACAGGTTGTAATTCACAACGGTCTCCATTTTATGGACTTTGTCACTTCCCGCAAGGCTATTGAGAAGATCTGCGTAACCGTTAAGCCGAGTGTATGCCACACCGAGCTCAGAGAATCGTGGACACAAACGGTAACGACTCAAGCTCAGTCGTTGTACATCACTAACGCGTGTCAAAACTGCCGGCAACGACGTCATAAGATTGCCGAATGTCAATTACCGTGTCGGCCTGATATGTGTCATGTGTGTTACCAGGATCAAGTTACAACGGCAACGTGTTTCCGTCCACATAACAAACAGTACAAGGATTATCTTCGGGGATGTTGTCAAGGATGCGGTATCCAAGCCCAATTGTTTGACCCGCATTGTAATTCTTGTAACCGCAGATACCCGGGCTACAAAGACTGGATCGCGGCAAAATATAGCCAAGAAGAAGTGGAGCAGTTTCATCGGAATCATTCACGAGCTGTCAAGAAATTCGACTGAAAATATTTATTTTGTAACTTTACTGATTTAGATGTACATCTAAATAAACATACACACTCATATTCATCTCATTAACGCATTTAATCATTGTTATTGCCAATTATAATAATTTTCATTTACAGCTTCGAGTCCTGTAGCAGTTAGCAGACAATAGTATTAACTATTTCTTTGCAGCTCAGAAGCTGCCACATCAAAAAAAAAAAAAAAAAAAAAAAAAAAAAAAAAAATTTTCTTAATTACAATTTTTTTTTGTATTTAGTATTTAGTGTAAATATTTAAAATTTATTTGATATTTTTTTTACATACTTTATTTTCTAGTTCGTAAGTTGTAGATATTTCTCGATCCAGGTCGAGGTCCCAGGATCGGAGTGTGCCTGAGATTGAGGGCTGGGCTTGGAAAATCGTTTCCAGTACCCCTAACGGTTTGCAATCGATATAACTGGCAATCTACTTGCATTACTGGCGATTAATTCGCAATTGAAAAATTTTTATTACGGGCAAAATATTTGTACACTGGGCGACACACTCACAATCTAAAAATTTTTTTTTTACTGCTGGCAATTAGCTTGCAACTTTCAAGCGATTTGATCGCAATATTTTAAATAACTTTTTTTTTTAAATTGTTTCTTTAATTATTAAGAATCTTCTTTTAATACAGTCGGAAAACCCAGACGGGAAGCCAAAAGGGTAACCTTGGCTTGGTGGGGGGGATTGAGACAATGTGAATTGTCCTCGTCGTCCTCAGCCTTGCGGTTCCCGTTTTTCTCCGTCTCGTTGCCGTCTGAATCTGTACGTTATAGTGCCATGGTCACATGACTTATTTTCACGTCGACGCATGTCCGTAAGGGTGAAGTGGGGACAGAGTTCAGAGGCGAGTCCCAGGCCCTCAATTATCGGTCAATCACTTCGATCCTGGATTAATTAGCGTTTAGACGTGTTTTTCTATTACTATTAAATTGCAATAAGTATTCTGTATCAATTAAGTTACGATATCTTCTACTAATACTCTGTCAATTTTACTGATAATATTATTTCATTATTTCTTATTGATTATTATAAATCGAGTCTTAATAAAGTAAATCATTATTGTACGTTACCGGCGGATTCACTCGCGACATAAAAAATAAAATTAAGTAATAAATTCTGTGTAATAACTGCGCCATTTCACGTGAAGGAATATTGTATATTCAGCATCCACCTGAACACTTTATATATTGCTATTTGCGGAAGCGTTTATTGTAAGTAATTGAACCTTATTATAATCGGCAATAAACTTGCACCTTTTCTGATTAATTCCTTTATTCTATGCCTCATTATTCATCCTATTTTGTCCTATTTTTACTGGTAAGAATTATTCAATAGTTCAATAAAAGTATTATTAATCAAGTAAGGATTGATAAGTCAACCATCAACAAGACATTAATTTATAAATAATAAGCCGTGAGGTGAGTTAATAAGTTTTTAATATACGTCGCCGAGTTTGAATAAGTGCGGGTCTTTGCTTTGCAAGAACCATAGCCCATTGCTCTGTCCAAGTAAAATAAAATTTGTTAGAGGCCAGCCTAAGTCAGGATTCAACTCGCGAATTCTGGTGGCTGCTGGTAAAAATCGCGAAGACAAAAAGCGATTTGTCTCAATATATATATATATATATATATCAAATATAATTTTGTTAAACTCTGAGAGCTATTCTAATATATTTTTTTTTGTTGAGAAATAATTATTGTATTATTTTGTAAATCTAACTGTTAGTTATACTGCGTTGAAACTTATTGCGACTTAGTCTGTTTTTCGTATCGTTTATATATTTTCCGTATCATTTTATTATTTCGTATTACTTAATTTGAAAGAAAAGAGATTATTTATTTCCTTATCGTCTATCCATCCGTAATCTTATTTTTCTAAGTTATTTCTTTCTCGCGCAAAAGGATTATCACTTTCCTTACGGTATAACCATTCGTAGGGTGTTTTTTCTAAGTTAATTCGTATCATTCAATTCTTTTCATGAAAATGAATTATTCTGTATCTTTAAACACATTCATTCGTAAGCTTATGGATCGAAAAACAGCAAAATTAAGAACACTGTGTTGACAATGAAATTCTCATACCTTTCTTAAATTATTACTAGTACCCGAGCCGCAGATTGAGGGACAAATAAATCATTTTGTATCCACTGGTACAAAGGCTGCTTGAACCTTTCAGTACCAATGTAAAATCCGTTTTTGAGTAACCAGTCTGGACGACAAATAATCAGTAGAATATTGATTCAACTGAATATTTTTTTTTATTCTCCCGCAATACTTCCGTTGGGAAATTGAGGTAAGCTGACCAGATATCCCAGTATTTTGGCCTTCTGCTAAAATACTGTAAGCGGTAACAGACCGAGTAGGTAGTGTTCGCAGGATTTGATCCGCTTGTCCCTGAGTGTAGCTTTTAGGGCCACCAGAAGACGTCGAGTCACCGGTGAGGGGGTAAACTAGCCTTGTTGGGAGTAGTCCGTGATTTACTTGGAGGGGGAAGAACCCACGTAGCCAACAGGCCCGACGCCGTAGCCCGTTGGTACCCCGAGACCGGGAACCGCGTATGTAACGCTGCGAACGGCTATTTTCGGTACTTGTAACTTTTTCTTCTTTCCATTTTCTACTGTATACGACCCTGCGTAAATTATCAATTAATATTCATAATCTATGTTATCGTTTAATTATAAACTATATTGTTATTATTATTCCGTAATTATTATTTCCTGTTTACTTCTTATAATAATTTTTAAATAAAGGAAGGCAAATTTAAATTTAATTTTCGTTCGAATATAATTTAAATTATTTATTATTTATTATTATTAACCGCGCTTTTCCCGAATGATCCTTGGACTTCGGCGAGCTTAACCAGCAAGGAAAAGTCAAGCAAAATAACACGTTACACTAAAAAAAATTTGCGAAAGAGCAGAGCGAAGATAATTAAGTGTGACCGTTCAATTACGATTCTCGAACAAGTGTCATCTCGGGTCAGCTCTCTGGGCCAGCAACCTGCGCTGATCCCACCTAATTATGCGCAATGACTGATTTACGATCACCTGCTGCGTGAAATCATCCTCTCAACTCTAGCGCCGAAACTTGACTACACTTAACAATCAGACCAAGATGAGAGAGAGAAAGAGAGAGAGAGAGAGATAGAGCAAAAGTAGAAACCGAGTCAGCGAGAGAGTCACACTCTCACGTCTCATTCCGTTGCACGGTTACACTCCCCGTCGCCAGACTTGAGATTGGGGCTCGGAAGCTGAAAAAGACTAAATAATGTTATGCAAAAAAAAGTTTGGTTGGGGAGCTATTAGGTTTATTTCTCCAAAGTACAAAAAAAAATAAATAAACAAAAGTTTTGTAGTTATTCCTCTTCTGGCATCACGGACACGATCGGGTCGACTTCTACATCTTCATCAATGATGAGGAGATCAGGTTGTCAGATGGATCACCACACTCTCCATCATTCTCCTGTTTGTCTTCAGCTAGTGGGTCCCTCTCCAGCCCTGGTTCGAATAAAACTATTTCCTTCACTGGGGCCATAAAAAAAACCTCAGGACCTACCTTGGGCTGTACCTCTTGTACGGCAACAACTGGGACATACCAGGTGACCTCTGCAGCTTCGGCTGGCGTCATTCCCACGTCCCCTATAAGGTCCCATCGGGTGCGCTTAACAGCTTGGCTGACGTCACTCGTGGAAAGAGGCCGAAATGGCGGAACGTATCCTGGCTGGACGAACCAGGACACAGACGGGTGGCCTGCTTGTTCTACTGCCTGGCTGAGGGTACAGCGCTGATCCCAACGATCTGAGAAGACTAGTCGTGTAGTCGGTGTGACCATCAAACAACACGGAGATGGTTCCGCTAGTAGCAATGGTGCTACTGGAATGAGTGCCAATGGGGGCACTGGTCGTGACGCGGGTGGACGGCGTAGTGGTAATGACACCCCCAGACAAGCCGCTTCAGCCAGAAATGCATTTTTCCGCTCCCGATGCATCCGAGTTCGGCAATGGATTCCATTCCTGAACCTCCCACGTTCGCGAGCAATACGCTTATGAACACTCTTGTCCCGCTCTTCTCTCTAAAACAGAATTAAATAGTTTTCATCAGCCTCAGACTGCGTCTGGGCAATTTTAAATTTGGTACATAATGATTACCCAAAATTTTTCCAGTCTCCGATTTTAGCTCAACAACTAAAGGGCTGAAGATTTTATTAACAATGGCTGGCCGTAAAAATTTACTAACCAAAGTAGACGAATATTTTTCAGCTTTTTTGCTCAATTTCCTATTTAAGTAATATACCAAGTCACCCATTTGCAATTTAGGTGGCTCTTCAAGTCCTTTATCATGGTATACAGCTTGCTTTTCACTCTCTACCCGCATTATGTCCTCAATTTTATGACGTAATTGATCAATACGATTAACACGATTGCCCCAGGAAGTCTTATCAGAATAGGTCATCTATTCCGAGTCGAGTTACTCTACCGGATAGCCATGGTTCTTTGCGGTGAACCAAGCAGTATAAAAACATATGCAACAATGCATGATAACTACTTTTATAGGCGAGTTTAAATTCGCCTCAGTGCCCATCCCAGGATGTTTGATCTTTCGAAATAAATGCCCGAATCATCGGCTTAAGAGTACGGTTGATCCATTCAACCGGATTACCCTGGGGGTGTGCGATCGTTGTGGGAACGGATTCAACTCCAGTTTCTTCTAGATATTCCTTGATAGGATGATTAATATACTCTTTTTCATTGTCACTTATTAAAAACAAAGAATATCTCCAACGTGAGAAAACGCGACGCAAACTTTTCCTAACATTTAACTCGTTCTGTTAACGCAGCTTAAAAACCTCAATAAAGCGCGTATACAGGTCTTGTACAATCAACACATACTGATAGCCAGTTTTCGATCACGGAAATAGGCCAGTCACATCAGCAGCGACTATGGCCCAGGGTTCAATCGTTTTTTGCGTGCGCATCGGCGTTTGAGACGAGGTCTGTTTATATTTGACCTTTTTGCAAGTCTCACAATTATCTACATACTCGCCGACATCGCGATACATACCAGGCCAATAGTAACGTGTACGTATCCGGTAATACATCTTATCGCGACCCAAATGTCCTGCATCCGGTACATCGTGGGTTTCTTTTAAAATATCGGGAATCTCATTTTCTGTCAAAACCAATTTCCAAGCGTCTTGATCGTCTACACATTCTTTCAAGTAATCAGGCTTATAGAATCCTAATTTATCCTCACTATTTATACGCCAATCAACAAAATTTTCCGGATATTTCTGAACGTTAGCTTTCTTTATATCGTAGCACGAGCTAACTTGGATATGAATAAAATCCACATTTTGAGTTTTAATTTCATTCATGACTTCGGACCACTCCACGGGTTCCTGGTCCTCATATAAGCACGATTAGGCATCCGGGCCTTTATTCTTGGTTCCACGACGATGTTCGATCGTTATTCGGTGAGCCAGAAGTTCAATCGCCCAACGTGTGAGCCTGCCGTTCGGGTTTTTTAACGTATGAAGCCATTTTAACGAAGCGTAATCGGTAACCACGATGAATGGAAACCCTTTAAGATAACATCTTAATTTTCTTACGGACTATGCGACCGCCAAACACTCTTCCTCGGTTGTAGTATAACGTGTTTCGGCACCACACAGTGGCCTACTTAAAAATATTATAAGGAACTCTTTCCCGGTATTTGGTTCTTTTTGAACCAAGAACGCGCCCAGACCCGTATCACTTGCGTCAGTGTACAGATAATACGGAAGAACTGGCTGCTGTACAGCCAAAGGCTTAGCATTGACAAGAGCTTGTTTAAGGGGTTAGGGGTAGTCAGAGACACGATAAAATAAGAATTTTCAGTAATTTTTTTTTGCTATTAAATCATTTTATTTTACAAAAGTAATAATATGGCATTATTAAACAATGTTTTGGCTTGAAGTCACGAAAATTTGAAAGAAAAAAATTTATAATTTTCAAAGTTATAGCTGTCTGAGTTGACCCAGTTTCAAAAAAAGGTCCTTGCGGTGACTGTCATAAGTCCTTTGAGATTTATCTAAAATCAATCGGATGAAAAGAATTAGTTTTATAGATAGATAATCCTGGGCCTTATCGAAGCTTTTTTATTTTTTCAAAAATTAACAAAATGGCGGACTCAGGAAATTTTTTTCTAGATTTTCAGGAAAAAATCAACAGTTAATTGGTCTTAAAAAATCGAAATTTAAAAAAAAAAAAAAAATCCTTCGATCAGGCCTGAGTTTATTATGTATTCTAAAAGCTGTATGAATTTCATTAAAATCTACTTAGCGGTTATTGAGTTACAGTTGTCACCAGTTCAAAAAACATAGTTTTGAGAAAAACGCATTTGAAGTTTCACACTAGATTTAGGTACAGAAATACGAATTATTTAATTACTTGCACAGAGTCATCTATTCCTGGGCCATATAATAGATCTTCAGCCATTGTGGAAGTTTCCAAAACGTCAATTTGGTGTTGCCTACGAAGCATTCTGCCTTCCCGAGTGTTGTCGTTGGCGCGCTGATCTGCAACTTTCACACGTGCACCGTCCTTTTTTTCAGCATACCGATGGGAATTAGACCCACAATCAAGTCCTAGGGTATTCATAATCATTAATAATGAATGTATACCTTTATTAAATATACAAGTAGCTATGTATGCAGCAATTTGAACGATAATATAACTAGTATTCACGGTTTTTGGGCATATTTTCCACACTAGTTGGTTGAAGCTCTCATTATTATTCTGATTGAATCCACCTACACATCTTGGAAGTAAATTGTCATTACTGATATCGTCGTAAATCGGTTTTAATAGCTGTTAAAACATCAGGAGGTAAGGGAGAATAATCTTGACTATAAGTATCAAGCTGTCCACGTGCTTCAGCGCGCTGATAAGAGCACCAAGAATGTTCGCCTTTTGGACACATATCATGATTCGGATTTTCATCAGTCGAACCGTAGTGGTAAAAAGTAGCCATAATAGTAGATTTCATATCTTCCATAGAATCGCAATGACGACGTATAGATAATCCATAGTACACAGTTAATTTGTCTGTAACTTTTCCTGTAAGCTTACCTCTACCACCAAGACCTTTTTGTTTAGATTTCAGAGTACGCAGTCGAGTCTCCATCCGCTTTTGAACATGGCCTATACATTCCTTTTTATTTACGGTTGTATTCTTGTAAGGATCTGCTTTTATAATTCCAGAATAGGTTTTCGAATCACCATCGCCAATGTAGTTGATATATTTAACTCCATATTTTGTTTCAGACTGCTGAAACAGTTTAATCATCGCATTCACTTCCATTTTCCCAGTAGACCCCTTGTGATTAGCACTACACTCATTTTCATGGGAATCATACCATTCCTCGAACTCAACCGTATTTCTTTTATTTTTCCAATACTCACATAGCTTGCAATAAGCACTTTAAATGTTTATATCAAGAATCTTTCCAGTAAAATAGCCAATTATAGAAAAAACTCCAAATGACGATGTAAATCCCCTTTTTTGCCAGGTTCCATCTCCCGATACAGTCAAATCATTCTTATTTTCATTTTCACTACTTGCTTCTCTTTCTTCATTCACAGCTTTTTTTATCAAGGCTTATGCAACGGTTTTACCACAATCTAAAATGTGCTTCAATAATATTGTATGCGTAGTTTTATCTGAAAAAGACGGCATGTCCATCAGGCCACAAAACTTGCACAAACCTTCGTATCCTATCCCTAGTATTCTCATCACGAAAATGAAGCGTCTATTTATTTCATAGGAATGCCCAATGAAAGACCATGAAGGAATATATTCATTGTCACAGTTATTACAAGAAACCAAAATTTTAAATCCCAGCCCACGTGTACTAGCTGTTTGAAATGCAATGTTTCCATCACATTTTTTACATTTCACAAGAGCAGAAATGGCATTGAATACTGTAATAAAATTAATTATTCGGAATTCAGTGGTGCAACTTTCGAGTACATCGTTTTCAGTATTTTGTTTCAGTTTTTTAAACGATGTACTCCGAACACTTTCATCACGTTCCGCCGTTTTTGGGTTAAATACATTTTTTCGTTTCTTTGAATACGACTTACGGATATTTTCAGATCTCCGAACTTCTCTCGAAACTTTTTTCGTATCACGTCCCATAATAAATAACTTCAAAAATAATTTATTTTAATAACGCACAACTATCGACTGCACTCGCAACTGCTACAGGCATACTAGTGACGTGGCGAAAAACAAAAAATTTGTAGTACTTATACTACCCAGAAATTGTAAATATATATAGTAGGGTATTTATAAATTTAGGTACTACTACATACATCAAAATTTAGTTCATGGATAACAATAGAACCCGAGAAACCGGTTGCTTGCAGCTGCCGCTAGCTACCTGCTCCCGAGCGTTTTGGAGTGCCCGAGCGCTCTTTGTTATTTGTCGAATTACTCGAAAAATAATCATTGGATGAACTTCAAATTTTCAGAGAATATTTTTAAAATATTACACTTAACGAAAATGCAAAAAAAAAAAATCGATTTTCTGAAAATCCTGACTACCCCTAACCCCTTAAGATCTTGAAAAGCCATTTCTTCCTCATCACCCCACTTTCATTCAGTGTTGACGCTACATAACTTATTCAGAGGTCCTTGAACCTTCGCGACGTTTTGTAAATGCCTATGTTACCAGTTTACGAGCCCGCAAAAACTGTGTACTTGCTTTCTGGACGCTGGACGTAGAAAATTCGCGATGGGTGATATTTTTTCAGGGTCAGGTCGTAGAGCCTCTTATCTACAATGAAACCAAGAAATTTTACCGCAGATCTCGCGAACTTGCATTTGCTTGTATTTATTAATAGTCCACCCCCGCGGAATATTTCAAAGACAAGAGTTAAAATAATTTTGTGTTCATTATAGGTCTCACTTAGAATCACCTAGTCATCCAGGTACGCGAAAACTTTAGCAATCCAAAGCCTCGGTAGGTTTTTTTTTATGGACTATCCACAAACTTATCGCGAAGCTTATCCATCGCTTTTTGAAACGTTGACGGTGCTTCCGCGAGCCCATAAGGCATGCGAACCCATTCAAGTTGCCCCCTTCCTTCCACGGAGAAGGCAGTATAAGGGATGGACTCCGGTGTCATGAAAACTTGATGGAATGCTTCCTTGAGATCCATAGTAGTTATATACTTCGCGTTATGTAAAGCACTTAAGATACGTAGAATATTCGGAAGAGAGTGAGCAGGTAAAATAGTATATTTGTTGATTGGTCGATAATCGACGCAAAAACGCCAATCATCTGAGGCTTTGGTCACCATAAGCGGAGAACACGACCAGAAACTGTTACTAGGCCTAATATATAACCTTTCTCGAGTAGTTCGTCTATTTGTTTATTTAATTCAGCAGCTATTACGGGATTTCTCCGATACGGACGAATTTGTATGGGTTTTAGTCCCGGCTGTAAGACGATTGCATGCTGCACGAGGTCAGTTAGACCTTGGTTCGGTAACTCTGCGAATTTAGACATTTCAAATTCCAACAATGCATCAAAATCTACTTGCTAATTCGAAGTTAATGTTTGGCAACGAGTTTGTTCATCTTTGCGATTAATTAATTCAAAGGGATTACTTTCTACTACTCCACTACTCAGTGTCTTTAAATTGCCAAGTTCAAGTAGCGCAATCAATCAACAACCCAAACTGAAGAGCGAAGTCCATACCCAAGACTACTGAGTAACTCAGGTCCTCTAAGATACTTAAATACTGCTCTCCAGTGACTGTACTGATTTGAACAATAAACGGAACCCCACCGATAGTTCTACATTGGGTATGATTCGCGAGAAGACCTCCTCGACGGTTCGTATCTTCCGATTGTAATTGGCCAGAGCTAAACTCACGTATTTGGTCATATACTCGCCGATTGATATAGGACCTCTCACTTCCCGTTTCAATAATACCATTGACTTGCACTGCAAATATCCAAATAGACACCGGTATTCGTGCTGTGATAATAGGTAGTCTAGGACCGTTAACAGTATAAAATTTAGTCTGAGATGCAATACGATTCGCAATACGTGAGGGTAACATTTTACCTCTTAATATATCGGGAAGATACGACGCGCGCGGAGGCGAAGGACAAGAGGGTGGAGAGCTACAGCTAAGAGCTGGACCTTCCGGTTCAAAACCTGGGTCCAATTCTTCTTCCCACGCCTCTTCATTCTATTCATCACTTACAAGTGGCTTCAACCTACATAAATATGGTATTTTGTGGGCATCAATGGAACTTGGTTCTTCAGATTCATCTGAACCAATCGACACGATAAAGTCACTTACTTCTAAAGTTTCTAAAATCTTTTGATGCATTTCATTAAATTTATTTATATCCGAAAGAAGACAGCGATCAAAATTTTCACGAATCTCTTCCACTAAATTATCAGACTTAGGTAAATTAACCATGGGCCGTGCTTCTTCCTTTAAGCCTTCCTAATGATCAATTTTGTCAATATTTAAAACGAATACATTAATTTCGTCATTACTTAAAATAAGACAGTTATTATTTAAAACAGAAAAGTTATTATTTAAAGTAGACAAGTTGTTAAAAACCGATAAACCGTTTACATTATCATATAAATCACAGAATTGCATGAAAGTATTTTTTTTTGCTACATAAATTTCCTAAACTAATACTGCCACTACAAATGTCGTTATCATCATCAAAACAAATTAGATTCTCTACAACACGATCTAAATTATTTTTGACCGCAACTGGGCTGCGTAGGTCAATTGAATCGACCTCAGTCCCAAATTTATTATCGTTCTCATCAATAACCGAGCTAGTCAAGTTTAACACTTGATTTTGTAGTATGATATCGCTTATTTGTTCACCACTGGTTGAAACCATTGGACCGATAGGACGCTCTAAGCCGCCATTGGGTGCTATCGTTGAATTTTCATCAATTAATTTTCCATAAATAAATTCTTCATACGGACCGACAGTACGCTCTAAGCCGTTGCCAGGCCTTATCAATAAAATTTCATCATCTAAATTTCCATAATTAAATTGTTCAAACAGACCGACAGTACGCTCTAAGCTGCCGTCAAATTCCGTAATTTCATTATCTACAATATTTAATAAAATTCTTTTAAGTTTATTTGATTTGTTCAACTAGGTTTTATGTGAACGATAGCTACTAGGGCTCCGATTTCCCCTTATTATTTGTTTTACAGATCTTCTAGATTTTGCGACCTGTTTCCTCAGGGAATAGGAGGGCGAAACTAGTTTTTTGAAGGATCAGTGTAACTAACAACGCCAGTACTGGTCGACTGAAAATCGACGCAATTAGAGTGGCTATTACTATTATTTCTATTTACGTTATTATTATCAACATTATTATTACGAACTAAATGATTATCACTACTCAAATGGCTACCACGGTTATTTCGGTTCAGAGATCGGCAAGAAAAAAATTCTCATTTGCCATTTTTTAATTATTTTAGTCAGCTTAATATTAACTAAGAAATTTTTGATTAATCAAAAATAAAAAATAATGATTTTTTATTTTTAATTTGTTTATTAATTAAAAATTATTATAATTTAATTTTTAATTACTTAAAAAATGAAATTTGTTTTCAAAAATAATTTTCATTAATAAAATAATTTGAAAATTATAGCATTGTTCAAGTAAATATTATTAAAAATGAAAATTCTTTCAATTACTAATTATTCATTATTTAAAGGATAAAAATTATTTTACCTAAAAATACTAACTATAAAAAAATTTCAAACTCTTTTTCATTACAATTTTCTATTTTTCTAATTACGATAATTTATATTGATTAACGATAATAAATTATGAGAAAATTACGTTCACCAGTAATACACTTATCTAAAAAATTAAAGGAACAAAAAAATTTTCTAAGTTTTTTAGTCATTTTTGGAAGGCTGTATTTCCGAGAAAAATGTTCGTATTAAAAAAATAAAAAAGCAAATTGAAGCTTGAAATCTCTAATTTAAAGATCTCCCGATAAAATAATTTTTTGAGCCACGGTTTTTGCGGAAATATAAAAAATAGCTTGAGCCAAAATTTTTCTAAATTTTTCAGTTTTATTTTTTATCACGAGTTGTTGTCTATGATTTATCGTTTTAACCAAAATAGGGGTACGCGGGCACGTGTGTACTGCTAAAAAAGTAATTTTTCTTCCGTTTTTGAGTGCGATCTATCTGATGGCTTGAATGCGCGTTTATTTTTCTCCAGTAACTCAGCCGCCTCGTGTAGTACCGATAAGAGGTCATCATATGCATTTACTGACCTAGAAAACACAAAAGTGGAAAGACTTCTAGGTAAATGATTTCGGATACACGTAACCTGTTCTGATTTTGGAGGAGGGGTGCGCATCTCACGGTATTCCTGCTGTATCCTAAATACGAAATCAATTGACGATTCACCGGTCTCTGGTCTCAACTGATCAATTTCCATCAGTATCTGTGTGTCAGTCTTCTGTGAGCCAAAAGCTTGAAGAAATTCCCGTTAATAATGATCATAATTCGTTCAATGCTTGCTATACGCGTCATACCACTTAGTAACTTTACCCACAAAAAGATAACCAAGGATTTTTATTAAATCCGTCATAAGCCAACTCTCACGAAACGCCATGGCTTCGAATGAAGCCAGATAACTATTGGCCGATAAATCGCCTTGCAGATAACGTACAGGCCAAGCTCTTACGATTTCTCTGATGTCACGCCATTAACGCAATGAGACTATCGCAACATTAGATATTACTGAATTATTCGCACTGGGTTCATCAACAAATTCTTGGTAACTTTCACCGACGTTATTAATCAGATAACCATCTGAGTAACCACCGTGGTTACTATTGAAATTATTCTCATTATTGTTAACAGCGAATGTGTTATCCCGTACTATATTATCGTTAAAATTATTATTATAATTATTTATTGGGTAATTATTATTTAAATTATCATTTTGAATGCTACTGGGATTATTAATGGGATAATTGCTACTATTTAAATTATTATTTGCGTTAACATTTATATCATTATTTGAATTACTGTTACTTGCATTGGCTGTATTACAGAATAGTTTGTGTATTGCATTGTACAGGCACTTGCGGACTATTTACCCGTTGTGTGTTAATAACTAGGGTCAAATTTTGTAGACAACTTAAAATTTGAGCAAAAATAGTTATAGTTGCACCTTGATCAGCTTATATGGAAGTTGGAACGGTGCCAAGAAGAAGAGCGAATCCTGCATTGAGCTGAGTCTGTTGAACAAGTACCGGTGGAGGGTTTTCAATAAATACTTCGTCCACAGACGCTTGCAAATTATTATTGTTAATTATTGAATTTATTTGGTCGTTTGAATTAATTACCGTTGGGTCATTCGTTTGAATTAACCCAGGTGTAGTTGTAACAGTAATCGGTGTAGTTGTGGCGGTAGTTGGTGTGTTCGTGACGGCAATCGGTGTGTTTGTGGTCATCGAAGTGACCATTGACGTGGTACTTGGTACCGTTGCTAAAGTATTCTATAAGCTACGCCTAACTAACGTTCTGATCTGCAGTCCTGTACCTGCAGTAATGACCAGACTTGGTATATGGGGTACCGGAGGAGGAACCGATATCGTCGAGTTCGCTATCAAAACCGTAGTACTAGACGTTTCCGTACTCGTAGTTAAAGATGGTGAGTGTACTACCCAGGGTTGGTTTCTATCGTTAGACGATCCAACTCCTTCAAAATTCACTTCCTCACTTTCCCGCCTACCCAACTGTTGAACCGTACGCTGGGAATTCTGACCCGTCAGTGGTCGATTGTTACTCATTATATGTTTTAACAGTTATTGGGACTTAAATTTAATTTATTACTGACAATAGCTGGTATATAATAAGCAGCTTACGAGCCACAATAATGCTTAAATCTGGATAAATATTACCGGATACAAATTCCAATCAATTGAAAATATTTTCTTTTGTCAACTTCTAAAATTAAAATATATTTATTTTGTTTCAGATTATTCCTTATTATAACTACTAAGTGACGACACTTATAACTATTTTAATCGTTAACAATGACAGTCTTTGTCAAATTATCAATATTCTCTTTTATTTTGAATTTATTACAACGGTTTAAATATTAAACCACAAATTTAATATTATTTATTTGCTTTAAAATTATTTCAATAAAGAAATTCTTTACAATGCTTAAAATTTTAAGCCACAAATTTTATTTTAATTTACTTAACTTGTAATTATTTTATTTACAATTATGTATCTGAATTTACTTCAGCGATTAGTTTTATTATTTACTTAGACTTAAGTCTAGTGAGCAAATTATTGAAATCAATTTAATCTTATTTTTTTTAAGCTATTTTATTTATAATGACTAAAATACTCAATAAATCTTGCTTACGACTTATTTCCGTAATTCTAACGACGGTTTATTTTAAACAAGTCTTAAACTTGATGAAATAGTCGGTATTTCTTTTATTATAAATCTTTTATTTATGATTTTACGATGAATTTTTTTTTTTCTTTTAAATTTTATTCTTTTATTTGTTTAAATTAATTATTTATTAACGTAAAACAACTGTCACTGATGGTCTTTCAAATATCAAAATTTTATTCACTAATTTATTTATGTATTCTTAGTTCTTTTTTTTTTTTTTTTTTTTTACAGTTTACCGAGAAACTAGTAGCTATCTTCATCTCTAGGCTTAGGACGTTACCTTTTGTTTGTGTTATGAGTTACGCGTGTAAGCCGATGGCTTTGCCTTGGTCTACGCGAGACCACCGAAATTTATCGATTTTTTTTTCTATTTTGGACTACGTTTATAATCTTGAAATATTTATTTTACTAATTATTTTATATTTTATCCATTTTATATATTATTTTTAAACAATTTGGGCAATCAATATAGTATATAATAAATAATACAATATAACAATTTTGAATATTTCTCTCTTCAACGGCCAACAAGATAAATCAATTTAATTTTTTCTAAATTATTGGTCAATTTTATTTAACCATTATCACCAGGTCTTAAAATTACAGAACGAGAAATACGAGTTGGGCGCCAAATATAACAGTGGGCCTTGATTACTGCGTGTCCAATAACCACGAACCACTGTTAAAAGGATTTTTCCGAGTAGATTAATTTAATAAATTATTAATTATAAATTTTGTATAAATTAAGGATTTTCCCGTTGTTTCCGGTTCCGATGTCGGGAAAACGAATCTCAGGAGCAAGTAATTTAATTTCGTACTGGACAAGCAGCTGAAAAATGTTTTAATAATTAAAATAACTAAAAATTATTAATTTACTTAAAATCATGCTACGTTGAAGAGAGAGAATTATCGTATGTATATATAAATAGAATTTGTTGGAAATCTTATCTGAATTATAGCCGACTTACTGGTGGTATTGGTCGACGGTTTCATCTCAGCTCGTCCTGGTGATGTCAAAGTCCAATGGTTCTTGGAGCTCCTGATCTCGGCGTCGGTAAGTTGTCGCACACGAAGAAAAACCACACAACTTACTTAATACACTTTGATTTTAAGTAGGTAACCAGATAACAGATTATAAATACAATGTACAATTTGGTGTATGAAGTGCAACACCACTTATGTAATTTAACAAGATAAGTTTATAACTTAAAAAAATTTGCGAAAGAGCAGAGTGAAGATAATTTAGTGTGACCGTTCAATTACGATTCTCGAACTTAAGTTTCCTCTCGAGTCAGCTCTCTGGGCCACCAACCTGCGCTGACTCTACCTTATTTTGCGCAATAACTGATTTACGGTCACCTTCTGCGCGAAACCATTCCCTTAACTCTAGCACCGAAACTCAACTACACTCAACAATCAGAGCAAGATGAGAGATTAGATTAGATAACAAGAGAGAGAGAGAGAGAGAGAGAGAGAGAGAGAGAGAGATAGAGCAAAAGTAGAAACCGAGTCAGCGAGAGAGCCACACTCTCACGTCTTATTCTGTTGCACATTTACATTACTTAATGAAAACGCCCGCAGTGAGAGTTGTAACGTTGGGGATACGTTCAAACCACATTGAAGATGTTCGTTATGCAGGTTTCGTGAGTCAAATGCCCCGCTAGCTCATCATAAGACTCGTCTATAAATTATTTACCTGAACTGGCCTTGCAAAACTAACTAGTACTAGTACTTAGCCTAATTCTGTGTTCAGTGATGTTCTGGATGTCCGTGAACTGCTGGTTTGGACCCTTAGAGATACCCTCTGCGGACCCTTGATAGTCGTACTCAGTCGTAGCTTATTATACTCTTAATTGTATAATGTGGATTAGGATCAAGTTCAGGTGAATTCACTCAAAAACTGGTTCAATGTTAATAGGATGATCATTTATTTAACTCATGATATTCTATTTGCCACTTCCCACACACACTGGTTACAAATATCTGATATCAAAAACTAACTGTTTTAATATCGGAAAATGTTACTGCAACTAAATTCACAGGACCTTTATCAAGTTGACTGAATAACAGTCTTATATTGCCCGATAAATTGTACAACACTAAGCAATTGCTGTATTAATTAACTAAGTGTAATTAACACGCAGAATAACTAACCGAATTGACTAAATGCAATTCACTATAATGTCAATTATTACTGACTTATTATTTGGTATACAGACTACCTGTTACGAGACTAAACGCTCTCAGAGCAACTGATAATAGTTTGTTATATTAGACCGAACTAATCAACGTGGATTTTAGACTGATTGACTATGCTGTTTCTCACGGTGAAAGGCGACAAAAGTGCGTAAGCACGCCCTTTTATATCCTTTCGCGCCATATTATCCCGCGTGCCCCGCTTGTTTTGGTGAAGTATATTTTTTGGCTGTGATCCCACTTTATCCAAGGATTTTTTTCAACGATTTTAATTTTCAATTTTCGATTCTATTCAATATTTCAATTTCAATTGTTTTCAAAAATTTCAATTGGCAATTTCATTCAATTTTCCTCAAGGATTTCAATCTCAACCGTCTTCAAGGATTTTAATTCGAGGATTCCAATAATCTTTAAAGGATTCGTTCAACTTACAAATTCATAACAGGGTGTATCTCAACCTCGCAAAGTTTGGCTCGTTTATCAATTGATCTTAATAAGGGCGCCACTGGAAGATAAGTCTTGGCCTTCTTGAAAATTAGAGTCGTTGAAATATACAAGAGGAAGGAAGGATGAGGAATTAAATTTATTACTCAAACAATTTCAATTAATATATTGATCAAATTTTATTTATCAACTAACAATTATGCCCACCAGGCTTTTATATCACTTATAATTCATTATAATAACAATTTTCCACTGGACTTTTAATTCTTATAACTAGTGCGTCCCCTGGACTTTTATTATTGAATTGGCCACTGGCCTGAACCCCTAGATCTAAATTAAAATTGAGTCCCCTGGACTCATACAAAATTTGGCAACCTGCCTGATCGTCTGGATCTTAATACAATTAGTCCTCGGGACTTAATAAATAACGACCACTGGCCCGATCCCCTGGATCTTTATTAAAATTAAGTGCCCTGGACTTTTATGACTATTGGTAAGCGGCCTGATCCCCTGAAACACACACACACACACACACATTTTTCAATATACTCACTTTCCCTTTTTTCACTTTTACTTCTTCTCAATCTATTGCAATTATTTAACATAAATTTTCCACTATTAAATTTCATTGTAACTCTATACGTTAATTAAGCAACACGTTTTAATTTCACGTGAATTTGCCTTTGGATTTATTGTACTGGGAAAACTTACGTGAAGCCGATGATTGTACTTTAGAATCCAACTTTTACTTTGAACTCGTTTCTTGTTCTTCGCAAATAACTTACGCAGTTATTACCCAAACTCGATTTTCCATCATTTTCACTTGAAATTTATTTGACTGAAATTTCTTATAATTTACAATTCATAACTAAGTTCTTATTATACTAAATTAATTAAACACTTAATTCTGGCTCTCCTGCCGATAATTCATTTGTCGCAATAGTTATTTTATTTAATTATTATAAATTCTGACCTGCCGAGAATTAATTTACTCACAGCACTACTATGTTAAAACTTAATTTTGCACTTTTCACTGGATGTTACCCTTGGCGTCTATCTGTGTTACTTTTGTCTTTACCGGGCTTCCGGCCTCATGGATAAGGCTCACGGCAGATGGGTGTCCGTTTAGGTTGTTGGCTCGACCGACTTTCCCCGTTTTTGCTACTGTCCTGTTGTTATATATTTTTACCTCGGTCATTTTTGGCAATTTCCGGAAAATGGTCTTTCGACTCAATTAATTTTGGGACAGCAGTCCGAGCTTCTTCAATTAGCGCACCCGGCGACACTTTGAAAAACTCTAACGGTTACTCATTCGGGGTTACGGCTTGGGTAACTGACCAGCCGCGGAGAATCATGATTTTCCTTGATGATAACTTAATTTTACCCCGAACAAATTTAAAAATAAATTCTTCTACCTTGCGTTTAAATCAGTGCAGTGATTTTTATTTACTTCTGTATGTGAAAAATTATGGTCAATCAAAATTACAAATTTGAAAATCATTAGTGAAAATTATAAAATTCTGTCAATTAAAAAAGTTTGTGAAATTTACATTAAGATTTTATTTTCTAGTTACCTACAATAAATGGTAACGATTCGTTTGTAAACGTACGTTCTCTTTCCTGTTCGAGTTCCGACGGACAATTAAAATAACAATTTCCTTAACTTCAAATGAGTGACGAGTGTCTCGAATGACAATATATTTGCTGTAATAATTCGTCACAAATAAATTTTTCGATAATTTTGATTCAAATATGTTTAAATAATATATTCCGTATTTTTATTTAATGAAAATAAATTTTTGAATAATTTTCATCCAATTTTAAGTTGAAATATATTTTAATAATGTATTTTGTATTTTTAATTAAGTAAAATTAATTTCTCAATAATTTTCATTCAATTTTGAAATTGAAGTATATTCAAATAATATATTGTTACGTCCAGACTATTTTTCGTTTGTTTATATATTATTTCATTTTATTTTATTTTATTTAAATCTTACATTTTATGTTTTACTTAACATTTTGGTTGACATTAGGAAACTTGTTCGAACACCTTATCTATATTTTAATATAATATTGGGTGAAAAGGAATTTTAATCCTCACCCAGGGTCAGAGTGGCTGCTGACGCACTTTCTTATCGCCAGCACACTCTAAATAAGACCTAAAGTAAATAATACATATCTGTAATGAGTTTTTGAATGTTTCCAAATTGAAAAAATTATTTAAAAACAAATTATGGTGTTTGGACAAGTGAGTAGTTAAACAAACAAGCAAAAAGGTTTCCATTAAGATAGTAAAACCATTTAAAATAGAAAGCGACACAAACAAAAAAATTATAATAGAATAAAATTTAAATACTAAATAATAAATATTCAAATGAAAAATTATCAAGTAACCAAACGTGTAAAACATAAAAAAATAGAAAAAGAATATAAAATGACCATAGGCAATAAGAATAATCAATTAATTAATTAAGAGGAAATTAATTCATAAATTATATATGATACAAAATGATGTAGTTTATAAAATTATCATTTATAAATAATATAGTTTATAAGATTTACCAAATGATATAGTTTAACAATAATATGAAAAAAAAGGAAAAAATAATTTATCCAATAAGGTCAATGGGCGGGTTGTGGAGGACCCATGTAGAGGGGGTTCGAAGCAACTACGTCAGTGGAAAAAACAATGTGGAAGGGATAGTGCGGCCCCGAAACAATGGGTTTCCGGAAGGAAGTGGAAAAAGTTGGATGGACACGGCAGAGCGTAGGCGTGGAAATTCCCCCAAATTCACGGAATTGGGTCCACCCGAAAAAATCGCTATATCTAGGCAGATTTTACATGTACTCGCTCTCTCGTGTCCTGACCAGCCTAGTGTAAAGTTCAACAGTAGAAAAAGAATAAGTGTCGAGCAATATAAAATCGTGAGCGAAAATATCAGAATAAATAAGTACTACCTAAGTAAACCAGCGTACTACATAAAAAAAATCCAGGTACGATTTTTAATTAAATACCATTAACTGTCAATTTTTTTTTCTCTTTGGAAAATAAATTAGAGTCGGCTGAGTAGCCACCTAATGATCCATTTTTATAATCATTTTCTCCTATTGTAAATTAGAGTGGGCTTGTAGCCACCTAATAAATTATTTCTATCAAACTTTTATTGTAAATTAGCGTCGGCTAGTAGCCACCTAATAATCTTTACAAAATTGCTCGACAAAAATATTTCATTCGCATTTAAATAATAACTAAACTCAAATCAATTGATAATCCGTTAAAGTACATCGTCTCCGATTTATTTCAAATTGTTTTTTCAAAAGTGTTTCAAATAATTTCGCCATACTATTTTAAAAATCATCTTGCGCTAGTTAAATTACAATTTAATTTGAATTATATAGAACTGCAATTTAGAATTTTAATTATTTTTTTTATTCTCTAATTTTTAATCGGTTAACCGTTATCTTTGGATTATATTAAAAAGGATATTTGAATTTTGATTATTACGATTAAGATTTAATGTTATAAGAAACACAATCTCCAAACCTCGAAAGTATGTAATTAAGTTGGCAATATAATTAAGAATTAATATTTTTAACATCGTGTTATTAATTTAAAAATAAACCTATCCTCTTTAATATAAGGTCTCTTCCCGGTCTATAGGCTTCGGCTTGGGCCAAATACCCATAAAACATTTATTTATGTCAATTTCTGACATAACAATATTTTGTAACTTTATTTAATGAAAATTTATAATGGAAATATTCGATTTTCATTAATAAGAATATGAGTTTAAATAATAACGTTAGTTTGTTAATTTTCACATATCTTAAAAAAAAATACTTACTAATAATTTGAATATAAAATTTAAAAAATAATTTTCAGTTGAATATAATCTTAATATGTGAGTTACAAAATAATTATATTTTAAATAACAATTCAAATATTAATAATAATTTTAAATTTATGAATTCAAATTTTATTACAAAAATTTTACTTTATGAATCTAAATAATTTGTGAACTATGAAACAATATTATAAATTTAAATATTAATATCTATCGAGGCTCCTTCGCCAGCTTTTAAATCAACTAGGATGTTTGAAAATCTCTTTCCATGCTGTTTACAAGTACAAGTAAAATGCCTTACTTCGACCATACGGTCCATGCAGAATTGCCAAGCGGTAACGTCAAATAAATCAGGATTTTCTACAGGATTAATATCATTAATTTGCCTTGTGTCAGGTCTGTGATTCAAATAAGTGATGATACACCTCGAGGAGTATGTACCGAAGTATTATATGCAAATTTTAAATCGTCCATATAATCGTTCCAGTCTCTGATTTTGACTAGTATATCCAACTATCACAGGCTTGATTGTACGGTTACAATGTTCGACAGGATTTGCACACGGGTGACCGATAGGTTTAGGAGTGAATTGAATATCAAATTGACTGATTAAGTTACTTATATCTTCATTGATGAACTCATTGCTGCTATCTGAGATAATTTAGCATGGAGGTCCTCCTCAATGATCAAATACCGCAGTCAGAAGATTTTTTATCGGTTTTCCGTAACGTTGTTTTAGTAGGAAACATTCAAGGTAACGTGTGTACAGGTCTTCAATAACCAAAGCATACTGATTTCCCGAGGTGAATCGCGTATATGCGCTGATTGTATCGATTGAAATGATGGATCAGGGTTGCTTTGGTGGTCGCGTACCGATATAACCTTTTGGCTTAGTTTGGTCACTATTAGTTGACATACAAGTTTCAGATGATCCAACATGTGATGCAACATCTCTGAAAATTCCCGGTCAGTGACAAATTTCCCGTACTCACTGATAAGTCTTGTCAACGATGGTAAATACGACTGACGCAGTTTGCTGTTCCTAATCTTTCGAGTCCCCATCCGGTATGAATTTTCAAATACTGTTTGTAGATTTAATTGTGCGGAGTCGAATTTTATTTTTGAAATTTCGCGTCGGAGTTTCCACCATTTCAATTTTAATTTTGGATGATTTGATGGAATTATTAATTTTAACTTTTGGTGCCTTAGTTTTATGGATACGCAGTGGAGAATCGGAATTTGTGTCATAGAAAGAAATCTCATCTTCCGCTTTACCAGAAATTTTTATACCTGGAGTCGTAAAATCAATTACGTCACCCATTTCTAGATTTTTTGAATTCTTTATTATCGGATTTAGAGGTAGATGTGACCGAAGAATGTAAATAAATTTGTTCATCGGAGATAGTAAGCTCGTTATATAGCTCGTTTTCGGAAACCTAAGTGTTCTTGTGTGGGATGGTCATAGTATTTCTATGCTCGCACGATTTATTTCCATGAGTTGGTGGTTTGGTTTATTATCTAACTAAAAAACTAAGTAAAAACGTAGATGTGTACAGTGCAAAATTAGCATCGAAGTACTCTGGTCTTGCTATAGTATCAGTAGTTGAGCTAGGGGACCCCGTCGGGGGTGTTGGGCCATACTGGCTGTCGGTAACGCCTGTTTTACTGATGGTACTCGTATTGGCAGTCAGTAAGCTTGTATTGGCCTTTGGTAAGCTCTGATTTAGTAGTTTGTGAGCTCTGTTTGATCACCCGCCTTGAAATTAGCAGCTGGTCAGCTTGTTTTTGATGGTTGGTAAGTCCTATTTTTCCCGCTAAAATTTGCTTTTAAGCTCATTTTTAGGAACTTTTTTAACTCATGGTCACCATATTGAGCTCATAATATAGCTTTTCTCGGACGAATCGAGCTCGTTCCTTAATTAGATCTCGCTTATGGCACTTAAGGCTGACGATTTTCATTCTATCAGCTTTGAGCGTAATCACAAGGTCTATCTATATCTCCAACCGATGTTTTATACATTGAAACTGGGGTATGTAAGACTGCATGTGAGAAGCATGCGAAGTGCATGCCATCTAGTGTTTTAGTTACCTCCTCCCCTTTTTCTGAAGAAGGCTGGATCTAACAGGCCTGGACTTGTTTTTTATTTGTTTATGACGTCATTTTACAGGTTTGAACTTGATTTCCTTGTTTATAACGTGATGAAACAAGTTTAAACTTCATTTAAAGTCCAGTCAGTCTACGCTGAGAAGAGTTAAAGTGAACAGTTTACGTGTGAGTTTGCATTTATAGCTGATTTAACTGAAAGTAAAAAGATTTTTCTTTGTAATAATTACCCTATTGCTAAAAGTTATAAAGATTTTATTGAAGGATTTTTTGGTGACGTGCCTTTCCCGAGTCTATCGGTTAATTCATTGATGATATAATCGCGTTCGCGAAAAACGCTGAAATTAACCAGTGTTCGTTTAGAAGCATCTTGTATAATCTGTCACGGTAAGAGAATTTTGTTGAAAAGGTTATTAGAAACCACTGAAAACTTGGTGAAACTGGCAAAATGTACAACAAATAAATACCAATGAGTCGTTTTTCAAGGTGCGTAGTAATCATTTTTGAATAACCAGCTCTATAGTAATTTAATTATTATAACTGATTAATAAATTTCTTTTCCCAGACCCCATGTGTGTACGGATGAATTCATTTATGATTAACTGACTTATTGCTTAACGGTAACAAAAAGTAATTATCATGGAACTAATAATTGATTTTATGAGTTTCGAGATGCGTGATGGCAAATTTGTAGTGAAAGAACTCTGTGCTAGTGACATTTGAGATGAAGTGTGTACATATGGACTTCCACGATGTGAACATTGATTGTTTGAACCACTATTGGATCAAGTTGAGGTTGCTGTTATGCAGAGAAGTGTTGATCATTGTGGGCATCAACATTCAATATCATGAATATCGGGTATGCTACCATATGAAATATTGAAAGAAAAAATTGATATTATGGCCAAAAATATACGGTATTTTGACGTACAAGGTAAACAAGAGAAGAAATGGCTTTAAGATTGACTTTGCTGTAACCATTATCAATTTGGAAAAAATGAGATTTTTCACACTCCATGATAAGAATGATTACTTGAAATATCAATGTCTATATTATGTCTATCACTTCGAGAAATTGGATTCTTCAGGTGCATATCAAAATGTCAAAGAGTTCAAGAGACGGTTCTGGCATTATTACGGAATTCACCCAATCTGCGAGAAGTTAGTTCAGCTCTTCTTTCAATTAAACAATCTACTTCATATGGATATCCGTTACATTGACTGTTTTGATGAATCATTTATTCCTCGATTTGCAACCGAGTAAATTAATTCCGCTTGAGACGAACAGCCAGTTCATTTAAAAATAATAAAAAAATAGATGGTTATCGGAGATGTTAAAAACATTAGATATTTTCTGATAATGATATTCCTGATAGCTTTGCATTGCTACACAAAAAAGAATGCTATGATTATATCAATACAGTAAAATGTATATTTGTAGGTTAAGAAAGAAATACCATTGTTTATTAGGTATTTAAGGTTATGAAAAATGAAAAAAAAAAAATACTCAAGCGTATGTTGGACTTAAATGTATTTTCTTAGGTTATAAGTAATAAAAAACAGTATTTTCAATACAAAGAATCTAGGCGTCGGTTGGCCCTGCGGGCCAGCCCCAGAACTTTCTGCTGTTTTTTAGCTTGAAAAGCTCGAAAACATTGGTGTAAATACATTTTTGAGCTCTACGAGCTCGGAAATGCTTTTACATGCAAATGTTTTTTTATGAGTCTTTTAAGCTCTCACAAGTTACGTTTTATGTTAAAGTTTGAAAATTTAAGAATCGAAAATCATTAATGAATCTGCGGTTTTTAAATTTTTATTTCTGATTATGTTCACTGAAATAAAGCAATTGAGGTAGAAATCAATGTCAGTAATAAAAATTTGGATTTAAATGACTTTTGACGCAGATCAGAGCAATAATATATAAAATATCCGCGAAAAATGTTAAAAACTGCGTTTTTTAAATTTTTTGCGGATAATAGGATTTAAAGTAAAGAACGGGTTAGCTCAAATGAGCCTTTTCGTAGTGACATACTCATTGCCGCACCATACAAATTATTTACGTCAAAGTACATCAAGTATGACTCGGGTTTATTATCATCAAATTCACTACCCATGTACCAATGGATGGCCTTCGCATACCTATTAGTACACTGAGATACTGCACCTCGTATACCTTTCTCAATGAAAAGCAACATTTCGGGGTCAGTTAACAATTCAAGTTCCACATTGGTGGATTTCAGCATTGTATCGAAAGCTAATCCAGGCGCTGTATAATCGTGTAGAGGGTCTAAGTTATAATTATTTAAACAACTTTGACTGAAATTTTCAAATATATTAGCAAAGAGCATTACATAAGTTTTAACATACAGATCAGAGTACTCACCCAATGTACTGATATTAAATTTACTCCAGATAAGTTGAGCGAATGCATGATCATCGTTAGATATATCATTATTAGACAATCTTGAAACAAATGAGTTTTGATCGGACAACTGTTTATCATTAAGCTTGTGAATGTCTGTAATATATTCATATGAGAATACGTCCTTGCAAGTAACTAATTGAAATTTGTCAGGATCTGGGTAATGAAGTTTTGTATTTTGTTTATTACCATCATTAAAATAAGGATCTAATTTTTCTAGGCTTGATGCCATGAATCTGAATGAATCTATGAAGCGCAAAGATACAAATATGTAATCAATGGCTTTGTAAATGAGATATATCGTTTCTATTGATTGGCAATAATGTAACTTTACCTTCAAAAACGGTTGCTAAAGATTTAATTAGAAACTAAGAATCATATCCAGATAAATTGTGAAATACTATCGGTATTACATGAAATTTTTGATAATTCAGATTACATGACATGTGTGCAGGTTCACGATAGTTATCTGTAAAATGGCAATGATCATAGCATTTTTCCGTATCAGAGGCTATTGTTTTTTCGCAAGTATGACAAACAGTTGACATATTATAACACTTTTGTTGCTATTTATCGAGTGGTTACGTATGTATGGGTTTTTTTAAATACTGCTCAACTTCAAATAAAAAATTTTAAAGTTTATTTACAAACCACTTAATGCAATCAAATGATTGAATAATTTTGAATTTATAAAGATTATTGTTATAATTATAGTGACAATAAAATGCAATGATGTGTGGAACGTGTTTTTGAATTTCATTATCATGATTCTCCCCTGAGGCTCTAGTGTACACTCTCAGTTTGCATAGACAACAAGCGGTACCAAGTTTTTGTTAAGATAATTTTCGAATTTTAAAGTTTTATTCACATAGTAGGAAATTTCATACGGACTTTATTTAATTTGAAACAGTCATCACTATAATTATTAAAAGTTGTTTCTGTTTTGAAGTGATTTAAGAGGTTAGGTGGGTTTGAAAATTAAAAAAAATTAATTTTTTTTTTTCTTATTAAATAGTACAATATGTTAAAATTTTTCTTCTAAAATTTCAAATCGATCCAAGTAAAATTCTAAGAGATAAACCCTTCGAAAGTTTTGCCCATCAGGCCATGTCTGTACAGCGCGTCGCAGGTATACGAAAGCAGCTGCATAGCTATTTTTAAGGGTCGGCCTTTACTACTTTCTTTTACTATTCGAGGGCAACTCGAATTAGTTGCTCATACTTTAGTTGATTGTTGCCTTCGAGGTTGATTTGAGGTTATAAGTGTTCGTGAATTTGTACTATAAGTGTTTATAAATTTTTATTTATAAAATATGAGTAAAGTTACAAGATCTGATCGAACAACTAGTGGTCGAAGAAAAGATAGACCAAAAAAAAAAAAAAAACAATCATTTAATCCGAAAACTGCTGAGATAGATGACGAATCTTTCACCAACACGTCGGCGAAAAAACTCAAAAGTCAAAATGGAAAACACGTGCCAGAGGACGGTATTCTGCAGTATGCAATCATCGATTTTTTCCTTAGTTTTTTCAACACTATCTACTTTTGTGAAGTGTTCTAATGTAATAAATGAGAATGGAGAGGACAAAATATGTAATGGTAAAGTGGATTTTAAACAGTGTGTGAAATTTGGCCTTGGTTTTGAAATTCTTGTAGTGTGAAAAATGTCAGCCTAGATAAATTTTATCGTGTCAAAAAATTAGTAAATCATATGGAATAAATCCTAGGTTTATATTTTTGATGCGAATATTAGGCTTAGGACTTGCCGGATGTAAAAAATTCTGTGGCTTGATGGATATGAGTTGTTCTTTTTTAAATAAGAAATCATATGATTTTTATGTTCAGAAAATTCTTGAATGTGTTCAAATGGTTGCTGAGCCACTTTTTTCATCGGCTGCAAAAGAAGAAAATCAATCAATGTCTGATGAAAGTTGTAGTGATGATACGACAGATATAACTTGGAAAATTACTCTAAGAATACTTCCTGCTGGCTCAAAAATAGTAGAGATTGCTGCATTTGTAGCTGCTGGCACTTTCAACGAAGGAGCCTCAGCTTTGTTGCTTTTTATGCATGGCATGGCCGAAACAGTATAACGGTGGGCCCTGGCTACTTCGTGTCCAGTAGCTACGAACCACAGTTAATGAAATTTCCCGAATAATTTCAATTATTTAAATTCAAAACATTAAATTTAAAAATAAATTACAATTATTTTATTGTTGGTTCGGAAACGGAAAAAGATCTCAGGTTGTAGGTCGACTCGTTCTAACCGGACACGCGGCTGAAAATAAAACTTACTCTAGACGACGCTGGTGATGAAAGAAATTTTATCAAGAGACTCAAATTGAATTATATAAAATTAAGTTTTATTTAACCAAAACCTAAATATGTACAAATATTTCCCCTTTTATTAATAATTTATTTACTCATGAGAATAATTAGGCGTCCAGTGACAATGGATAAATTTACTAAGCGCGCAAATATTTATTGGACGCGGGAAAACAAATTCGGTATTTAGTTGAGTTCATGTTGCGTTGAAGAAAGACAATATTATAAAGTGTAAATATATGTATATAAAATTATTAGAAATGTTATCTGGTTTAGTAAAATTGTCGTACTGCTGGAATCGGCTGTTGCTGCATTGTGGGACCTCCGGGTTCGATGGTGGACCTTCTACGTGGACTTCTTCAGGTTCCTTGGCTGCAGACAATCAGGCACTCCTCACAAACACTGTATTTTCAAATCTACTTATGGTTTTTCAAACCAAATTACAAAACCAGGATATTCTCAAGAAATTTAGCACAGGAAACTTTCCAATCAAATTTACAATTATAATAGTATATTTTATTAGCTTAAAGCGTGGATCATCTCACGATAACTTGAACTCGAGTGTCGTCTTAGGTCAGCTCGTCTTAGACGCGAACCTCCGTTGACCCTTACTTAATTATGCGCACTGACCAATTCACGGTCACCTGCTGCACAAAATCATCCCCTATGGTCTAGCGCCTAACTCAGCCAAACTCGATAATCAGGCAGCGATGAAAGAGAGAGAGAAAGACCGAACCAAGACCGAGATAGCGAGAGAGCCGCACTCTCACGTCGTAAACCACTGCTGCCCGGTTACAACAGCCACGAGTATGCCCGAAAAGAAGATGAGAACCGCATACTCATTCCCGAAAAGAAAGCTAATGCTGCAACTCGTAAAGCAAGGATTCGTCGCAGGAAAGAGCAGCAGGATGCCCAAGATATTGCCGCAGCAGCAGGTACGTTGCTTTACGGTGCCAGAATCGATAATTCTATGTAAGTTGGAAAAAAAATTTTTTCTTTGCATGTTATTTCAATTTAAAACTTTAAACGCGTTTATCTCAAAACTCAATTTTTTAAGTCATTGGACACGATTTCTCGAAAATTCCAAAAGCGATTTTGTTCAAATTTTGCACACATCTTCAAAATAACATATATAATCATTGAACAAAGGATTTTTTTCAGGTGATTTTTCTAAAATCTAACTTTTGTATTTATCCTAATAGTCGATTTTTCAAGGAATTTTGTCATAACCTATCATAATTGGTTGAGTAAGGTTCAAAAATACTACTCGTTAAAAAATTTATATATGTATGTATATTAGGGTGTGTCATTTCAGAGCAACATTTTTTTTTTAAGTGAATGTGGGAAAAATCATAGTTCAACCCAAAAAAAAAATTTTTTCGCAAAAAAAAAAAAATTCTATGTCGATTACGGACCTAGCTCATTGAAAAATTCGATTTTCTCATTTAAATAACACGGGAAATATTTTTTTTAGCTTTCAGTATTTTTAACTCTCTGGGAAATAAAAAGGTCGAATACACTAATACACATTTTCGTAGGAAATTGAACGCTCTACAAAAAAGGTATCTTATCATTTTTCGAAAAATCTATCTGTTCAAAAGTTATTGGAGCTTAAAGTAAAGTTGGAGATCTTTTTACTTTTTCGGCGAAACTATCAGACTTATCACAAAATATTATGAAATCTTTTTTGTTGACATATTTATTCTCTACAAATTATTATTCGTTAAATTTTTCCAAATTTTGCATTTGTTTTCTATTTATTTTTATTTTAATTTTAAGCTCCTAAAAAAGTGGTTCTGATCGACTTCAAGATATATATATTAAACTGGGCCAAAAAAATCGACTGTTTTTTTTTTCGTTCGATACTGTCAAAATATTATTCCTGGTGACCAAAAAAATTTATTGTGCAAGTTTGAGCCCTCAATATTGATATTAAGAGGTTACGACTATTCGTTTTTTAAAAGAAATTTCATTTTTTACCCAAAACTCGTAAATTATCTATCTGAAAGATTTGAGCAATATATATTCTAGAAGGAAATTAAATTCTCTACAAAAAATCATTCTTAGTAAATTGTCGTAAAACGAGCCATTTCCCTGTAACCGTGCCTTAAACATTGGTTTTTTTTTAATTCTTTGTTTCTATTCTGAATTTTCGTAACTACTGAAAATATAGAAATTTTCTCCAGTCAAGATACATATTCTCGAAGGAAACTTAATATTCTAGAAAAAATGTCACTTAACATTTTTTACTAAATTCACTCCTTCAAAGAGTTATTCAGGTTATTGCAGTCGTTTTGACTCAACTTCAGTTTGAGGTAGCAATCGGCGCGTTTCATTAAATTCTAGAGCTGATTAAAATTTGAACTCGATCGGTTTAGCCGTTTCGAAGATATTTGGAAACACCCGTGTTTCACCATTCCTTTCTACCGCGATATCTCTTAAACAAATAAACCAATTGAGATGGCTAAGGCGGCAATCGACGCGTTATATCGAATTCTAAAGCTGATCAGACACACACACACACACTCGAACACACACACAAACACCCACTCGGACATCATCAATTTCCTTAGCGGGAAGTTAATTAATAGTAGATTTTTTTGGCCGAGTCTAATATATATATATTGTAACGTAAATTTTACTTATTACTCGATAAACTCAACAAATTATACATAAATCATTACCCAATAAAAGTACTCAATTATTCGAACTTAAATTACACAAAATCGGGCTACGTTACACTTCGCCCACCGATCACTCCTCTCATTTCCTCCAGATCCTGACGGGCGCCAGCCGACTTTTATTTCCCCGGTATCGGCAACCGGTCTAAACGTACACGTAAATTAAAACCTAGAATCTAAATCCTTCGGAGATGAGCGAAATGGACGGTGGTAGCTGCATGTCCTGGTGCGCTCAGTATGCTAGGTTGTGGAGAGAGGGTCGCGGTTCTTTTGACGCGTAAGAAGCCAATTAATCACATTCAAATTAAAATAAAATAAAGAAAAGGAAATAAAATAGAATACCGTACAGATGACGCGAGAGTGACGCGGAGGGCCCAAATGGCCCGCGGTCGAGTACTCTCGGTCCATCAACCGAAGAAATACCTGAGTACGCCATCGGGAACCTCTCGTGGACGACGAATCACAAAACTCAACACAATAATTAATAAAATAATGCGGTAATTCGCGACAACAATTTACACGATAAACGGCTCCAAGAGCACAACTAACTGAGCCACAAGCTTCAAACGACGACAGTCTAGGGTTGCGGTCGAGGTCTATCTCAGAGGCTCTCCGACTCGCCACCACTCGCTTCCAAACTCCAAACTCTACTCCTGGGTCGGCTCGTACTCGAGTGACTCCGAATTCTAACTCACCGACTCCATGGTCTACTCCCAACTACTCTTCTCTCTCCTCCCACTCCATTCACTCGCACGCTCTACTACTTTCAATCACTCTCACATCCTCGCTTCTCCATCCATTTTTCCGCCACTACATACAAGCCGTAGACTCACAGGTCTTCCCGCAATGACACTCCCTGTGATGTCCGAAGTTAGCGAATTTTTGGCTTCCTCAAGCATCGCAAACGAGGCCTGCCATTCCCAAATAAACGTACACGTACCCTAGCTAACTCCGGGTATCAACACGAAGGGGCGGCGACATCTCAGTCGCTCCTCCGTGATCACCACGTCAACCCCGAGGGCTAGGCCTAGGCCTAGTCGTCATCACTGATCGGGAGGCACGTTATCTTGGCCACTATCCGCGACACAGCTAGACATCCCCCGTTAAATCCACGCTCAACCACACAGACACTCTAAAACATACACCGTAACGTACACGTACTCGTACTCTCAAGACACTAAACTCACCGCACATACATACTCCATACTCTCAACTCATCATCTACTACACTCAACTCGAAACACATACTAACTCTATCTCTCTCTAACACACAGAATCCCACGTACTCCATCTCCACTCTGCTTCCTCGGCAATGTAACGTCACAAACTCTCCCCTCCTTAGAGACAGGCTCGCCTGGCAAACCTTCCGGTGTCCGTGGACGAGTACATTGCCGAACTCACGACAACTTCGTGGTCCAAGACCACACGACAAGCGAAATAATATTTCGATATATTACAGTCTTACGACCGTAACTAAAATAAAAAAAAAATTAGTTTTTGCCTTACAGGCGCGGTATGAATCAACTAAACACACGGAATTGAATCCTAAGGTTCATGACACTTAACGATACACTTATTGACGAGATATAGCCCGTTGGACCTCAAGTTCCCCTGGAACAGGTCTCAAATCGGCTTTTACTACTATCGGGAGATGGGTGAGGTTCAAATAAACACACACTTTATATCAAAGATATAAACGTTTTATCAAAACTCTCTCCTTCACGGCACTCTCCAGTCGGCCTTCTCCCGACTTCAACGTGGCCGCTGCCACTCGTTCTCCGGTACGCAGCGTCCCACCCGTTTGTCGTAGGGGCCTCGTCGAGTCCGTCTGGTGCGACATTCCGGGCAGTCAGCCATCGTCTTCTTGGCCCTACCACAGCCGTAGCAAAATTCGCCACGGGGTTTAGGGCACTCGGCATACTAATGCCCTTCCTCCTTACAGTTCCAGCATACTGGACGTAGGTGAGGTGGAAGAGGCATCTTCCGTCTCCTGTCGTCTCTACCCCGAGGAGATCCCTGGCGCTGCCGTTTTACTGCCGCATCCTCCTTCCGGGTTTCTACCGATGACGCTCGGGGTCGCTTGTCACGACCCAAGGTTGTTGTAGTTGGTTCGGTACTGATGGACGGTAGGGCCTCGCCCGAGTTTGCCACCTCTATTTGCTCAGTGGTGAGTTGTTCCGCGGCCAAACGAGCTGCCGCTCGTCGACGCCGAGCTCGGCGTGCCTGCGCTGGTGGTAACTTTGCCGCCTTGGGCTGGGCCGGATCTTCCGCTGGCACAACGGGACTCAGAGGATTAAAATGTGGGAGCGGCATGACTAGCAAAGCTATCACCAGGATTAATAATTAGACCATAGCCCTCCCTACGACTTTACGTGATAAAAAAAAGAAACGAAACGAAAAAATGAAAAGAGAAAAAAAATGCGATACTAGATAACTCGGAACGGATTACTCGGGAGTGTGATATGGTTTGAGATCCTGGACAGAGATCTTTCCGAGATTTCTGCCGTCCAAGCTCTCCAACTCATAAACAGTATCAGAAATACGACGAGAAACAACAAATGGTCCATGAAACGGGGTCATCATCTTAGCCGTGAATCTCTTCGCGGCTGAGGACCACACATGCTGACGTTTCAGTACCAAGTCACCAACTTGATATTGTCGGTGTCGTCGGCGCAAATTGTAGTAGTGCGCCTGACGTTGAAACGCGGTCTCCAACGCATGCACGATGGACTCTCTCCATCTGTTTAGACGTGCCATGCGGTCGACCCATTCCTGGTGTGGTCGCGGAATAATTTCGATAACCCCCTCCACCTCTCGCCGAAGCGAAATAGCCGCCTTGGGCTCTCTACCAAAATTGGCAAAGGCTGGAGTGGCCCCCACCGAACTGTGGAACGCGGTATTGTATGCGAATCGAAACTCATGCAGATGCAGGTCCCATTCGCGATGATCAGCACCAATAAAAGCACGTATCATAGTCCCTAGGACTCTGTTGACTCTCTCCACTGAATTCGCTTGCGCGTAATACGGCGGAGTGGTCACGTGCTTGTATCCTACCCTCGCTGCCAGAGCGTGCAAATCTCTGTTGACGAACTCGGTACCATTATCGGTTAGCAAAACTTTCGGTACTTCCCAGCGACACATAATGAGGTCTTCCAAGGCACACACGATCTTTGCTTCAGTTGCTCGTTTAAGTGGATATAATTCTATCCACTTGGTGTATAAATTCTGGATCACCAGTATCGCTGTGTGACCAGATTTACTTGGAGTACCAGCACACATAACATCTGCAGCCATCATGGTCCAAGATGACTCGATGATGCGTCGATGCATGTGGTCCACGGGTGCAGCTTGCTCCACTTTACCTCGCTGGCACGCATCACACCTTCTCACGTACTCAGTTACGTCTCGAAACATGTTTGGCCAGTAATAGAGTGAGGCCAAACGGTGATGAGTCTTATCCACACCCAGGTGACCTGCTTGCGGGGTCTCATGATTTTCCTGGAGCGCTCTCTTCCTCATCTCTTTAGGTAACACCAATTTCCGGGCGTCGAGATCTTCAACTTCATAGTTGACGGAATGATTTGGCCGGTGGTGATACATTCTATCTCCCTCCACACGCCAGTCGGGAAATTGATCAGGGGCCCGCGTGATATCTCGGCTTTTGCGCAGATACTACGGGTCTCGTGCCTCCTCGAGTAGGTTCAGCAGCTCGGCTTCACCCTCCGGTATTCGTGACAAAGCATCCGGTACATGATGACAAGCTCCACGCCGGTGAACGATAGTGAACGTGTGCTCCATCATCTCCAGGGCCCATCGAGCTAGATGGCCCGTAGGATTCTTCAAGTTATTCAGCCAGCGTAGACTACTGTGATCGGTGATCACAGTAAATTCATACCCTTCTTAATAACAACGGAATTTTCTGATTGACCAGATGACGGCGAGACATTCTCGCTCGGTCGTGGTATATTTCTTTTCCGCCTCAGTGAGTGCACGACTCGTATAGGCGATCACCCGCTCTTGGCCATCAACCGTCTGTGTCAACACTGCTCCTAACCCTACACTACTTGCATCGGTCTGGAGAGTAAACGGCACTGAAAAATCGGGACAGACTAGAGTTGGAGCTGATGTCAACCTAGTCTTTAAGATTTCGAAAGCTTCTTGCTGCTCTTCCGCCCAGTGCCATGAAATATTTTTCTTGGTCAGCCTGGTCAGGGGTTCAGCCACGGTAGCAAACTCTGGTATAAATCGTCGGTACCAAGAGGCCATACCAAGAAATCTTCTCACCTGCCTGAGGTTTCTTGGTATCGGGAATTCACGGACTGCCGAGGTCTTCTCCGGGTCCACCTGAACTCCTTCGCTATTTACTAAGAAGCCCAAGTATCGGACTTCAGCACGACAAAAGACACTCTTGTCCCTATTGATGGTCAGCCCAGCCATCTTTATCTTATCTAAAACCTTCTCCTGCCAGTACAGGTGTTCTTCGAAGGTTTCAGTGACGATAATAATATCGTCCAGGTACACGAAGACGTGGGGATACATTTCAGGGCCAATAAGACTATCCAACAACCGTTGAAAGGTCGCTGGAGCGTTGGTAAGTCCGTATGGCATCCGTCTGAACTGAAATAATCCTCAACCTGGTACGGTAAATGCAGTAACCTCTCGACTATCCTCTGCCAGCGGTATTTGAAAATACGCTTGACTGAGATCAACGGTTGTCAGATAATTTGCCCGCCTCAATTGATTTAATATGGCGGTCATGATCAGGATCGGGTAAGCGTCCCGTTTAGTCTTGGCGTTGACTTTTCTCAAGTCAATACAAAAACGGTACTTGCCATTAGGTTTCTTGACCATGACAACTGGACTCGACCAGTTGCTGCTCGAAGGCTCGATAATTCCATTCTCCAACATGTAGTTGACTTCCTTCCACATAATCTTGAGAATGGCTGGCGACACTTGGTAGTGGCATTGTTTAATCGGCTCACACGTACCGACATCGATAGAGTGCTCGGTTAATGTCGTAATTCCGGGCTTATCAGTGCTAATAGGTAGGTGGGAGTTTAGAAAAATTTTTAATCGAGCTGTCTCATCCTCGGTCATCGTTTGGAGACCGTTACACACCATCACCGCGCATGGACGAGTCCCAGGGGTGAAAGTATGCACTGTAGATGGGCAATTTTCGAACCACCAAGAGTTGGATGAGAAATCAATTGTGATTTTGGCTGCTCGAAGAAAATCCAAACCCAAGACACATGGTTGGGTCAAAGACGGCATCCAGTAGAAGCGATGGCTAATCTGGTGGTCTTCAACGCCCACACATACATCAGCGGCACTACAAACTCTTACTTCCTCTCCAGTGGCTACTCGCACACGCTTAGGTGGGGTTGGTACACTGGATATTCCAAGGTCTGTGAAGAGAGCGATATACTCGGGGCCTATAAATGTTTTGCTGGCTCCTGAGTCGACAAGTTTTGGAATCTGGACTCCCTGAATGTCCAGATTAATATAAAAGGCAGGGGGTGCTTCCAGTGAGCTATCCAAACCGAGGATAGTCTCTGACGGGATTGTCGGACTCGATATCTCGGCGGGACGGATACTTTCCGACAGCTCGGTAGTCGTGGATGTTGCTGTCGGGTCAACATTCACCGCCGGTCATTTCCCGAGCTACAGTGCGTACACTGGGCTCGGGTGACTCCTGGGGCGCGACAACGGTAGCAGAAAAGTCGTCGCGGCTCCGTACACATACGATGCCGGTGACCATTCTTCTTGCAATTCCAACAGACTAGGTCAGCCACGCGTCGAGTATCTCCTGCGGGAGCACTCGGGGCTACTCTAGGAGCTGGTGCCAGTACTGATCGAAGGGGTTCTGGGAAAACTCCCTTCTGGGCTTCAGACATCCCCGAGGGACCGTCTGGGGTCCTTCGCGGGTGCGACACATTCCGAAAAGTGGCGGAGGATTGTGGTGGAGACTCAAAGGTCTTCCGGCGTGGTGGATAACGCCGTCCAGTCATGAGGGCGTCCAGCAACTCCACTGGTGCCTCCTCATCATACTCCTCCTCCTCTTCCTCCGCCGCATACAACTGATTTAAGAGGGCCCGCCGGTGATTTTTACTACGCCGGGGTCCCGCGTATGCGAAGCTTGGACACATGGAGTCTTCCGGTAATGGTGGTGGCTTATGTGCAACTGCACCTCGCAAAATTTGTTCTTGCCGACCCGCCATCACCTCTAGACTATCCAGGGTCATCATTTCTTGAAGCGGAATTACTAAACGATAAGCAGGAAGTAAATTCCTGTGAACGTGAACTACCCGTTCCCACTCTGACCATGCGGGGTTGGTCCGGGCAAAGAGACCACACATGCACGCGATGAAATCGCCCACAGGTTCGTTTTCGTCCTGCGTTCGATTTGTGATCTCCAGTCGCAGTGCGATCTGGTAGTCTGGGTCGACGAAACTCTGATAGAGAGCCAGTTTCGTTGCCACCCATGTTGCAAAATACCCCACATGGGCCCGATACCAAATTAATGCAGGCCCAGTGAAAGCAATCGGAAGTGCGCGAAGGAGATCCGCATCCCGGATAGGAAGCAGTCTCCGTCCTTCCTCGACACGAGTTATAAAGTTGTCGACGTCCTCGCCCTTGGTTCCCTCAAACGTGAGGTTCCATCTCTTCAGGGCGGTAAGGACCTCGGAAGCCGACAGGTATCTTTCACGATATGCAGCGGGCTCGTCGTCGGAGTCTAGCCAGTAGTCCTCCGGCCGGGGCCTCACCGGTCTCCTCGCACGTCCGCCGCCACCGTAGTGTCGCGGAGGTGGAGGTAGGTACTGCCTCCTCTCCTCAGGATTCGGTAAATCACCACGTCCCGGTAAATTACCCTGGCCCTGAACATCGGCTCTCCTCTGGGCGTCTTTACGCTCCAGGGGTCCTAACTGTTCCTGGCCGCCTCCTGGTAGCACCGGTTCCTCTCGACCCATACCCCAGGGCAGTGGGTCGCTCACGTAGCTCGGAGCCTGAGAGCCCTGGACCGAGTGAGAGCCGGTAGAACTCGGCGCCTCGACTCGAATATCCGGTGCATTATCTCGTCTCCGAACTCCATCGCTACCTACGTGACTCATGATTTCAACAACTGGTCGCGCACTGAGGTATTTAATATTTACTAATTGGCTTAAATAATAATACCTGCCAATAATACTCAATTTATCCAAAACAAAATAAATCAAAATTCCCAAAAATAAAACAAGGGAAACGATAAAATTACTCGACACGGATAACGACAATTGTATGTAATGGCGGTCCGACTCGCGAGTGCGGTCAGACTCGAGCAATTACTTTAATACAAGGAAAGACAAGAATAAATAAATTCGGTTCTGAAACCACTAAACCTCACAAAATTAATTAATTTAATTACCGAATACCCAACACACAATAATTACGTGGTCAGGAATGGTCAATTATAATATCCGGTAAATGGATAATAATAATTATTAAAAATAAATTGGTAAGTACTTACGATTTGCAGGTCTTCTTCAAACACCGTAGACTCGTTATTAACACGATAATTAGCTAAATAATCGCTGGTAATATCACGATTAAATTGTATGAGTAGAAATTAATTGCAAGATAATAGATAAATTGTAACAAGAAAATAAAACACGGTACAAAGATACTGTATTTGGAACACGTCCGGTCACTCAGAAACTTTGTAGCACTGTGGTGCGTCTCGGGCCGGTTCCAAAGTCTGGTGGTCGAGAATAGTGGGGCGAGCAATACGAGCGGGCCTCAAGGGCCACGTGACTCGCTACTACACACCCGATAGTCGCGTCGCACCTCGAAGTTGTCCCGCACTCGGCCGGCTGTTGCCAAACGAAGTCAGGCCTACCCGAGTACGTAGTCGAACAACAAAAGACTTCTGTCGTTACGTCATGATTCGCCGAAAAATTCTTCCAGGGATTAAAATATCATTTTTAGGTTCCGATGTCGTACCCACCAAAGGAATTCTAGACTTAATAAATTCCTTTAATTCTCTAAGTAAATACTTCGACAAGTAAATACAAAGAGAGAAGAAAAAAAAAACTAAACTTTCTCGAGTTTTCGATACACAGAGCAAAAAAAAAAGAAGAAAAATGTTGGAAAATCCAAAAGTGCACACCTCAATCGCTCATAATAAATATTAATATTTTTTTTTTAAATATTACTGTGATTATGTTATTATTTTACATTATCAATCATTATCCAATTTTTAAATTATCCTTTTTTTTTGTTTCTAATTTTAATTTCATTTGTTTAGTTTTTTCTTTTACACGAAAACAAATTTATGGTAACAATTACAATAAATCATGGGAATGGTTTCCATAATGCATGGTAACCGGTTTTTTTTTTAAATGTTGATGATAGGAATAGTACCCATATTTATTATAGTAACGTTTACCATAGTATAATGAGAACGATTACCATAATTTTATGGTAATCTACCATAATTCTTTCACATGCGATATGGGAACTGTTACCATAATGATGGGAATCGTTCCCATACTTATGGGAACTTTTCCTCGAAAGTATGGTCCTATATCCCATCATTTTAAGTAATCATTACCATAATGGTATGGAATGATATTTCATAAACGTACTAGGAACGGTTACCATAATAGTTTAATTTTTATTATTCAAAAAATTTTTTTTAAATATTCCGCTTTTTTTCATACTTGTCGCTCTTTTTTTAATCCTACTATCACATCAGTGCTGCTGCCAATAATTTGTGGAGAGAAAAAAATAATAAAATAACAAAAATTATAATTGACAGCGAAATTTTTCATGATTTACTGGTTTATGTTTTTTATTATTTACAATTAAACAAAAATCATTTAGATAGTGATTTTCAAGAAGGTTCTTGTGATAAAAAATACAAAGCTAATAAAAAAAATAATACAAAAAATTAGGCGAATTTATTATACCGTTCGGGTTATCGTGTTGCCAAATGTTCATACGTAACAACTGACAGCACTGTTGTCTTGGATTGAAATAATTCATTTTAAATCAATGAAATGATGAATCGACTTAATACTGAGTCGAAATTGTTCCTTAGTAAATTATTATTGTAATAGTATCCAATTTAATCCATTTTAGTGTAATCAAATGAGTATGAGATAATTTAACGTGAGTGAACTACTCGAAAAAAAAATTTCGATTGTAAGGCACATACACCGCGTTCGTGGTTGAGGCGTGCAATAGTTGTGTTATTTTCTTATTGAATAGTTTCTATTTCTAGAAAAGATATACTGTTTTATATTTTATCCAAAATTTTATGAATATCTCACTGATCGGGCTAATCAAAAACAATCATTTTCGTTGGAATATTTCCATTCCTTCAAATTTTTTTTATAACCTCGATTATTAACTCGATTAAAGAGCGAATCTTTCATAGTTTCAATTATAGGTACACCTTGCCATGTGTTGCTATCAAATTTAGAAGAATTTAATTTCCTGTGAGCTGCTAAAAAATGGTAATTAACCTCATTAATTATGGTTAAGGGTATTAATGATTGTGTACTAGGGGGTATTAATTTAAAAATGTGACTTGTTTTATGTGTCTCTCTGATTACACCAATGACGACCACTATTACTTTCAACGCATCACTAATAGCATAAAGTGAACCTTCATTTTCCTAAGCATGTTCACGAGCTATCATGCGTAAGAAATCATCTATTTTTGGGTGATCCATTTCACAACCTTTTACATCTTCAACCGCAATAGCACCACAAGAAATTAATGATTCATAATTAGACTTATTACAAAAAATATGATTTATAATGAAAAGTTTTGTATCAATATATCTGTCTTCATCATTATAAATTAATTCAGCAAACGTCCGAAATAAGCAATTGCCATCACCCTTAACATTTGCTAAAGAAAAAGAATCATTAAGTATACGATTCATTTTAGCGTTTTCAGTTGGCAAACCTTCTGTTTTTAACTCAAATTTCGGATAGTTAAAATTATTAGATCGATCATCCGATAGATTTTTCATATTTCTTCCAACAGTATCGTCAATTTCAGCAGAAAGTTCATGTACTATTACATAATTTTGTTGTAAAATTACTTTTATTGCTTCTGTTGAGTTACTGTTTGCTATTTCAAGTAGAATTTGTCGAATTGGTGAAGTAACCGGTTCCTGAATTTCATTTTTTTTCTTTCTATTTGAAACACGTTTAATGTTTTTATTTATAGAATTTTTTGTTATGGATGACTTATTTTTACTCTTAGATTTGTTTATTGTGGAAGAATATTTAATATTTGAACTATCATTTTTATTACCATTTTCTTGAACTGTTTCTTTTATTAGAGAATTTACAAAAATTGGTTTTGGAATAGAATTTTTCGATGATTTCAAATGATCAATCAAAGTTCTATTGAGTATTTTATTTGCTTTGTTGCAAAAAAAAATTGGTTTATGGTCCAAAGTGATACTCTCATAAGTACCTGACACATAATCAACTAAATTAGAAAATATCATATCAATTTGCGTATTAAAATTAGTTGTTGGAATCGCTGGAGATAAAACTCTTTTTAAATTCCGACACCCATTCATGTATTTTTCAAGCCATGTAACTTTATTGGTGTAACAATCTTCATTAAAGTCACCAATAACCACTAAATTATCACCTTTTTCGCAGGAATCAATTATACTATCCATGCATTTTGTGAATAATCCTCGAGTAGCATGAGGTGACTTATAACCTCCTATAACAAATAAGTCATTCATAGATAAAGCTACTAAATCAACATGTTCTATTCTATTTTCTGATTGAGAATCATAAGTCACATTGTTGACAATAGAAACATCAAGGTGATGTTTTTTATATACGATCAAACCTCAAAGAAATTTTTTACCAATATTATTCTTATCAGATCTATAGACAATGTCGTACCCATCAATAGCAATATCGTCTGATGGTAACGTACGTGTTTCGGCAAAAATCATAAGATCCGCTCCATGAAACCATTTATCGTTTCAGATACATACGATATTTTTATATAAGGATAATGCATTATGAAAAATTATTTTGATCCCTTTTAATTCATTTAGAGGCTGTTCAAAAGTAATTAGGTGTTTTTCGTTTTTCAAGTGTTCCAATTCAACTTTGAGATCACTACTATCATCTAAACGAACTGGTGGTACGAAATTCCCATCGATATAGAGGTTATCAGGATCAGTAACACGGCTATATGCAACATATTGCATTACTCGTGTCATTCCTTTGTCATGAACACAAACAGATCGATAAGTTTGACCTTGACTTTTGTGGGCTGTTATACTTTCGGCAGAAATCAAAGGAAATTGTCTTCGAACAGCCATTTTTTTACCAACAGCGATATCAGTAACTACTACCGGGAAAATTGGGACAAGATTCATATTTCTTAAATGAGATTCTTTAAGCAAATGTAAATTTTCGTTTCGAATAGTTCGTCCAATATCACTATCTTCAAAGTCTATCCAAAAAATCGTAATCTCATCTGAGTTTTCTTTTCTAGTTATATGTCTTAAAACACCTGTTGCTCCATTTACTAGTCCTTCTTTTGTACTTATATTACGAGTTAGCATTACTTTAACACCAATTTTCGTATAAAAAGTCTTCGGTAAACAGCCAGTTTTATTTGTTGGCAACTTATGAAGGGCGTCGAGAGTCTTTTCAATTATTTTTTCACTCAACTTGTTCGAACCATGAATTCGGTCATCAGCCTCATGCACAAATAGTTCACCTGGCATGTTAGCAATTTTTTTTTCATTAAAAGCATCAACGTCTTTATTTGTATAAAAAATATGAACTGCGTCATGGGGAATTTTTTTTAAGTTGCATCGTGAGTTGATTAATTGTACGTCGCTTTCAGTCATTGTTCCCATAGAAAGGTTATTTAAGGCATTAATGAAATTTACATTGTCTTGCCGCATAACTTTGGTTAATTCATAATATTCAAAATCAATCCAGTTATCTGATGCAAACAATGCACTGTATGTATGATCAGCAATATTCGGTTGAAAGGGTTTACCGGGATTTTCTTTATTCCATTCTAACTTTTTGTCTCTCAAATAATGTTGGGCCGTATAATAGATTGGTTTATCCATAACAGGTGGAAGCTGTGTTAAATCTCCGACAAATATTACTGACAAACCGCCGAAAGGAAAATTGACTCCTGTAATTTGCTGCAGACGAGTATCAATTTGGTTCAAGCGATTTCGACCAATCATTGAGACCTCATCTATAATAACAACTTTTACATGACGCATTTCAAATCTTAATGATGTAACGACACTCGAACTTAGTCCTGGAAGGTTTCCTTTATTATTATCCACTGGTAAAGTAAAGCAACTATGAATGGTAACACCTCGAATTACGAATGCAGCTTTTCCAGAAGGAGCAGCTAAAATTACTTTAGCTGATTCAATATCTGCAAAACTTACTTGTTTGTTATAATAATCAGATATGGTTTGATATAAAAGTTTGATCAAAAAAGATTTTCCAGTACCTTCTTGACCACAAATTACTAAACGAATCGGCTTACCAAGTTTTTGAGCATGTAAGCAATGCATAGTTATTTGAAGTTGTTGGTCATTGGCCTTTAAAAGTAATTCTAAAATATCGTTATTTTTCATAACTTTTGGGACATTAATTTTATAATCCTTTTCTTTCGAATTAGAAGAATCATTGTTCTTAGTTTCTGCTGTAATGTCAATTAATTCATCTTTTTTTTCAAAATTGAAAACACCACTTTGTTCTTTATCATCATTAACATCTACTTCAACTTCTTTGAAAATATCTTCAAGAAAATTTCCATCCATACGGTATATCAATGTTCGATTTTTTTCAATTAACATTAAATTTTTATCATGAACTTCTTTTCTATCGGTAGGACTTAAACCTTCAATTTCGATTTTCTCGTCACGAAAGGGTAAAAATAATAGCTACCTTTCTCGGTAATAATTATTTTCATCTTGATGTTTATTATAATGTCGTGTTCGTAAAATTTTGCGTTTTGCTCGTTCTTTCACATCGTCATTCTAATTATCGATATTATTGATTTCATCACAACTGCTGTTCTCGTGATCTAAATCGTGATCTATTTTTGTTTTCAATTTGTTGGGATCAGTATATCCTGTAGCAAAATCAGCTTAACACATCGACTCATATTGCTTATCTCGCTTACAATACTTATGGATTATATTATTTTGATAGATTTCTGTTGAGTCAGGTGCTATTTTCGAAAGTTCTTTATTCCGTTTAACTACTCGATGTCTTTCTTCCATCGGGAAAGTTGGAATATATACTCCAATTCGAGATGCTTTAAAAAAAGGCAAATGAAGTACAAGAGCAGCAGCTTCTTGAGCTGCTAAAACTCTTGTGTTAACAAAAGCGTTTGCAAATTTCTTTACTTTTTCAAGGTTAGTAAGGTCTTCGTGAGAAAATTGCTCAATTAAATTTCTAAATAACTTTGCCATGTCATTTTCGACCTTTACTATGTAATCAGTTAAATAACTTACACATGCATATGGATCACAGATAAATTGTATATCCATATTCGACTTCAGTAAGCTTAAGATATCTAAAGTATACGCATTCACGAAAATTTCATTACTTTGGCGACTCAAAAAAACACGCGTCGTTCGCAAAGAATACCTAGCAGCATTAATATATTCAATTTTTGACATTTTGAGCTCTTCTAGAATTTGTGAGAATGAAATTTCTCGTGGTGATTTACTCAATTCATCAAGATAATTTTTAACTTTTTCAAAATCAGATTTTACTTTTTCAGTCCGTTCTTCTAACGGTAGTTTGGTTAAAATTTTAGTTTCAGGCATTGGCCATAAAGGATAATGAAAACGACATGTTTTTATATTTTTCGTACCTTTGTAGCACGTAAATGTACGTTTATGCAACTGACATCCCACTACATATGGGTTATCTTTGTCTAATCGACATGTTATAAATTGATCTATAAATTCAACGCATTTTTTTTCAGATTTGCTATCCTCACTATTATATCTCGGTGCATTTTTTAACCAGGCAACCATATGTCGGTGCAAAACCCCTTTTTGTTGAACTTCATCTTTATGAGTATAATCTTCAACATAATGTACATTAAAAGGACCGTCTTCTTTTTGGAGACATTGAATTATATTTGTGAAGTAACGATGAATGTATCGTGCACAAGTTACTGGATTATTGCGTATTAATAAGTCTTTTTCGTTAAGGTCAAGGCGCAGTGCATCACTCGAGCTAATTTTTTTGTTGTATTGTTCTTCATAGAGTTGTTGTAATATATGAACATTTTTGTGTAGATTGCATGAAAATGTGAAAAATCCGTTTGGTGTTCCAATTTGTGACATAGCTGCTATCAAAAACTTCTTTTTATCTTCCATGTAAGCTGGAGAACCAATAATTGGCGATAAAAATTTATATGCTTCATTTTTATTAACTAATTTATCGACTATGTTTCCGTCTAGAACATCTTTAGCCTTTAGAGATTCATTTTTGCAGCCTTTACGTGTGACGAAATTCATTGAATCTCTAGTTCGTTTCTGTACAGTCATTTGACCGAGCAAAAGAACAAAAGTTGGATCATGACGACAACGAGAGTCCTTATGAGTGAGCCAAAGCTTATGTCTTTCATTAGCAGTTAGAACTTTTGCTTCGTCAAAAGGTTCACCCCCGAAAATTTGTGGATGACAGAAAATTTCATAGTATGGGATACTATACATTGGTGTTGGAATTTTGTTTTCTCCCGGCGCAATAATTCGAGTAGACTCTGCCATTTCACGATTCTGATCAATAACTAAAACGTTATCACTGTCAAAGTTTCCATCGCATTCATTGTCGTCATCTTCATTTTCATAAAATTTTTGAAATAATTCATTTGCAGAATCCAAAAAGTATTTTTTATCATTTTTATCAACGATGAAAGGAAATTTTTCTTGAGAAAATTGGGAAAAAAATTCTTCATTTTCCCTAATACCATATTGTACATAGAGTGTAGATTTTTGTAAAAATTTCATAGATTCTTTAACATCTTTAACAACAATGTTCTCGGCCATATAGCTACTTTTATGGTCTTTTTTACGTTTAATTTTAATTTGAACTATTTGAGTGTTACTTCGGATTTTTAATAAAAGCAGGCTTTGAGCCTTGACTATAATATGACAACGTGTTAAGGATGCCAAATTATGAGCGAAGAACTCGACCTACTTTAAAATCGGACTTATTAAGTATATTTGGTCCTAGTCTTTCGACCAATAGACCGGGGACAAGAAACCTTAGTGAAGGAATGTGTAAATTAAAACATGAATTTAAATTATAAATAAATAACTATATTGTTACAAACAAATTTCGATTAAAAACAGTTAAAATAAAAAGATTGAAATCAAGGTTATATAATACAGAATTATTCGGAATTTAACTTGTTAACAAATACTAAGTAAATTTTAGATACGAATGACAATTATTTCTTTTACGCTGTATACTACAAAAATCTAATTATTTTGAACATGCCATCAATTAGGTGGCTTATGTGAGTAATACTCCAGCCTACTCTAGTTGAAATGACTGGTAGAGAATGTTTCTTAATGATACAGTACAAAAATATTAATATATGAGACATTAAATTTCGTGGACTTACTACATATTAAATGGCGATAATTTTACATGGATATTTTATTGAAATATGCGTTGATCGAAGGTCTTCATCCTTTGGTAAATAATTATTGGCCTATTCCTTACTTCATATTTAAAATCGACTATGTGTACATCTTTCATTGTATCAGGTTTTTAAAAACAAGGTGGCTAGCAGCCTACTCTTTACTATATGAAAATGAGATCACTTGGATATAGGAAGAATAACGGGTATTAAGTTCATAGTTCGGGACTCACGACACAACTGACTATTTTTGGGTCAGTTCGTTAGAGTTTCGGAAAAATGGGTGGTTTCTCAAACTTCTGTATTTGGGGGACATTCTCTTCCCACGTTCTTCCACCTCCACCCAAAAGTTTTCCACTTCCTTTCGGAAAACCATTGTTTTGGGGCCGCACTATCCCTTCCACATTGATTTCCCGTTTCCCTCTCTTTCAGTTCTTCACAACTCACTGCTCTTTTTTGTTAATAATAAATGTAATAATAGTAATAATAATAAAAGTAATTGATATTACTATTTTCATAAATCTTAATAAATAATTCGATTTATTTTTCCTTAAATTATTGTTAAATGAAATTTTCTATTTCTATTTTGTTTGAGTTTTATTCTAATATTTTAATATTTTATTTGTCTTTAAATTCTGATATTTTAATGTTTCATTTTATTTAAATTAAATTCTCATATTTTAATATTTTATTATTTTTAATTTGAATGTTACTATTTTATTTTATTGTATTTTCGCTTTAGTATTTTACTCTTAACAATATTTAAAATTGTTAAATTTTATTATCTACCTAAAACCTTTTAATTTTTATTTATTTAAACATTCATTTGTCTAGACACCATAATTTATTTTTAAGTATTTTTCAATTTAGAAAACATATCAGAAATGCATTACAATGGTACTATTTACTTTAAGTCTTATTTTAGAGTGCAGTTGTGATAAGAAGTGCGTCAACTGCCACTCTGACCATGGTGAGGATTAAAATTCCTTTTCACTTAATATAATATTCGAATATGAATTATGTGTTGAGACAAATTTTAAAAACTACAATAAAAGTAAAATAAAATGATAATAATATTAAAACTAAAAATTTACTCGGACGTAACATGAGCTTCTTCAGGGCGTCGAGGCAAACACTTCATCATTTCTCCCACATCAACTTCAACATTCACAATATTACCTTTAAGGGATAGTTGTGGATGAGCTGTATATTGTTGAAGAGGCACAATTTGCAAAAAAGGTAAACAAGGCGATACTAATATAACTCCAAGTGGACTTAAACGTTTTAAACAATCAGGAATTTCTACAAAAGAAAGATTTGTTGTTGCAGCTCTTATAGGAATATTAACTTTTCTTAAAGTGTTCCAACATTGATCACAAATTAACTCGGATTCTTTGAAATAATAAGCGTGTTTGTCCATATCATTAACGGTAATAATTAATCTTTTATAATCTGTTAACTTCTTTATACTATCATACAGCTGACGCATACAGCACGTACAAATTTCGGGAGTTTGACGTTGTTTTGCCAAAACACTTTGATATAATTTTGCAGGTTTTTTTGTATTTTTCATTCTTAGATTTCCTTGCGAGATTAGCTGAAAAGATTTCATTATATTTCAATAATTCATTCATACGTTCTTTACGTTTTGTTTCTTTTTGAAGCTGACGTAACTTAGGGCCAGATACTGGATCGAGTCGAGCTTTTTTACAGGCGATATTATTTTTATCACTGTGTAATTTACGTTTTTGTGGAACTCGACTTTGCTTTTTGTAAACCTTTCTTTTTTGTTCAGATTCTTTTTGTTTGTAACTGTCATTTTCACGCATTTAAGACATTTTTAATAGGTTTTTTTCTCTTTCTTTAGTAGTATAATTATCATTATCGCGATTGACTAAGTTGAGTTCTCTACTTTTTTTATTCTTGTCTAAACGAAAACTTTCATCGTTTTTGAAACGGTCGGAACTTCTTTGTTTAGATTGAGCATTTTCCACAAGTCGGTATTGTTCATCTGCTCTTAATGATTGACGTAAAATAGCTTGTGACTGACGTCGTTTTTTAAGAGATTGTTTTTTAGTTTTGGACATTTTAATTAGAGCACATATAAAAAACTTTGAATGTATAATCCAATATAAGTCCTATTTGATAAATGATTCGTAATATAGGTCCTAAAGACTGTGCGATTGATAAATTACGTGAACATCAATCTATCGTAAATATAGACTATGAAAAATTCTACTCTTGTAAATTATAAATAAATATAGTAAGAGTAGATTAATTAATAAAAACAAATACTACCAATTGAAAAATAACTGATTATATATCTCGATTTAAAGACACAACTGACAGATTAGAGTCTTTGAAGGTAGATTAGAGTCGCTAAACGCAGACTGGAGTCGCTAAATGCAGACTGGACTCGCTAAATGCAGACTGGAGTCGCTAAATGCAGACTGGAGTCGCTAAATGCTGACTAAAGTCGCCAAATGCAGACTGGAGTCGCTAAATGCAGACTAAAGTTGCCAAATGCAGACTAGAATCTCAAGCAGATCAAAAAAAAATTGAAAAGGATGAATCTACTATTTTTTAATCACTAAGAACTTTATTGTTTAGCTGAAATGTTACTGAAAAAAAGTCAAAGAAAATAATAATGACAAAAAATTAATTAAAAACAAAAAAAAAAACGTCAATAAAAATTGCTACATCCAAGAACAGTTTTTTTAACGAATTTACATGTTAGCTTTTCTAATATTGACACTTATATAACATGGATGTAAAATAATATCAGAGTATGAAAATTAAGAAAAGAAAAAACAAAAATGTAATAAATTATTAAATAAAAATAAAATCAATTTTATGAAACTGCAAAAGAAATTTTAAATTAGATAATTGAATAATGATCAATTCTTATAGAAATTTTTTCGAATTGTTTTTAATTAATTTTTTGCATTGAAAAAAAGAAAGTAATAATAAAATAATATTGAAAAAAAAAAAAAAATAATGATAAAATGATCAAACAATAAAGAATAATAGAAAAAGATAAAATACCTTCAAAACCGTTTAAGTATAGAACCAATGACTTACTTGAAAATTTCCTAAATAAAAAAATCACTTATCAAAACAAGAGAACGATAATCAAATGAAATAATAAAATGAAACTCAACAAATCAATCTCTACTATAGAAAAATTGATACATTAAATTTTTCATGATACCAGCATCGAAACTTCAAATTTCAGGGTCTTTACAGCCAGTCGAAACAAGCTAATTTCAAGCCAATGCTGCAAACAACTACTAGCAAAATCGTAATTCACAAATACCTGCATACAGCGGGCAGAAACATGAGTGTTTCTTGCCTTAGGAAGAAATGCAATTGTTTCTGCCCGGTGTTAGTTGTATTTAATGCTCATTTGCAGCCTTATTACTTTCATTTGTTTGCTTGTCACTTCAGCTTACTTCTTTCATATTTCAAGTGACAATTTTAATTAAGTAAATAAAATTACTAAAAATAAGTGAACACAATTTTTTTGTCTTATTTACTATCTAATAAGTGACTGTAAATCACAGATTGTTCGTTTCCTAACAGTTCTCCGCATCATCGGCTTGAAATAAACTTTTTTTTTTTTACTGGCTGCTGACACTGAAACTTGAATTCCGACGCAGGTCATCGTGAAAAATATAGTCTGTGATTCAGGATGAAACACGATTTCCGACTGCGGGTCAGCAGTTGCCTACGGCTCGGACACCTGACTTCACCATAGTTTGAAATTGTCTTGTTTCATCCCTTGTCACAACATATACTATTGTTAGGTATTATTTATAGAACTTGAATAATACTGGACTAAAATAAAAAATTTTAATTTACATATAGTTGACCTGATTCAATAGAAAATGTAATTAACAATGAATTAACAGATTGACACATATTTTTCAGATAACTCTGAAAATTAATAAAAATTCAATGTAGAAATTGGAAATTATTCAGCATCTGCCATATGGTAGATGCCAATTTCTGATATCAGTCTTATCACAAAATGGCATAAAAACTTTTTTGTAGGTAATTTTATTCTTTACAAATTATTGCCAATAAAATTTATCGAAATTCCGCATTGTTTTCTAGTTATTTTCATTTCAATGTCAAAAGCAATCAGAAAACTATTTTTTTAAGGGCTTGATATTGAAATAAAAATAACTAGAAAACAATCTGGAATTTCGGAAAATTTTATTCGTAATAATTTGTAAGAAATAAAATTACCTACAAAAAAGGTCTTGCGACATTTTGTGATAAGGCTGATAGTTTTGCCGGAGAAGTAAAAAGATTTCAAAATTTACTATAAATTTGACTTTGAGCTCAAATAACTTTTGAATAGTTAGATTTATCAAAAAATGATAAGAGACTTTTTTGTAGTGTTCAATTTCCTACAAAAATATAATATTTATCGTGCATAAAAATCCGTTGATTGGTTTGTGAGCTAGGAAATTAAAAAAAAAAAAAATTTCCCGTGGTGTTTAAATGGAAAATAGAAAAATAGATTGAGGCAAACGTTTATATGATTATTAAGAGCTCGGATTGGTACCGAAATTTTTATTTTCAGGTATACTTTCAATTTTTAGATAACTATTTTTATGTTATTAACACAAATATGAAATAAAAAAAAATCTTTATTTAAGCCCAGCATTTAACGAAGAATGAAAAAACAAAAAGATAGTTTAGCAATCGCTTTTAGTTTTTGCACGACACATGATGCGAAGCATCAGACAGTGCTTAACGATCGAAAAATTTTATTCGCCTCACTTCGGCAACTATTTCAATTATTATACCTTTTTTGATTCACGGAATTAAGATATATTGCATACCGTTTTAAAGATAATTTAATAGAGATTAATTCCATACTTTTCAAAAATTTATTTAGTTCATAAAAACGGAATTAACATCAAAATAGTTAAAAAAAAAAAAATGAGCATTATGAGTCGTGCACTTTTGGATTTTCCAAATTTTTTTTTTCTTTTATATTATTGGTCATACAGATATAAAAGAAACAAAAAAAAATTTTCATAAGTAATTTTTACTAACCTTTTTTTTTGTACTAGTAATACCAAGCAAAGAAATAGATGTCCAAAATGCCTCAACTCCTTGATATATTTTAAATTATTTAATATTTGATCGATAGACAGAACTATAATTGAGATAACGGTATTATTAGTTTATAGAATTTTAACAAATTATTTTTTAATGCGACGACTGAAGAATTAACCATGAATTGTTATTAAGAATTCCTTATTGTTTCTATCAAAACTAAAGTAAGCATTGGAACAATAACATAGAGGTCAGTTATCATTCATTTTAAATGATAAGAAACTATTATCGAATAAACTTTGAATAAATAAATTTTTTTTCTTTTTTTTTTTAATATTTGTATGATCAATGAATGATTCATAAAACGGTAATTTCTTTAATTAATGAAGAAAGAAATCATGGAATGATATACAGAAATTTTTTTTTTTCATTTTTATTTTTACTTATTTTCCTAACATCTGCTAACAGAAAACATAGAGGTCACTACTGGTTTTTATCTTTTGGAAGCTATCAGTTTAAATAAATGATAAAATTTTTTTACAATATTGATAAAAAGAAAAAAATCAAAAAAAAAAAAGTGTAACTCTTAAATTTACCTAGCCATTCGCAATGGGGACCTACAAATGTTTCAAAGAAAAAAAAAAAAATTTGATTCAATTACTGGATTTTTTCGCAAGTTATCATGTATACGGGTTTCATACTTGACGGACAGGAAATTTTTTTTTTTTAAACTATTTTGATGTTAATTCCGTTTTTTTGGACTAAATAAATTTTTTAAAAGTATGGAACTAATCTCCATTAAATTATCTTCAAAATAGTATGCAATCTATCTTAATTCCGTGAACTAACAAGGATATAATAATTGAAATAGTTGCCGAAGTGAGGCGAAAAAAATTTTTCGATCGTAAAGCACTCTGATTCTTCGCATCATGAGTCGTGCAATAAACAAGAACAAAAAAAAAACAATAATGAATAGTATGGATGGAATTCCATGGAAAGCCATACGAGTCTATGCAGAATCCGAAGAATTTGTAGAAACCCATGAAAATTGCTTACACTGCCTGTTGATTATTCAATTTCGGTTAATTAAAAAAATAATAATAAAATAATAAACTGTCAATGGACAAAAAGAAAACCGATCATACATAAAATAATAAAATTTATTCTTAATTATATTGAAAAAAACTTTAATGTTTTTGGTACAAACGATAAATATGAGATTCGTGTAAAAGAACATTTGCAACGTCGTTTTAAATTTAGTATTATAAAGTCAAGTTTTTTTTTTTATTTTTTTTATTATTGCAGTTACAAAGCCGATAACAATTAAATAATAATTAATACTATTATTTATTAAGTAGCACTTTTGACAAGCTTTTAAAGAGATTTAATATATCTGTAAAATTATTTGCTTCATACTTTATGATAAAAAAAGAAAAAGAGAAAAAGTAAAACTTGAATAAATTATTACTCAACTATCTTTCTCTATTTTTAAAAAAGTTGAAAAATAACAAGATGGTACTAAATTAATTATGAACATTAATATATAATAAATTAATAAATCATCGTATTAAATATTTTTTTTTTAACTGACAATAAAAGTTATAAAAATTAATAACTTAAATAGAATATATTATACTTTGTTTTAAGTAATTGTTAAGTTAGTTATTATTAAGATCAATCATACTTGTCTTTCTTAATTATAAGATAGGATACCTAGTACCCAACCAGGTAACTAATACCCGATCACTCATGTATTCGTATATCTATATTTTCTAAATTTTACTAAATATAGACATACAAATTCATCGAGTGATCGAGTACTAATTCCTTGATTGGGTATCAGGTCTTTTACCTTAAACTTAAATTTCTTAAATTTATTTCAATTAAATCATAAAAAAATAAAATTAAATAAAAAAAACAGAAAGTTCCACTGTAACTCAACTTATTCAAGTTGTATAAAAAAAAAAAAGAAAAAAAATTAAAAATTAAAATAATGGATATGAAAAAAAAAAAAAAAAAGAAAAGACAAGTATAATTGGTATAAACTTAACGATTGTTATGATATATGTAAATGTTCCCACCAGCATCCCCACGATAATTGGCACCACGCCCTCTTCCACCGCGATTATTTGAACCTCGTCTTCCATTCCAGTTTCGGCGCTGTGCACCCCCATTCTTCGTTCGCTTCATACCCTTGTACGAGTTATTATCTACAGTATGAATAATAAATAAATAAAAATAGATCAAAAAAAGAAAGAAAACAAAAAAAATAGAACATCCCTGCTTAAAAAATCCGATAGATTCTTATAAATGTATGCATAAGGCCCTATATTTTACTATAGCACTTCTCATAGAACTCATTCATTCTGATAAAATCTCTATGAGACTTTATGAGAATCTATTGGATTCTGTGAGATTTTCTAAATAGGGTATGTACATTTTTCATTAATACAGAAAAAAAAAACTGAATTAAAAAGATAAATATAACTCAAGTATCATTATTGTTATTGCTATAATTTCGATTACGACGTCGATCGTTAAAAATCGATAATGGATGGCGTACATCCTCCACAGCAGGCAGATCTGGTTGTGCGACTGGTTGAGCTGGTTGTGCAACTAGTAAAGCTGGTTGTGCGACTGGTAAAGCTGGCTGTGCAGCTGGTTGAGCCGGTTGTCCAACTGGTAAAGCTGGTTGTGCAACTGGTAAAGCTGGCTGTGCAGCTGGTTGAGCCGGTTGTCCAACTGGTTGAGCTGGTTGTGCAACTGGTAAAGCTGGCTGTGAAGCTGGTTGAGCTGGTTGTCCAACTGGTAAAGCTGGTCGTGCAACTGGTAAAGCTGGTTGTCCAACTGGTAAAACTGGTTGTGCGACTGGTCGAGCTGGTTGTGCGACTGGTTGAGCTGGTTGTGCAACTGGTAAAGCTGGCTGTGCAACTGGTAAAGCAGGTAGATGTGGCCAATGATTTCTTAATCTGTCCAATGCTTGATTGTGACCATTAACCAGTTCTAGTTCCCGCTGCGCCCATTGTTGCGCATTTCTAGCGTTTTCAGTTTCTAATCGCGCCACATATCGTCTCAAATCATTGAGCTGCTGTTGTATGTGATCTATTAAATAAGAAAAAAATAAATATAAAGAAATGAAAATAATTATCAGTTACTAAGCACTTAAAAGATTTTGAAAATTAATGAAAAAATCTTACTTGGCACAGACATTTTCGGCAATCAAAATTTTCAGTTCAAATTACTGCACCTGAAAGAAAAAACACGAACAATCATTTTTTTTTTGTATAGATATATAAAAAAAACTAATAAAATACTGAAAATAAACGATTGGAAAAAAAAATTTATGGTAAAAAAGACAAATAAGACATCAGTAAACCGTATGAATTAAAAAAAAAAAAAAAAAATTTTTAATTTAAAAAAGTGAGGTTATGTCTAAAGTAAGCCGAGTTCAATTTCAAATTGTTAATAAAAAAAAATAAAATAAAATATATCTATGTATATATATATTTAGCTTATTTACTATTAATTTTTTTTTTATGTAATTATTTTGAAAAATTACCAAAAAATTCTTAGATTCTAGAAAATTTTAAATTTAATATATAATATTAACTAAGTAATGGCTAACTTTAGTCAAGAACGGCGTACTGTTAAAGTTTAGCATATAGTACCTGGGAATTCCGAGAACTAACTGATGATGGCGAGTTTTCATCCGAACCATTTTAGAGCAATTTGGCCACACTGATAACCGAACTGACAAATGTACAGTCCAAATTTAACGTCGATTTGACAGCAACAACCCTAATAGACACTTTAACATGATACTGAAGTTAGCCGTTATCTAATAAGTTTTGGATTTTTAGAAAACGATGAATTATTAAAAATAAAAATATTTAAAAAAATTGCACCTGTAGTTTTTTTAATTTTCTACATGCGCAATTTTTTAGTTTTTTTTTTTTTTAAATTAAGTTGTCGAAAAAAAAAATCCAAAAATTTTAAACTGGCGGCTAACTTCAGGATCATACTTTAACTTGAAATTGACAGTAATTTGGCATTAAAATCGGCTGAAATTTGCTGCCTAAATTTGCTGACAATTTGACAGCAATAGTTAAAAAGAAAAATTTGCGATTAATTTTTGCTCAATTTAGAGGTAACCCTGATAGTCACACTTTGCTCAGCAAGTTTTGCAGTGAAACATTTTCGGCTAACTCAACGACAAGTTTCTGGCAATCCTTGACTGGATAATACTTCTGAGCAAGTCAATGCAAATCAACTGCTGTCATCTGAATGTAATTTTACAGAAAAACTTGCTGTCAATTTGAAGTGAAACTTTCAATCAACTTATCGTCATTGTCTGGCAGTAAAAACTTGTAGTCAAATTAAATTCAAGTTCCAGACAATTTACTGTCAATTTAACCATAACTGTATGATCTCCAACATTTTCCTTTAAGTTGACTTCAGAATACGGTGGTATAGCTTAAAGTTAACTTGCGGTTAAGGTGGCTATCAGGAAAATTTTTACTAGAAGAAAAAGTTGGTAGTGTTTATTCTTACCATTTTAGAATGTAAGTAAATTTATACATAAAAATTTCTACAATTTGACGGTAAAAAAATACTTAACAATTTTTCAAGTCAACTTAACAATAAATAGACATACAACTTTCGAAGTGAATTTGCATTCTAATTCGGGGAGTAAATTTACGTTAAGTTGTAGAGCAAGTTGTATAAAAATTGTCGTCAAGAAGAGAAAAGTTCGAAGTTGACGGACATTTGACGAAAAATTCAAGAAAACTTTTGTAAACTAAACTTTTGCTAAAGCAAACTGTGCTATGAGGGTAACTTAAATGTCCCAATATTTGACGTCAACTTGTTGTCAGTTCGGAAGTAAGCTTTTGTTCAAGTTCTTTCACGTAACTTTCAGGTAACTATTCCGGTAAACTTGCACTCCGATAAAAATACTATTTTACATATTGCTGATGTAATCCTCGACTAAAATTAATTTAATAAATCTAAATTCGCCTACTTTTTTTTTTGTGTAGAAGAATAAAATTAAATTAGAAAAAAAATAATAGAATAAAAAAAAAAAAATAATAAAATAATCAAATTTTTTTAAAATTCTGATTTTCGATGCCTGGGTTACAATAATCTATGCTATACATTTTTGAAGTATAAACTAAATCAACTATCACCAAACCTCAAAATCAAGAAATACTCATACTTACCTTATATTTCTTAAAATAAAAAAGTAAACTTTTTTTTTTTTATTTCATAGCTTTTTGTTTTTTTTTTTTTTTTTATTTATAAACTGGCGCCCACAGATCTGTACATTCAAATGCAAAAATTTTGAATTGAATAAATAAGTAACAAAGAAATTTCGACAGTGAGGCACACACAGCGTATTTGCGCTTGAGGTGTGCAATAGCGCTGATTTAACATGAGTAAATTAGTCGAAAAAATAATTTCGACAGCAAGGCACACACAGCGCATTCGCGCTTGAGGTGTGCAAAATCGCTCATTTCATTTTTAATCATTACTTTTATTTTATTATATAATATTAATGTACTTTTTCTTTATTATGGATTTTTATTCAACTTACAAATTATCAATTTGATTTTTTTATTTCTTATTTTCAGTTTAATATTTTTTTACTAACATTTTTTTTAAATATCCCGCCTTTTGTCTTAGATGTGACTCTTTTTTTCAAACATATTGGTACGATAGTGCTGCCACCACTAGTTGATAGAGAGAAACAATGAAAAAAATAATAACAACAGTAAAAATAGCAGCTAAATTTTTCACGAATAATCAGTTTTACGTCTTTAATTAATTACAATTAAACCAAAAGGATTCAGATAATGATTTTCATAAGGGTTCTTGGGATAAAAAATACAAAGAAAATAAAAAAAAATTTAGGCCGATTAATGGTGTCTATCGGGAGTTATCTTATTTCCGAAGATTCACACGTAACAACTGACAGCACTGAATACTTGCATTAAAATAATTTCTTTTAAATCAATCAAATAATAAATCAACTCAACACCGGTCCCAAATTATTTTGTATTAAATTATCTTTGTCCTTGTATACGATTAAACTCATTTTAGTGTAATAAAAAAAAATAGCGCTGATTTAACATGAGTAAATTAGTCGAAAAAATAATTTCGACAGTAAGGCACACACAGCGCATTCGCGCTTGAGGTGTGCAATAAAATATTAAAATGAAAATAAATCGATAAATGGAGACAAAAAAAAAAAAACTCGAAAAGAAAAATAAAGTAAAATAAATTCCAGGAATCATCTAAGTCTACTGAACAACAAAATGCCAAGAAAAAAAAAGATTGAAATTAAATAATCCAGGGACAGAAAAAAAAAATATGATAAATAAAATAAATGTTATAAACAAAAAAAAATCGGCTCCTTTTCACTGTGGGCCCCACGTTGGGCGCCAATTTGTAACGTAAATTTTACTTATTACTCGATAAACTCAACAAAATTATACATAAATCATTACCCAATAAAAGTACTCAATTATTCGAACTTAAATTACACAAAATCGGCCTACGTTACACTTCGCCCACCGATCACTCCTCTCATTTCCTCCAGATCCTGACAGGCGCCAGCCGACTTTTATTTCCCCGGTATCGGCTACCGGTCTAAACGTACACGTAAATTAAAACCTAAAATCTAAATCCTTCGGAGATGAGAGAAATGGACGGTGGTAGCGGCATGTCCTGGTGCGCTCAGTATGCTAGGTTGTGGAGAGAGGGTCGCGGTTCTTTTGACGCGTAAGAAGCCAATTAATCACATTCAAATTAAAATAAAATAAAGAAAAGGAAATAAAATAGAATACCGTACAGATGACGCGAGAGTGACGCGGAGGGCCCAAATGGCCCGCGGTCGAGTACTCTCGGTCCATCAACCGAAGAAATACCTGAGTACGCCATCGGGAACCTCTCGTGGACGACGAATCACAAAACTCAACACAATAATTAATAAAATAATGCGGTAATTTGCGACAACAATTTACACGATAAACGGCTCCAAGAGCACAACTAACTGAGCCACAAGCTTCAAACGACGACAGTCTAGGGTTGCGGTCGAGGTCTATCTCAGAGACTCTCCGACTCGCCACCACTCACTCCCAAACTCTAAACTCGACTCCTGGGTCTGCTCGTACCCGAACGATTCCGAATCCCAACTCTCTGACACCGTGGTCTTTTCTCAACTACTCTTCTCTTTCCTCCCACTCCATTCACTCGCACGCTCTACTACTTTCAATCACTCTCACATCCTCGCTTCTCCATCCATTCTTCCGCCACTACATACAAGCCGTGGACTCACAGGTCTTCCCGAAATGACACTCCCTGTGATGTCCGAAGTTAGCGAATTTTTAGCTTCCTCAAGCATCGCAAACGAGGCCTGCCATCCCCAAATAAACGTAAACATACCCCTGCTAACCCCAGGTATCAACACGAAGGGGCGGCGACATCTCAGTCGCTCCTCCGTGATTACCACGTCAACCCTGAGGGCTAGGCCTAGGCCTAGTCGTCATCACTGGTTGGGAGGCACGTTATCTTGGCCACTATCCACGACACAGCTAGACATCCCCTGTTAAATCCACGCTCCATCACACAGACACTCCAAATCATACCCCGTACCGTACACTTACTCGTACTTTCAACACACTTAACTCACCGCACATACATACTCGATACTTTTAACTCTTCATCTACTACACTCAACTCGACACACATACTAGCTCTATCTCGTCTTAACACACAGATTCACACTTACTCCATCCTCAACTCTACCTCCTCGGTAATGTAACGTCACAACTTGTATATTATCTATACAATGTTGTGTCAAATTAACTATCTGAAGTTCTTTAAGAAAGTAAGTCGTTGTCTTTTTTTACCCTCACTCTTAGAAAATGAGCCTAATTCCATACCATGACTACATACTAACATGTATCACAAGATATTCATGTATGAAATTAACTTATTCGATCGATTGAGTAAAAAATCTACCTTCCATTTCGGCTGCCGAATGGCTTTTTTTTTTTGAAGTGAAACTTCTTTACGGAGGGTAAAATTGAACTATTTGAGGCGGAAAGGGGGAGGTAGCACCAGAGGAGAAACATTGAGTGAAAGTTTAGAATAGGTGAGAAGGGGAATTGCTTGTATAGCAAGCCTTATATATTTTAAAGAGTGAGGGGAGTTGAGAACAGTCGAGTAGAATGGACGAGTGTAGTGCGCATGCGTCGTAATTTAACCACGTTATTCATATATGAATATATATAAATAAATATTATATATATATATATATATATATGTGTATATATATATATATATATATATATATATATATACAATATTGGCCATTAGATCTTGTCGAGTAGAGTATAGCTTCTGGAATAAAAAATCGCTGAAAATCAAAATATGTTTAAATAGTTTTCTACTAAATGTAAAAATATATTTATACTAATTGAATGTAAAATTATACATATGTATTGTAAAATAAGTCACTAAAAAAAAATATGGTCAGTATTTAAAAATTCTTAAATAATTTTTGTGTGTACTTGAAAATATCTATAGTTAAAAAGAACTAAATTGAAAAGTTAATATAAAGTAATTTCTATAAATAAAGACACACCTCCGTATAAATTATTGTATAAAATTTAATTTCTATAAATAAAGGTTCACATGCATATAAATTACCGTATAAAATTTAATTGCAATAAATAAACACATAAAAAATTAAAAATAACTGTAATTATAAAGGTATAAAATTATTTAAGTACATTTAAAATATTTTCTCCAATTGAATAAATGAATAAACGAAAGTATGTAATTTCAAAGAGAACTAAAAAAAAATTACTATAAAAAAACAAATTCTAAAAACAAACATTCGCATAACTAAACACGTATATAAGAAAATTAACTAAAAATGAACATCTCGATAAATAAAATATCTATAAAAAATTAATTGTTTTTGAACATCTCTATAAAATATAATATCAAATTAAATTTGATTATAGATATCATATTTTATAGAGATGTTCAAAAACAGTTAATTTTTCATAGATATTTTATTTATAGAGATGTTCATTTGACATAATTTTTTTATATCCATGTTTAGGTATGCAAATGTTTGTTTTTAGATTTTTTTTTTTATAGTAATTTTTTTTTGTTCTCTTTAAAATTACATACTTTCATTTATTCATTCATTTAATTGAAGAAAATATTTTAAATATATTTAACTGGTTCTATACCTTTATAATTACAGTTATTTTTAATTATTTATGTTTTTATTTATTGAAATTAAATTTTATACAGTAATTTTTATGAATGTATATCTTAATTTATAGTAATTACTTTGTATCAATTTTTTAATTTAGTTCTTTTTAATTATAAATATTTTCAAATATACACAAAAATTATTTACAAATTTTTAGATAGTGACCATGGTTTTTTTTTAGTGGTTTACAAATCTAGAGATTTTTTTTATTGGGTCTTTTTTCATTCCGTCATTTTACAATTCATATACATAATTTTACATTTAATTAACATAAATATATTTTGAAATATTGAATTTTCTTCACTGAAAAAAAGATTTATTTATCCCAAATAAATCAATTTATTTGTGACTTTTTTTTGAATATTTCTTTATGACAAATAAATATATTTGGCAAAACTAAAAATGACAGTTGACTCAAATAATTTTATAAGTTGAGTGAAATATATAATTTATTTGAACATATTTATTTGGCACAAATAAATATTTGGTTCCTCAAAATAAATATAAAATATTTGAGGTAAGTAAATTATATATTTGTAGTAAAGATATTAAATTTGTGACAAGTAACGGAACATTTGGCGCTACTTTACATATATTTGAAGCACCCATCGTCTCGATGACGCTTATAACCACTGCATTTATATAAATAAAAGTTGCTTGAATTCAAATGAATTAAAGTGTTTACATTTATGATGAAGAAATTATTAATTACTGGGGGATTAAAACGAATCATCTCTAATCTTTACGGTAAGTTATTCTAACAATTATGTTGAATATGTATAAATGTGAATTATTTGTTTCTATTTCTTTTAATTTTAAATCTATAATTATTGCTCTTCCATGTCCTAATATTTAAACAAAAAAAAAATAGTTTTCATTATTTAATTACAATAAATCAATTAAAGTTACAATTTTAATATTTTTGTCTTGTAATAAAAAATAATTACTAAATAATAACCTAAACTATCATGATCATGATACATCCAATGACTAATCTAACCTAAAATCATAAATTGACATGATGAAATTTTATTAAATTGATCATGGAAAATGTTTAAACAGTATTGAAAAATCTTAATAATTATAAGTTATTTTTATTAATCACTATATAACTAAGCTGTCGTTGGTTGGTGCTTACAAGTTAAATCAAATATTTGTAACAGATTGTCAACTATCGGAGTTTCCAACCTACACATATTTGTCGTGTATTCATTTCTTCTTCTTGTTTTTGGAATTATTAAAGAATTCACATTGTTATTTGTTTATGCGAGAATTTTATTATTTTCTGGATTTTTAATTATTAATTTCGCAGACAAAGGTATCGACGACCTTGATACTCGTGGGAATTATTAATGTATGGTTCAGATGCTGATGGAAATGGTGTGATTGAAGACATGGGTTTAATGCTAAAACTGCAAAAAAAAATATCGAGAGCATGTATGTGACACCTAACTGATCCTATCCTTCTACAGTGCAATCCTTTTTTATTGTCATTTTACTATTTGTTGTTATATTTTTTTTTTTCATTAATATATTTTATTTTTTTTTTTTTTCGTTCTTTTAAGTTATCTGTACCAAGTGGAGTATTGAAAAAAAATGAACAGAAGAATAATAACAAAATTTCACTATTTTGTTCAGCCATTGATTCAAATATTATCGCCAATTTAAAAGAAGGAGAAATTGCAACTGTCAACTTAGATTCATTTTCAACTTTGTATAAAACTAAATCTGATGATCTAAATAATTCCATTTTTTGCGTAGAATCTGAAGCGAATGGGGATTCATTATCATCAGCTCCATCGTTAGAAGTTCATGAACTGACATCAAGTAAATCTTGTCGTAAAAAAATTAGACTGTAAAAACATTTGTAAAGTTGTCTTGGAAGTAGATATTAAAGTGCTTCTGAGTGAACATCCAATAGGACATGCAATTTTGTTAATATATGAACAAAGACAAACTTTGTCTCCTACGTGCCAATCTCATTTAGTGACAATAATTGTTACTTACTTTTTATATTACAAAGACATGTAAGTTAAATTTTTTTCGTAATTGTAAGTAAATTGACGACATAGTTCTCATTCTTAATATTTTTACAGATATCTGCAAAATGATGACTTTAACTTAATAGCCGATAGAATTATTGATATTTTCCCTAATAAGTGTAAAGAACTGTATTATGTTCCACCAATTTTAAAACAATATTCAAAGAGAAATAAGTCGTAACTTGCTCGAGGTAAACTTTTCGACAAATATAAAAATTTGAGAACTTTTATTCTGAGTGCAGAGAATAAAATAAAGAATAAACAAACAGTATTTGCAAGAGCTACTGTTTTTACTAATAAATTATTGGAAGATAAATATTGTTCAAATCACAAATTTTTGTCATTGTAATTTTAATAAATTATTGTATATTCTATATGGAAAAATTTATGTTTCACAGCTGAAAACAGTAAAAAATGGTTAGTGCACAATCGAGACACTAAGGAAGTTTATAGCCATTGGGATTGATCGTACTCACTAAGAAAGAACGATTGTAAAAATAGCATCTACGTAGATATTGAAGAAATTTATACGATTTGGCCTATTTTAAAAGAATCAATTGGAGTAGAACTAGTATGAATATCAAACTTTATTCTCACTTTTTCACCACTGGAAATAATAATTTTTATTGTGACATAAGTTGAGTAAATATAATTTTTTGTTTACTACAGATTGAAGTCGATTTTTCAAAATCATTTAATGGTAAGGAGAATTTAATTACAAACAACTGGACTAATTTCTTTACTGAACTTTGTAAACTAAAAAAAAATTTAATATCTGATAATAATATACATTTTCAATAGCTTAAAAGTGCAAATATTACTAATCTTAAGTACAAAAATTATTTTCAACTATTTAATAAGATTCTTTAGTACGTGTGTCAATGATTACTCGTTTTATTTGTAGAAAGTAAAGCTACTGGCCAGTGAAAACATATGCTGCGCAATACAGTGGGTTATATTAGACATCAAAACTGACTACGATTCTCGCATACCTACAGTGTATGACATCGTTCATAAGATAAAAAAAAATAACTAGTTTTACGAGGATCGGATTAATCTTTAATTTTTATTATAAAAATTTTATTATTTATCAATCAAACATGTATTGTCTACTTTGTAATAAATTTAGGCTAAACAACTCCGACGATATAACCAATCATATGAAATTCATTCATCCGTTTGAGCTACATTATAATTGCGTAAACAAGAAGTGTAATCAACTGTTTACATCACTTCAGTCATTGAAAAAACGTCTTTTAAGTGATTCAGGAAGAATGTGTTTATTGTATGACTCGATGATTCCGAATAATGTCACAAACGAAAAGCCGACGAAAGTTGTTTTATCTTTTTCAACAACATCAACTTTAATTGGTGATGATGATGGTGGTGGACGAAAGAAAATTCGTCTAGTAGCATGTAAAACTGTTATTACTAAAGCTAATTCAACAGAAACAGAAATTTTATCATTTGTTGGTAAAATGTACAGTAATACATCTATTCCAAGATCAATTGTTCAAGATATTACTGATAATTAAAAAAATGTCATCGAAAGCATCACTTTAACTTTAACAGAAGAATTACAAAGTTTTATACCGAAAGAATATCATAAACTTATGGAAGATTGTTCGCAACAGAATTTTTTAGAAATTTTTGAAACAGAACATAAAAGAATAAAATTTTTAAAGGAGAAAAAATGTCTTATTCCCCCTGAATCGTTTGTAATTGGTGAAATTCCAGATAATAAAAAAGTAAACGAAACTACTGAGCTTACATTCAAAAAGTGGTCAACGTATAGTAATGGCCAAAGTTTTAAAAATATTTTTTGAACTGCCAGAAGTATTTGCATTGATAAGAAATTACATTTTGCAAGAAACTTCTGGTAATAATGATAACGTTTTCACTAGTCTGTTTCAAGGTGAACTTTGGAGAAAAATGTCCAAAGAATTTAAAAATAAACTAGTCGTCCCTCTCTATTTATACGTTGACGAGTTTGAAGCCTGCAATCCTCTCTCTTCTGCTGCAAGTGTTCATGAAATTGGTGCACTCTATCTATCAATAGCATCAATACCACCAGCATTTCCATCACGATTGGATAATGTTTTTCTTTATCAATTAATTCATAGTTCAGATAAATATGAATTTGGCAATGAAAAGTGTTTTAATTATATAATAGATGAATTAAAACTACTATTCAACACAGGAATAACTGTCAATATTAATAGTGAAGAGCATCAAATATACTTCGTAGTTATTGCTTTATTAGGCGACAATTTGGGAATGAATAGCTTATTCGGATTTACAGAAAGTTTCCGAGCTCACTATTTTTGTCGTTTTTGTCGAATTGCAAGAGATCTTTGTTGTGATAAACATGAGGAGGACGAAGAACTACTAAGAAATAAAAATAATTATCAAGAAGATGTTGACTCCTTATCACCTGGGGTTAAAGAAGAATGAGTCTTCAATAAATTACCATTTTTTCATAATACAACAAATAATAGTTGTGACATTATACACAATCACTTTTTAGGAATTCGTCGTTACGATATGGCACAAATAATTAAACATTGTGTATCGAAGCATTACTTTACGTTAAAACACATGAATGAAAGACTGAAGTTTTTCGATTATTCTGAGACTGACCATGGTAATTGTATGCCTATAATTAACGAACGAAATGTTGAAAATGGACACCTTATCGTGACTGCAGCCCAGATGTCTTCTTTGGTTAATTATTTTGGAATTGTTGTCGGTGATCTTGTTCCTCCAGACGAATTAGTGTGGGAACTATTTTCAACATTATTTGAAATTATACTTTTAGTAACTAAAGCAAGTATTTCTAGATATAAAATTTCGTACCTCAAAGAATTACAGAAAATTCATAACGAATTATACCGTGAGCTGTTTCCGGGTAATTTTCCAGCTAAATTTCATCTCATAGTACATAACGCTCGCTGTATAAGAACCTTAGGTCCTTTGAAACATTTCTCATGCTTCAAATTTGAAGCTTTTTATCAATTATCAACCAGATATGCTCGAGTGGTCAAGTCCAGAAAAAATATTACTTATCCCTTCGCTTTGAATCTGCAATTATTTTGAGTTTTCGTTTTTTAACCAAGATGGCATAAGCCAGAGTATAGAATTAAGTGCGGAATCAGAATTATCTTCGTATATTAAATTAAAATATTCGCAAATTTTAAGCGAAAATGCGTGTGAAGTGTCGTGGATAAAAATAAATAGTACCTGCTATAGATTAAGTCATGCTTTATATCTAGGTGTTTTTATTGATGATCCAGTATTTGGAGTCATAAATCATATTATCAGCAATAAGAAGCATGAATTTTTTTTTCTAATTAAAAAATGTGCGACTGTAGGTTTAAATGACCACATGAAAGGATATGTGGTATTATTTCCTGATTAAAATACACCAGAAGAACTTTTATTTTTTAATATTAATGATTTTATTCGCCCAATTAAAATTCATGTCACAGCTGATGGTGATTATATTATATCGAAGGATGATTTGTATTATTAATTGTATAAGTTTTGCAATGAAAAATTATAAAATAAAACTTTTTTAAATTTTAGAGTAGCTACAAATTATTTAAACATATTTAGATAACCTTAAGTATCGTAATAAGTCAATTATTTACATCAATTAACATTTATTTGTAGCAAATAGATCATTCCTTTACCACAAATAAACCGCTTATTTCATGCAATTAAATTGCTCAAATATATTATATCTTTCTCACAACTCAATATTTATTTGGCCATATCCAAATATATGATATCTTTGGCTCAAATAAATCTTAGTTGGCTCAAATAAATTTTTTTTTCTGTATTCTTACAATTTAGTGTTTTTTAAATTTTGACATTTAGTAGAAAACTAGTTATACATAGTTTTATTTTCAGAGATTTCTTTTTTCCCAATGCTATACTATCCGACAAGATCCAATGGCCAATATTATATATACTTGATTACACTGCGCGCGCAAGTGTGCGTGTTAACTGAACTATTATATGAATTGAATAAATTCTATTAATTTATATAATAATTCAACAGATTAAATTCACTTTATTAAAAAGTCATATAAAACTTCCCGGTGGAGGCGAGCCCCCACCAGGAACAGCAAATGTTTCTTATTTTTAAATTATAGTTATATATACGAAAACAGTAAATAAAAATATATTCGTGTGGCGGGAGTCCTCACAGCATATATATATGTATATTATTAGTCAGTAGATAATTTTCATAGTCAAGTAGATAATATAATACCCGCAGTGAATTAATCCTTTGGTATATAGTAATAAAATAAGTAGTTTACATATGGTACAGTCAAAATATAATATTTACGTCACCCCTTTCACCACATGATAATTGTCCAGCATTGCATATGGCGAAAGAGGTGAGCTTAGTCATAAAGGTAATATCAAAGTTTATCAATTTTTCAACCGATACACATACACAATAATAAATAAATAAGTACAATAATAGAATACGTGTGTGTATGTATATATATATATATATATATATATATATATATATATATATATATATATATATATATATATGAATAGATAGTGTATAGCGCGTAGCAATGACGACAAGGGCAACAAACGTCAAAAGCAGTGGCTAGCACGCGAGTAATAATAGTTGTTAGTTAATTAGCGGTGGCGGCGATCGCAGTGGTGGAGGCGTTAAGAAGGACGACAGTGGTCCATAGGTCAGGTCCGTGTCAGGGCGGACGCACGAAGCATCCTCGCTTGGCGCCACGGTACCAGCATACTGTCTTTGGCCAGACAGATGCTCCACATATATGTCTCGCGCCCAGCGTATGGTCTCCGACACAATGAGTCTTCTCATCAGACGAGCACAGTACGATGAAATACTAAGCGCCCTCAGAACCGGCTCATTGTTTGGGTCCCACCTGCCTAGAGAGCCGACAACGATCGCGTCAGTTCGCACCTGATACCCCTGTGCCTTCAATGCAGTAGCGAGCTCATGATACGCATCAATCTTCAATTGACGCGCATCATCAGAAGCAGCGCACTGGTTCTCGAAAGCCACAGTGACATCTACAATGAGCACTGACTCGGCCCGTTCGTCCCTAACAACAATGTCAGGTCTGAGACGTGCCAGATCCCCATCAACTCCCTGAACGCGCTGATTGACACGCATCTCTCCCGCCGCCCTAGAGGCTCGTGATATCCTGTTTAGGATGGAGTTATGCCTCAATTGGTATGCCGCTAAATGTGTCATACAGTGATTCAAAACATGAGGAAGGGATTCCAGACTATACCCGCACACTCTGCAGCGTTTATCTCGCTGCCCCCAACGAATTGCTCCATTAAGAGGCAAAACGTCCTGGCGCGCGCGATGGATAAACCGCCACTCTGCGAATCGGATATATTTACCATCCCGTAAACAGAGATTGCTCTCACGATTACGGGCAGTGACCTGCCATACCTTACCCTGGTCCTTCTTCACTGTAAGGGTCTCGAAATGAAATTGTTGGGCAGCCTTTGTTAGGCGCCATATCACTTGTGAACGTGAGCCGGGACCAATTAAAGCATAACGCCCCTCAACGTCCTTGCACTCAGTTCTCGAGCTCTTGATTAACGTCGCTCCATTCCCACGATAGGCCAAACCGACTAGATGGACGCCTAGTAGAGACCCGCACCCTCGACCATAGACTGGGGTCACCTTGGTTCCGCACGAACGGTCCTTCCAGTGAACCCGAAAGATACTGTGCAATTTCTTGCATCGAAGGTTGGTGAATCGTACGTCTCTGGACCGCTTGCTCAAGTGAGGACTTTGCGATTTCCGCCACTTCAGGGTCTTTACAGGATAACATCCTAAAAGCTTGAGTGATGACAGAAATGTCCGCTAGGTCCGCAAGTGGGAGGATACCACCTCCCCCCTTCCAAGGTTGCAAGTACACTACTTCGGCACTTGCGCGCTGTGGAAGGTGCATCCAGCCCTTCACCAACTTTCTCAGCACTTTATCAGCCATAATCAATGGTGTCTTGTCGACCTTTCCTCCCCGCAAGATATAATCAACCCGCGGCATAATAAACGTCTAAAGAGCGTCTATCTTTTGCCACGGGGCAAGAAGAGACCGGTCGATGGATCTAGCATCAGCTAGCATTTTACCTATCGTAGCAATGGGGGTCTGATTAATGTTAAAGCCCAACGGGACGCCCAGGTAATCATAGGCCTCGCCCTCTACCAATGACTTTAGTTGCCCACCGTCAATGTTGAACTTGGTGTCGAGTACACCACGCTTGTTACCCTTGCCGGATACGTGCAAGGTAACACATTTTGAGGCGTTGAACTTAATGCCAACCCTTTTAGCGGCAACACTGACAGCCAGCAACATCTGCTCCATATCCTCCACACTATCAGCAACAAAACAATAATCGTCGGCATACGCTCGTGAAGCGACCCGCTCAGTCTTTATTAACATATAGCCCCGATTAAGCTCTTCTACCGCTCGAAGAACAGAATCAGTGCCAACGTTAAAAACAATCGGAGTAGCCGGACAACCTTGTTTAGTTCCTCTCATGAGAAGAACAGGCTCAGTAAAGCCCTCGCTGGTACGAACCCTCGTCGTGCACCCAGTATAGAAGCTCTTTATCAGGTTTTTAAACACTACAGGTGTTCCAATCCCTTCAATTGCATCATATATCACCTCATGCGGGATGGATCCAAAAGCATTGGAAGCGTCCAGACAAGCGATGATAACATCCTTACCCTCACGCGCTCCATCCGTCAAGACCCCCTGAATTACATAGTTGTGTTCTGAACAACCTTCGTACTTCAGAAAGCCTTTCTGAGATGAAGTAAGCCTATTCCCATTGACAACAAAGTTCGTCATGCGATCAGCAATCAAGGCGGCAAAGAGCTTATATATGGTGTTGCCCATCGCAAGAAGTCGCCAGTTCGACAGGTCGTTTCGGTCTCCTTTCTTGTAAATTAGTACAGTGTTGGAGACTTCCCACGACACTGGTATGGCCCCTAGACAGCAGCACGCATTGTATGCGGTGGTGAGCAGTCCGGAACCAGGATCCATCCTCTTCAGGTCACTGTACTTCAGACCGTCGAGGCCAGGTGCAGTGTCCTGCATTCTGGCTAACCTCCGGCTGACCTCAGTGGCCGAAAGACGAACGATCAAGGCCTCGGCCAACTCACCGCCTTCGTCCAGTGGCCATACTTGTCTTGCTGGCAACCCTGCATCAAAGGGGGAATCGTCGGAGTACAATGTGCGGAAGTACCTGTCGACATCATCCTTAGGCACCTGGCAAAAGGGTGATGGGCCTTCAAGCACCTCCTGCATCGCTTTCCTACGATTCTCCCTGTACAATTTTTGAATACGGGTAGCAGAACGGATCCTACCACCGTTACCCAAATCTTGTGGGCCTTCGCGATCAAAATTGCCTCCTTAATTACGATTCCCCGTTCGACCTCCAGGTTGCCCACGACCCGCTGGCCTGGATTCTGTGGTGCCCTGAAAAAACACAGTTCCCTGTCCATCTCCTCCTGTTCGTCCCAGGATTCAGTAGCATTAGCCATCGCAATGAGGTCTTGACGCTTATTATCACGTGAGACTACTCGCGTAGGCCCAGCCAAACTCCATTGGGTCGGTTGTCACTGGTTGTTACGGCTCTGTGGGGGGTGGGGATTACGACGCGTTGAGTTTCTTG
>OZ024706.1:17401328-17460705 GCA_964016945.1 Microplitis deprimator | reverse complement strand
TGCCACTATTGCTCGCGCTATTAGGAGTGTCCGCTCTGCCGCCACCAGTCGTGTAATTATTGTTTATACTGGATGTGTTAACTGGATTATTGTCTAGACTATTGTTTATTATATTACTATTGTTATTGTTGTTTTTAGATTGACTAGATAGGTTATTGATTGGTGTATTAATGCTGGTGATGAGCGGTGGGTAAGTGGTGACGGCAGGGCTGACAGTCCTAGGGGCGGGAGGCGTAGCCATGTATGGGGGTGAATTTATGACAATTTGGGGGAACAGGTGCTGCTGTCGTTGGTCCACGTCGCCCGCCGATGATGTTGGAGTTGACGTTGACTGCTGCTGGTGGTTGCTGTTCCCCGTGCTCTTGGTATTGTTATTATTGTGTCACGTAACGATTCATATTATTCAATTTTAATTAGTTGCAAGTTTAAATATTTTAATTTGTAAGTTTGAATTTGAATCGTTGCGTGGGCATTTCGCCATTCCGCCGGCTGAGACAGCAGTCCGTTCGCGATACTAGCGCATGCGCGCAGCGTGTGAGTGAGCACGTGTATGAAATTATTTTATTTTGATAATTTAAAAATATAAACAATTGATTTCTGTTAGTTTAAGTTTTGTTTAGGATTTTGAAACATTTGGGATGCATAATCCAGTGCCACATTATGCCCCAACTATTGTTTATATTATCTTTTTTTGTCAAACTTGTCATCGGATAATTTGATGTCATTGATGTATTGGTGAAAAGTATTGACCGCCGGGTAGGGGAAAAATCAATACTTTGTTGACACGAATTAGATGATTTGAACTAATTATTATTTAATTTATGGGATAAGATAAAAATACGAACATATTATAAATAAATAGTACATGCATTTGAATAATTATTCATGTATCATTCAGGGGTGGAAAAATCATCTGTATATTTTATATTTTAATTTAAAAACTAGCCCAGGGCTAGGTAAAAAAAAATAATCATAATAGTAAATTAGGGCGATTATTGCGCCACGTGAGCGACCAACAGGTGGAGGATAGGATAATTAAATCAGAAAGATACGGGCTATTGTTGCGTACGGACACTGTCTGAAAAGTGAAAAATTATTATTGCTGATAATTAGTAGTTTTATTTATTGGAAAGTTTCTGTTGATATTATTCACCGGGTGAATAATAGTGTGTACTTGATTCCTACATATTATTTGGCTGATATTTGGAGATTTATGAGTAAGTACTTTGTATTTCTTTCGTCGGATAATATTTTTCACGTGATAACTTCCCCCGATAGTTGTTGGTCGCCGCGGAGAGTATGATTAATGAATATATTAATATCACTGAATGATACACGGAATAATTATAAATAATTATTGTTAAATAGTACCTTTTGTCATATTGTATACAGTATCCGGATATTTCTATATAAATATATATATATACATATATAAAACATATACGACGTAGGGGGACGTCGCCGATATACATAAATATATACCTATAGTATATATATCTATAGAGCGCATGCAGTACTTGAGTAAATTCCTCAAGTACTGACATCATCTTTCGGGTGAAAAATTCCTGAATTATCTTAACTAAATAATATTATTATTTAAAATAATCTTTGGGATATTATTATTTATATTTATTATTATTTAAAATAATTAAGTAACTTTACTTTTTTCATTTTGATTTATCTACCCCAGTAGTCAAAGATTATTATTCTGCTTACTATTAATTATTATCTACAAAGAGAAAATATATGATTTGTTTGTGTGTGAGAATTAAAAATTTCGTGTCTTTCTCTCTCTCACAGGTGTGAGAGATATATTAAATGAATTAAAAATATTATCATCATTTATTCTTATTAATAAAATTGAATTATGTTATTATTTTCTTAAATTGAGTATAAGTATTAAGTTTAAATAAGTTGTGTGAATTTTGTGTGATAAGAAATCACCCCAGTGGTGAAAAATTTATAACTTATATATATTGTAAAATATCATTATTTTTTATTGTTTATAAATATAAACAATCGGAAACCAACAGCTGTCGGGGAAATCTTAATATTTATTTCTCTGGATCTTTTTCCTACTATTTTTCATTTATTTTTCCTGCTCTTATTTATTATTTATATGTCATTATTTGTTGTTTATTTACAATTTTGCTATTATCTGTTTAATTTATTGTTTCTGTGTTTTATCAGCCTTGTCACAACTGCTTGCTCGGATTTTCCCTCGTGAATTCCCCATGAATAATTTTTGTCCGTTTTAAATAAACGGTCTGGCGCCTGCGTGCACTAACCCAGCCTGAGGAGCTGGTTCAGGCACACTCATTATTTATTATTTTTCATTCAATTGCTCAATTAATTCTGGTTGGAATTGATTATTTATTTATAATTTACCGAACACTTATATTTATTATTTTATTTGATCTCGGTATTTATTATCATTTATTATTATCTATTTATTACGCGTGGGCGACCTCATACGATATATTGGACTGTTCCGCGTCTCCGTCGCGAAATTTCAGCACGATATACGTTATAATTGTTATCGTCGATGGCTCCTGTAGCCACCGTGTGCACCGATTCAGCCTCTCTGATGGGGTCCAGTCTGCTCGACGTTGATGGAAGTGTCGTTGGGCTGCTGGATATACGGGGTGAAGTAACAGAGCCCCGTATTACTGTAGTTGTAACCGTGGCTGTGGTAATAGCCGCTATTTCTGTTGATGTGGCAACGACTACATCCTTTCGTGGACGACCAGGTCCTCTTCTGGATGGAATTAGAGTTGGTGGGGCAGATTGTGCCCTTGTACCCCTGGCGACTGTAGCAAATGACACTGCTGGCGTCACCAGGGTAGCAGAAGATGTCGGTTTGCTCGAAACTGTCGGAGAGGGCACACTGCCTGCCCTCATTGACCTGGTCAGGACTCGTGATGGTGGTGAAGGGGCCTTGGAGACGGTCCCGCCGCTGCCAATGCTCTTCAAGGTGGATGGTGAGAGTTTTTGAAGCCGGACTATTACCTTCTTCTTCTGAAGTAAAACATTGGAAGCCACGGTTGGCCCGCTCTTCTTAGGCAAGACTGGACACGTATAGCTTGTTGTTGTTGTTACAGAGGGCGTTGTTGTTGTTGTTATTATTGTTGTTGTTATTGATTTTGGGGTTCTTAGGCGACTACGAGGAGCGTTGCCGGCAGCGCTAGAGCTTACCGGTGGGGCACTGGCTCCCGTGCCCGCCGGACTTCTGGAGATGGTGGATGAAGCCGCAGGCGACGGACGTGTTGTTGGCCTGCTAGGGGGGGTACAAGTAGCGGGGCTAGATACATCTGTTAGGCTAAGCCTCGCGCTTCCGCTTCGGCGGATTCGATCTTTGACGACCGGGAGCTCGGACTCTCCGGAGGGAAGTTCAACATCTTTCGCGGAGGCACCCGGATGAGCCTTTCTAAAGTGGGTGTTCGAATCTCCCGCGCTTGCGTTTCTCGTTGCTACTCTGAGGCCGGTTAAATGGAGCTGCGTCGGCGCGTTATCTTACGCAGACGGCTCCACCAGTCCCATTCTCATCTCAAGCTTCGCCCTCTTATCCAAGTAGGGATGAAGAAGAAGACGAAGCTATTATCATTATCGAAATTTCACCGACGCTAACAGCCACGTGCTTTTTTATATACAAATTCATATCCATTGTGATCGCAGTAATTTTCGTTAAATTTCGTCTCAAATTAACTCTCAACTCATCATATAAATTATTTAATATTAAATTTAGTGATTATTTCATCAATCTTTAATTTAAATAATTATCAAACAATATTATTCATCTCACCGCGTGGTTTGGTTGCCGCCAACCGCCATCTTTTTTTGCAATTATGTTACCGCGTGTTACCGGATAATAAATTATTCATCTCAAATTATCAAGTGCAGTGTACATAGTGTAAATAATATGATAAAATATTTAAATTATTCACTCATACATAAAAAATAAAATAAGTGTTAAACAATATTTATTTTAATATTAAGCACCATCTCATCCAAGTTCCCGCCAATTAAGCGTCCCAGCATCTCACTCTCCTATACTTAAATTTAAATTTAATTTTAATAAAATAATTTTAAGTGACTTTTTTCAGTAGGCTTTCACGTATTTCAACGCTACGGCCTTTGGCTTTAATGATTTGTATTTACAGATACGGCAAAGATATTTTGTATCAGCATTCGGGTGCTCCCGCGAGAGATGTTGATTTAGACTAGCATAATTACAATATTGTCGCAGTGTTCTTCTCATGTCATTAGCTCAAAAAGGACACCGCACCGGAGAATGAAATGGGAATTGAAGTTCGAGCTCCATGCTGAAAATCGCCGACAAGCCTCACACAAAGAGATAAATGAATACCCCTTCAGTCGCGGGGGTATCCCTCGGGAACGGAAGAATACGGAAGAACCGGTACGGGATGAAAGGGGAGCAAATTTGTATTTGCCACCCTCTTACACCAAGGGACCGTGATAGGAAAGAGTTCGGTACTAGATAACAAGGGAAGCAAAGTGAGATTTGCTACCCCCTGAACCCGAGGGACCGGGATAGAGAAGAGTTCGGTATTGGAGCAACGGGAAGCAATGGGAATTGCAACCTCCTGCACCTTAGGGACCGGGATAGAAAGAGTTTTCGGCTACTAGAGAACCGGGAGAGCAATTGGTATTGCTACACCCGATGACTAGCAGTCGGGAAAGAAAAAGAGGTTCGGTATAGGTGTAAGAGAGAGCAATTTGTATTGCCCGCTCTCAATCTCAGGGACTGAGAGAGAAAGGCTGTGGCTCTTGTATTACGAGATGACAGTGGTTATGCTGCCACTCGCAATTCGGGAACCACAGGAGGGAGCGAGAGAGTAACCAGATGGGCTACTAACCCGAACAGAAAGAGATAGATGGGTAGGTAATGGGAAGGATAGAGACCGTAGCGGTCAGTTACCAGTGAAACTGGTTAACTTGTTGCTGACAAGTCTCCGGGAACGGTTTTCACCGCAGGGAGAAAGTTAGGAACCTACTTTATCGACTCATGTCAACTATGGTAAGTTACCTAACCCGGAAATGGAAGAGAGATAGTGTTACCGACAGTTGTCAGCAACAACTACCTAACTCCCGAGAGTAGGTACTTGTGTAATCAAGTACCCCAAGGTAAAAAATGGGTATGCTGGGTAGGTAAGTAGAAGAGAAAGAGAGGGACCTCGTTAACTTACAAAATTTTTCACGGAATCGGTGGTTTTTTCTTTGTTTATGTACACGCGCAATGATGTCCAAGATCGAACTCTCGAAAAGGCTACATATAACTGAACTCGATTAAAGACGTCTTTTGTGAGATCAATTCCTACTTTATCAAACGTTTGTCCTTGGGCTTTATTTATTGTCATGCAGAACGCTATCTTGACTGGGAATTTTCGCCTTTTAAATGTAAATAGATAGACGTTTTCACAATAAATTGTTATACGGTTAATTAAGACTATATCACCTGCTTTGTCACCAGTTAATATTTTAAATCATAATACGTTGGTTCCTGAATCTAAAATAATTAATCGTGTGCCATTACATAATCCCTCGCTCAAATTAAGATTTCTAATTAACATTACAATTGCAAACTGTCTTAATCGAAGTTCATACGGAGGAACATTAGGCGGATTCAGAGTATTTAAGTATTCAGGCAAAATGGCATCATCGATATCTCCGATATCACAATTTTCAGTATTGTCGACGGCTAAATAAACTTTTTCTGTTGAAATGTCTAACAAATCGACAACCTGTTTATTTCTATCATCCACATCAACATTTCTAGTGGATAAAATTACGGTCTTTGTAAGTTCATCATAACGTTTGCCTCTAATAATTCTTCAATGAATATTTTCAACAATATCGTCATCTTGAGATATTGAACACAAACAAGTGAGCTAAATTTTATAGATAAGTTAACTGTTTCACTTCGGGTGGCACGCGGTTGAATTGGAAGCAACTGACGAAAATCACCACCTAAAACCATTAATTTTCCGCCAAAGGGAACATCTGTATTCATAATGTGTCGTAATGTACGATCAATTATTTCTAAAGAATATCTAGGTTACATCGGAGCTTCATCCCAAATGAAGACATCCACATCTCTTAAATAAGCGCCTTGTTTCGAATTGGGTTTGATATTTGAAGATGAGTCGGAGTACATGGGAACGGGTAATCCAAAGGTTTTGTGAACAGTTTTTCCATTAGGTAAAAGTGTCGCTGCAATGCTTGTGTAAGCCATCGTACAAACATTTTTATTTTTCTCTTTCAATATATGACATAACGTTGTATAAATAAACGTTTTGCCGGAACCACCGGGTCCATCTATAAAGACACAATTAGACTTATTAATTTCGCCAGTATCCAAGGAATTAAAAATGAAATCAACCACTTCTTTTTGATCTACATTTAATTTCTCATAGTACGATTGTGTATCGGCTTCTGTAAGGATTGAAAATGATGAGTTATCAATTATCTCTTCTATTTCAGTGATTCGAGGCATACTTGGGAAAGCAGAAAGGTTCTCACCTTCTCGATGAAGCATAGAATTAATTTAAACATAAGCTTTTTGTTGCCCTTCTTGAACGCCAATACGTCTGCTGAAATCCTTAGCCACGGCTTCCTTAAATTCTTCCCAAAGATTTTCCGGATGAAGAGGCTGGCAATGCATCAATATACGTACGAATAAAAACCGCAATTGTCGTGGCATCATCCAAATAACGGCTTCATTCAGTGTTCGTCTCCACTCGTGATCATTTTAAAAGATACTTACATGTGTAAATGCGGTAATCCACGTTTCTGGAATTCAATGACCCAGTTGAACGCAATAACTTCGCCAAAAATATTCTTTTTTACAACCGTGTTAATTAGAGCGTTTTTTTTTTTTTAAGTTGAACACACGTGCCACTAAATCAGGTCTGTCCGAAGCTGTTTGACCAGGTAAGAGGTTTTCTGTAATTTCACGCCACTTTGAATTACATGTCATTGTGATAAATAAGTATGGCTTACCCAATTTTCGCACAATAGACATTGCATCTTGGTAATGTTGCAACGTATTACGAGGAGACCCGGGAAATGTTGATGGTAAAATTACAACTTTACCTATATTAGAATTAGTATTACTGTTGTCGGCACGCGATTGTAAATGATCCAGTAAACCTTGATATGTGTCAGCACGTAATTTTTTCTGATTCAATTCACAAAAAGTTAATCTATCTTTTTCAATTTTGACGTAGCTATCTACAATCCATTGTTGAGATAAGCGACGCCCCATTAAAAATACATTAAATTCATCTCGAATAGCTAATCTGTATTTGGAATAATCTGCACGGCATAGATCTATGCCACCCTTGATTGCCATAAGGGTAGAATAGTGGATCAACCAATAGTTCAGTATTAGGATCCATGGTACTTAACCGTTGAAAAGATTTAGAACCCTTATTTTGTATAGTCACATATGATTCAGGAATTCTACCATCAGCAGTGGTAGAAAAAACTGCAGCAACTTCATTTGCCATTTGAAGGTTATACCGACGAGCATCCATTCCAGGTCTTAAAGAAAGTAACAAACTTAATTCAGGTTCAATAATATCACCATTGGCGTTGGTGGTCGATTGATCTTTCAATACATTTTTCATCATTTGATAAGACAAAGCAAAAACATTGTGTTGGCGCAATACTTGATCTATAGACTTTAACAGCTCGACATCACAATCGACATTCCGCAAAGAACGAAACTCTATTGCTTCAGCAGGATCTACGATAAAAAGTTGACCGTAACTTGGTAAATCATCAGGAGAAGGATATAATTCTGTATTCATTTGATAATAAATCTACCCTTGTATCTTAAAATAAAATGGACCCCGTCTTTGAGAGTTCGAATTAACCAAATGAGCGTTGAAAGAAGCGAAAGAAAAAGAACTATTGAAATTACAGATACGTTCAAAAAAGTTTTTGGACTTAGCATGAGTTCCATCAAATAGAAATCGCAAAACTGTTGGAGGCTCTGATAAAGATTCTAGTCTCACTTCACCGTGATGGCAACAATCATTGAAAGAACTCCCTTTATTTGCAACCATTTCAGAAGGAAAATGTTTAGCATTACAATGACAGCACTTTACGCTCATTTTACCTATGTAATTCTCACGAATTTCATTGGCATGATCGAAAACATTCATTGGTTCGTTTATAGAAAAGCTCTGGATTTCAATATTATTAGTTATAGCAGTACTACTAGATGACATATCAATCGAAGTATTAGAATTATGATAAGAAAAACTCTGAAATAAATTAGACATTGATGAAGGATTATTATTTGATGTTGAGGGCAGGTCATTAAAACTTTTAACGGTACTATTGGTAGAATTCGTAGACGCGTTTGTGTTTTCTATACTTGACGTTAGATCACAATATTAAAAATTATTTTTGTTACTATTTTTCACACTTCGGCGATTTCGTTGCTGCTCATTTTTTTTCTCACGGCGAGCTTTTTTAAATCCTTCCTCTTCAGCTGGTGTACCATTGATTTTTCTGCGAGGCATTTTTATAATATAATATGTAACAAAATACAGTATGTCAATAAAAAAAAAAACATACAATGAAGGAATTACTTTAATTTTAAAAGCACTTTTTATTGAGCACATATATTTTACGTTAAATTTTAAGAAATATATTCACAATAATTTTTTCATTTGTAATAATACTAAATATACAAACAATAATAAATTATTACAACACTTTACTAAATATAATTTCAGTATTTCCCAAACTACTTAACTCTATAACTCAAATAGACAATAATTGTTTTGCATGAAAAAAAAGGTTATCTTTTTACTTTAATCGTAATCTAAGTTTTTAATTGGTGGATTCTAATTTCAATTACTATTCTTTTTGATTATATTCTCAAAGCACAATCTTGATGAGAGTATTTATTAATCTACAGAGGTCTTAATTTTGTTCTATTGATTGAGATTTTGAGAGTTATTATTTGTATTTTACTCTAGAGCATTTTAATTTCAAATTTAGACAATGTTCTCTTTTTCTATATCGTAATTATGGTCTTATTGTGTTATAAATTATTTTTAGGTATGGTCGTTGTCAATGTATTGTAATATCTGTTTTCATTAAGTGATCTTATTGGTCTCAATGGTAATTTTTGGCTATTGATTTTATATAGTTGATTTTATGTGTTATTAATTTTCATTATTTAGTTAATATTATTTATTTTATCAGTTCTTGTCAATTTCAAATAAATTCTGTTCAGAGATCTCAATCGTTTTCAAGTTTCATAAGTCTGAAATCAAAGTCTTTATCAATGGCAGGACTGTGAGTATTTTTTTTTTTTTCGAAACTTCCTGAAACAAAAAAAAATGTAATTAGTATTGAATAAATAACGTAAACAGAAAAACTATAGTGAATCTAATATATGTTATTGATGACTCGAGAAATGTTTACGGCTTAAGTATAGCTCTATAAGTCCGAAATTCTGTAATCCCAAGAAAACAATTTCATCGACAATTATATTACGCTGTAATGCATATACGTTACCATGATTACAAAATTTGAGTAAAACTAATAAAAACATTTAATGATTGAATTGACGAAGAAAAGCTTAAATAATACATCTGTCAAGAATTTCACCAAAATTTTATCCTAAAGATATTTTTTTCAAACAAAAGCCCATTTTGCTCCGATTAACTAATATATATATATATATATATATATATATATATATATATATATATATATATATATATATATATTAGGGTGATCCTTATAAAGGTCAATCTTAAATTTCAATCACTACGCCCCCTCAATTACTTCCAAATGATAAAAAAAAAAAATTCCTGTGAATTTGTAGATCTTGGTGATAATATTAATCCACATCCATGACACCGGAAGTTATAAATGAGAAATACATGTAATTTTTCTAAATTAAACTTTGAATATTTATATTTTTCGTAACGATTGATGGAAAAATTTGAAACTTGACATGAATTTACTCTGTTTAGACAATTTCATAGAATCCAATAGATTCTTATACATTTTCATAGAGACTTTATAGGAATGAATGAGTTCTATGAGAAGTGCTATAGTTAGGGTGAAGAGAAATGTATGAGTATTTTTCGTCAGCCGCTAGTAAATAACTCTACTTAATCGCGATCGCAACACGATTCCAACTGATATACTGCAGTAGTATATCAAAAAAAATTTGACAAATTGACAATTTAATTAATTATTTATAATATATTTATACTACTGCAACCACCTAACTTCCATTCAAATAGATAAGATCTAACATTTTTTTCTTGGGATATACAACGTCGATTGTTTTTTAATCCTTTTTAATTTTATGTCAATACAGTTAATAAAAATTACTTATTTTTTTGAATTAAAAACATCCACTTACTTATTATATTGAATTTTTTATGAATAAGTTTTGATTCTTTCGGTGATATTCTAATTCTATGGAAAAATCAACACCGAAAAATGAGTCACTCTCATACGAAACTACTTCTTGATATTATATCTACTATAATAATAATAGTAGATTTATAATAATGATCAATAATGATTAACATTGATTTGAATGTCAATCTTCTCCGAGTTTGATAAAAGAAAATTAATTCAATATGTTGATTTATTATTCGATAAAACGTCAATACGTGAAAAGTATATACTTCTATATTTTTTAACATATTATAGCAAAGGATAAGTAAGTACCCCTATAGCACACTTTACTTAGCTACAGTTTACTTTTCAAAAATTTCTTTGAATTGTTCGTCAAATGTCCGTCCACTTCAATCTTCTCCGTCTGTGACGTCAATTTATATACAACTTGCTATACAATTCGACGTAAATTTACTACCCAAATTAGAATGCAAGTTCACTTCAAAAGTTGTGTACAAATTGTTGTCAAAAACGAAAAAACCCGTAGTTGACGGACATTTGGCCAAAAATTCAAGAGAACTTCTATAAGAGATTTATTTTAGTAACAACCCTGATATCCACTCTAACTGTGAGTTAATTACAAGCTACTGTAATTTAAAGGAAAGTGTTGGAGAGCAAGCAGTTACCTCTAAGTTAACAGTAAATTGTCTCTTAACTTGAATTCAATTTGACTACAAGTGTTACTGTCAGACAATGACGTTAAGTTGATTGGAAGTTTCACTTGAAATTGACGGTAAGTTTTTCTGTCAAATTAAATTCAGATGACGACAGTTGATTTGCATCAACTTGCACGCAAGTATTATCCAGCCGAGGCTTACCAGAAACTTGTTCAATTAGCCGAAAATGTTTCACTGCAGAACTTGCTAAGCAAAGGTGTGGCTATCAGGGAAAAGTTACCTCTTCATTAAGGAAAAATGACCCGCAAATTCTTTCTCGGTGAAAATGTGCCACAGCTGTCTAGGAGAAATGTAGTTTTAAGCGTGGCACATTTTCGCCGAGCCAAGTGGCTATTTAGGTAGTTTTAAAAATGGGTCAGCAACCTTAAAATTCCACTTGCCCAAAATCTACAATCGATATGGTACATCAAACGAACAGCAAATGTTAAAGTGCAAAGTTTGCGTCGAAATTTCTGTCAATTACCATTATGTGCGACATTTATATTGGATTTAGAACAGGATAACGAAAGTTTCAGTATATTTACCGTCATATAGAAAAGAAGTTTGGTCAAAACATTTAAAGATCAACTCTGATAGTCAAGTTGACCGCAAGCTGGGAACAACTTTCAGTATCCATTTGTCGCTAAGTTGGCCACAAAAATTGGCATGTCCATAAATTGATGGCAACTCGTCGCCAACTTTCTGGAAGAGATGGTAACAACTTGCAGTTAACAGTTTCAAAAGCTAAATTGTTGACAACTTGTCGTCAAGTTGATCGCAGCTAATGTATACCAATTTCCTGATCAGAAAATCTGGTTATCAGGAAGTTTACGTAAAATCTACGATCGATAATAAATGGCAAAATAAGAGCAAACTTTTACCGAGGAACCCAAATGTCAGGAATATTCAACAAATGTTTGCTTTTCAATTTGATGTCTCATAGCAGTTATAAATTTTGGGTATGCTGAGTTTGTTAATGATCATATTTCTTCAATCGATTTGACGGCAAATATATGTCAATTTCAGACTTATTAACTTTGAACTACAATCTAGATGTAAAATAGAGTGAGAATTGACAAATGATTTGCGACGAATTCTATTCTTGTACTTTTTCTATCAATTGCTACCCAAATATAAAATCTAACAAATTATTATAATTACAAAAATTTAATTATTGTTCTATTTTTTTTTTTTTTTAAATATATCTTTTTTCTCGGTTCATGGACATTGGAATGTGCTTATTATTTTTTTTTTTTTGCAACTCGTGGTAAAAAAGTACGACTTAAAATAGATACCATGATAACCAGAGTTTCTGATCATGAAGTTGGTGTACATGAGTTGCGACCAATTTGGCCACAAGTTGTCGACAACTTACAGCATTTGTAACTGTTGACTACAAGTTGACCCAAAGTTTCTCAGAAAATTGTCATCAACTTATCGAAATTCCAACTCTTGTGGCCAATTTGGCGACAGGTTGCAGCAGTAAATTGTCGCAAAGTTGCTGTCAACTTGGCTATCAGAGTATATACTGTTTTTTAGTCACCAAACCATTCAACAGAAAACCCTACGACCAGCCATCTTAAGTTAGGAAAATGGGAAGTTCCAAAACATAAAAAATCATCTTACTGTATTGAATAATAATATCAAATTCACTATATAAACCTAACTAAAAACTCTAATTATTTTTTCTGAATATTTAATATGTTAAAAATAATAAAAATAGTACTAAATTATGGAAAAAATTAACTAAATCATATTTAACTGTTACTAATATGATTCAATAATATTATGTATTAGAAATAGTACAGGAATAAATTTTATATTACTATGATTTAATATTATTTTTGATTAATTAAAAAATTAAATTTGATGAAAAGTCCATTGTTACCAACAAAAAACATTCTTTCTTCCGATTTAATCCAGAAAGTATTGTTGAGTATTGAGTAGAAAAGGCTCTTGACATTAAATATATAACGATGTTGAACTTTTAGTTTGGTAATATTGTATGATCAGGATTAAGTAAATGCTTTCTGTCTTATTAGTCTTTTCAAAATGTCTTTATTTTATAAAACATAAACAAAACATATGCATAGTTATATCTATGAATTAATATTATAATACTAATTTATAGTTTTACTTTAAGATTTTTACGAGGAATCATCTTTAGTATTCTAAATAATCAAATACGTCATTACATTAATTTTTATTTACCTTTTATTATCGTCACTTATATTGTATTTGTAATCAAATTTAATAGTATTTTTTATTATACTAATTACAAACATTGGCGTAAGCTCTGTGACCAGTAAACTTACTTTTTAAAGATCAAAATGGAAGGCCATTATAAATACTTTCATGGTGAATTGAAGCTGTCTCAAAAGACATACACCAATGATTGTTTACAATTTAGTAATTAAGTAGATATATAGAATTTATTTAATTTTACAACATAATAATAATAATGACGTAATGATACTTAGAATTGTTTTTACATTATTGATGAGACTATAAATATGATAAATATCCTGGATCTAAAAATTTGCTTTCCAGTCTTATGTGAAGAAATAGAAAAATTTGTTTGCATTTAATTGAAATAATTTAAAATAATAATAACAGTATTACAAGATTTAAAATAAACGTAACCGACTATTCCATATAAAAATATACGATTAAATTTTAATTATATCTAATTATGTATTGTTTAAAGACTTTATAATTACTCTTAAGTTATTATAATATCACAAGTCCTCATTATCATTATTATCAAGTAAATAGTCAAATTGAATATACTTTAAGCTCGTAACTATTGCCAATCAATGACTTAATTATTACTTTAGTACATCTATTATTTATTTAATTTTATATAAAAGTATTCCGTTAAATTCCAATTATATCTAATTATTTATCGTTTAAAGACTTCATAGTTATTCTCAAGTTATTATAATATCACGAGTTTTAATAATTATTATTACCAACTAAACAGTCGTATTAAATATACTTTAAACTGGTGATTATTGACAATCTATAGCTTAATTGTTACTGTAGTGTATTTCTTATTTATTCAACACATTCTCAAGAATGGACGAATATTAATATCAATGTCATCACTTGCAATTAATTTTGCATTTATAATTAAATTGAAGTTAAGCTGGATTAAAGTTAATTCTTATAAATTTTGAATACCTTTATATTATTATTGAGTGATAAAATTGTTGACCTTTGAATTATTCGATTCCCACTGACTCAGAAAACGAAACCACTTTTTAATCAAACATACTTCTTTTTATTCCTCTTCCATCCGGAACTTCAAGTAGACGCTTTGGGGTACGATAGCCCATTGTTCGTAACTCTATTTCTGGGAGTTGAGGTTCATCACTCAAAATATGGATGTCATTCATATTGCGACATAACAATACTGGACCGCCTGAAACAGATATCAAAGACCTCTTGGTATATAAAAAAAAAAACCCGCAATGACATACGGTATTAAGTTATACTCACTTTCTAATGAATAAGCACATTCCACTCGAATTTTGACTCTTTTGGTTAGATTCAAATTTTGAATATAATTGGTGACGTGAACTCTCATTTTCCATTCATGGTCTACGATGACGACACTACCGTAGCTCCCGTTGCAAGTCGTGACTAATTCGAAAGGTACCTTGATCCAGCTACATACATCTTAACCAAAAATAATAATATAAATAATCAAATTTTATTAGTTTGTGGATTTCTATCACATATCAATAATCAATTAATACTTACACATTCTACCCTGATGAACAGGAGACTCGTTAAGAAGAACTGTTTCAGGGACGACATCTGTCACCTCCTCTTCGAAAGTTATAGAATCAATTTCGATCTTGGTGTTAGTTCCAACATATAACTCCATTAGGCATGTATTACTTGCAGAGCTAGGATACTTTAGGTTAACTTGACTCGCTTTGGCTCGGGTAATAGTAATAATCACGACGTAAAAATATTTCACTTGTTGCCAACCTTATTTGTAATTATCTTAGTTTCCCTAATATAGTCGTCCAATAGAAAGTTCGAAATTTTGCCCTACCACAATTATTCCTCCTCTACCATAACATTTGGATTTGCGCATACGCAAAAAATCTTTTTCAGAATTATCCAGTAGAGGAAGAAAGAATAATGGTAGGAAAAAATTCCAAGCATTTTCCGGGACTACTAAGAAAGAGTTTCTTGTCAAAAAGTTGGTGTGAGATAGTTGACATCACCATGACAATAACTTGACGAAATCTCGACTTTAGGTATGATTAGGCCAACTCAATCTTTAGTAAACTACCCTGATAGCGCAGTTTTCTTAGTAAAAGTTTGCTTGGATTTTTTGTTAAAAGTCTGTCAACTTCGGGCTTTTCAGTTTGTGACGACAATTTGTGTACAAATTGTCATATAATTTGACGTAAAATTACTACTCAAATTAGAATGCAAATTCACTTTAAAAGTTGTATACAAATTGTCGTTAAAAAGGGAAGAACTCGAAGTTAACGGACATTTGACGAAAAATTCCAGAAAATTGTTATTTCCTCGATGGTTTCAGGTGCCTTCACCTATTAATTAATAACAGAGCTTGGAATACATAAATAGGCGCGCGTTTAAATTCCATTTAAAATTCATACCCTAATATCCACTTTCGCTTAAAATTGACAGTAATTTGATGTTGAAATTACCTGAAATTTACTGCCCGAATTCGCTGACAATTTGACAGCAACAGTTGAAAAGAAAAATTTGCGGTTAATTTTTCTTCAATTTTGAGTTAACTTTTTACGATAAAAAAAATTCAGTAATATTCTTTCTGACCATTTAAGAAGGTAAGCAACTTTATACATACAAATGTCTACAATTTGACGGTAAAAAAATACTTAAAAATTTTTCAAGTCAAATTGACATAAAAGTTGCCTGGAACTTGACGACAACATTTTTCTACTCAACTTTTAAAGTATATTTGTATTCTAATTCGGGCAGTAAATTTACGTCAAATTCAATAGCAACTTGCATACAAACTATCGTAAAAAATGGAAAAGTCCGAAGTTGACGAAAATGTGACGAAAAATTCAAGAAAACTTTTGTAAAGTAAACTTACTAAAGCGAACTGTGCTATTAGAGTATATTAAACCTCGCAACATTTATAGCATCTCATTAATAATAGTATATTATTAATAATGATAATTGTTCAACATTTTAAAATTAAATTTTGCTGAAATCCTTGTCTAGAAGTTTTGCGGAAGGCGCTAACAAACGTAAATTACTTTCAATTTGACGACAAATTATAAAATGTTGACATCAAATATGTGAACATTAACTCCGCGCATACGTGACATCAAATTTTAGCCGTAACTTTCCTGACAGCAAGCTAGTGACAACCTACTGCAGCAACTTGTTGCCAAGTTGTCTACAAAAATTGGCATTTCCATAAGTTGATGGCAGCTGATCGCCAACTTTCTGAGCGATAATTCTTAGCTGACGGAAAGTTACCTACAATTCTCTCAGAAAGATGATGACAGGTTGTTGCAATAAATTATAGCGAACTTTTTGGGAAAGTTGGTAACAATTTGTAGTTAACAGTTACAAGAGCTGAAAGTTGTCGTCAACATGATCGCATTAAATTGACGCCAACTTCCTAACCAAACAGTCTGACTATTAGAATTAGTGTTTACTTCCAAACGAAGTGGCTGTTGGGGTGATTATCTAATCTTTTCGGAATCATTAATAGAGATGCCCTAATAGCTTCACAGATAGCGGGTTGACTTAGATCTACTGGCAGAACCCAACGTCAAGATAACTGAAAAAGTTTGGACGTTACAGATAAATACCCTAACAGCCACACTTGGCTCAGCAAGTTCTGCAGTAAAACATTTTCTGCTAACTTAAAGACAAGTTAAGGCTGGATAATACTTGCGTGCAAGTTGATGCAAATCAATCGCCGTCATCTGAATGTAATTTGACAAAAAAACTTGCCATCAATTTCAAGTTAAGCTTTTAATCAACTGAATGTGATTGTCTGACAGTAACACTTGTAGCTTCATTGAATTCAAGTTACAAACATTTTACTGTCAACTTAACCGTAACTATTGCTCTTTAACACTTTCCTTTGAGTTGGCTTCAAAATACGGCCGTAGCTTAGAGTTAACTTGCGGTTAAGGTGGCTATCAGGATATATAGGTAAAAATATATATGAGATACACTCAGTATCTGTTCATGACATATTTCTTTGTCATTTATGTATATTATATGCTATGATCAGCCAATCAGGTGTTCGGAAAAGAGGCTTCACATATATTTCATGGATTTTTTATTATAGGATATTTATATTTATATCAATTTATTTATTTATTTAGACCGACTTAGTTATTAAAAAGTTTCACTTCTATTGTGACTTATGTCTGTTAGGCTCACTCTTATTTTATTATGACTAATATTTTCGAGCAAATACATGGCGAAAAAATGTGTTTTTTTGTTCAAAGCCTGTCAAAAATTCAAATTTTTTTTTATTTTAGATGAACCAATAATGAGTTATGCTGTCCACGGCAAGAGAATTTTTTTTGAGACGTTAAGGGAAATAAGGTACTAACGGCTGAGTTTTCTGAATTTTCAATAAATAATTTCACAAAATACTGTTTAAATATGTATCATTGAAATGCTGAATTGTTTAAATAAAATATATGATTGTATATATTAAAAAAAAATAGTAAAAATACCTTTTTTTTTAACCTCTGAAACCCACCTAACCCTTTAACCATCTAATACAAAAATATAATTCACAATGTGCCTTCGAAATTTGATTTTTCATCAATCGCGAGATATTGTTAATTGAGGCAAAATAATAAACAGGTTAATAATTTTTCAATCATTCTCTTGGACATATTTAAATTTAGGTTAGCCTGTACCATTAAAAGATTTACTTAAATATATTGGTATTATGGTACTTTTCTCATTGCCGAACCCGTTTAATTCTGATGAAATACCGAATACATTGATTAAAAGATTATGCAAAGTTTCATCTTTCGGAATATCTTTCGGGGTAATACAAAAATCAATACCTTTATACTAAAGTACGGTGAATAAGAATACGATGTTGTCTTCTCTGGACGTCGAGTGTGAGCTTCGTAAGTTTCTGCCACAACACACCATAGAAAGCAGTATTCGTCGTGGTTCTTGATATTTAAGACTGCGCGTTTCAGCTGGATGCCTCTGGGAAGTCTGACAAAAGTTGTTGCTCCAGTTTTTAGAGGCACATATCTGGACATAGTGATGACCAAGCTATGAATCCCAATTAATCTCTATCTCGAGTCCTTTTAACTAAACTTCCTAACCATTTTTAATAAAATCTCGTAGACATGATCAGCATACCAGTCAGCAAGAGATATTGTGGGTGTAATTTTACGTGTTGTGGTGTTGAAAGATTGAGTTTCATCAACAATGTCATTGATTTTCTCATTTCTAAATTTGCATACAAGTTCAAAGTTGATTTTCACCCCAGCAACATCTCTCAACATTTCTTGAATTTTTTCGGTAATCGTCTATATTCAGGCTGACGACCTTTTTTCAATGTTTCGAGTGCCTACACCTTAAATATCTATAGTGAAATTTTTTCCACGTGTTCAGCTACACGGCGGATTAAATTTTCTGTATGAGTTTTTGTCTCTAACACCACGTATCCATCTGAGCCTTGCAATTGAAGTGTACAAATTGATAAAAATAACATCAAATTATGCAAATTTTCAAAAATCAATTTTTCTAATAAATTCAAGTAATTTTATATAATACCGTAAGATGGATAGTGGCGATAGAGCGGTCTATCTAAGAGTTACAAATAATTTTTGAAATCTTGTAATAGTGAAAATCAGCATATTTATGTTATTTCAGTATTTTTAATGTGTACAACAGTTCACATAACATTTTGGTGCAAGTAGTTTGAATGGTATTTGCCTGATCAAATCTCCCGCGCTCTCATTATTAATTCTCACGGCGGATAAGTGATCGATAATACAGTCGATCACCAATAAATCATAGGCGGTTCCGCTAATCGCATTCTCACCGCATAGTGGGGATGAAGAAGACGGATGTTCGCGCTCTCGACACAATCAACGCTCTCACTCATTCATATTACTTAAAGTGTTCTCATGGCTGAAGCCTCGTGCATTTTATAATCTCAGTGTTTTTTTTCAATCAGTTGCGTTCTCATAGAATAATTTAGTGCATTTTGCTTACAATAATTGTCAGTAATTATTCCGCATATTATTTTTGCTCCCATATTTAATCTCAGTGTTATTTTAATTAAAATCAGTCTTACCTCGTGTACCGGCGTTATTCCCGCCGCGACGCCATCATGGCCACGTGTTGGACGCGAGTGAAATTGCATTAAATAAATTAAACAAAACGCTTTTTAGTGTAAATCTCATCTTAATAAATTCTCACCCAGTGTATATATTGTGAATAAAATATTTATTGTATATATTTACGAAAAATAAGTGTTAAATAAAATTATTAACTACCAGCCAATTCACACACACCAGATCCTCTCATTCTCTCATCATATAATTAATTATTAATTAATTATTCAAACATTTTATGGTCCTTCGAGCCGATTCGTGTGAATTGGTTTAATAATTTTTATTTAAGAACTTTCTCAGTGACGCGAGAGTGCAGTTTATTTCCGTGCATAATTTCACTTCAACACAGGTGCATTGCTGAGTACCCTTGACATGGTACTGCACTTGAGGAAATTAATTAAGGGACACCACTGTGCGAATCAATTAGTGTAAAGTGAAGTGTACAAGATAGTTCTCATCTTTCAGCATATCACCAAAGCATCTCATCGGCATCCGGTCTCAGCGTCTCATCATCTAGCTCCAACTATTGTCAGTTTGTTCTGTGTCTCAGTAATATTCTCAATCTCCTTTGAGCATTTCTCTCTTTCTGTCTCATTTGCATTTTTTCAGACATGGCTGCCGTCACTTACAGAATTATACTGCATCTGGGACGTATCTCAGTCTTTACGTCAGTCTCAGCATCCGCAGAAGCAGGTGTCATTAACACTCTCTCACTACGAGCAGCCAACGCGAAAGCCTCAGCAAGATTTACCTGGAAACCAGGGCGAAATTCCCGCGTCTCATCAGCTCAAGTCCATGTTGCTAATCAAGGCCAATCTCAGCAATCTCAATCTCAATCTCATCAGTCTCAGATGCAGTCTCATCAAACTCCACGCACCCAGCAGTCACAGCATCCAAAGTCTCAGTCAAACACGTCTCAGTCTCATCCAGCAGCTCCAAAGCACACGCTCTCATTTTAATCCGATTATTGCCATTGCTGTGAAGGCAACCATTTCATTGTCGGATGCCCTAAATTCCAAGCAATGTCTCCGGATAACAGATTCCAGCTCGCAGCGTATTATCACCTGTGTCACAACTGTCTGGGCGACCACAGTTTCGAAAACTGCCAATCCAAGAGTCGTCGTCACTGCAAAGAATGCGATGAACCGCATCATTCGATGCTTCATTACTTTTGTCTCATGAGGTTGACTAAAAAGCCACCTACAGTTGCAGTTGAAGCACCGCCTACGCCACCTCCACCTGCATCTCAGCCAGAATCTCAGCCGCAACAATCTCAGCAATAACAATTTTACGCTTCTCAAGCAGCAGCTTTAATCGCATCTGCCATCAGCCGTGATCCAGATCATACGCCAGTAACCTCTCAACCGACAGTGCTGTTGGCAACTGCACAAGCTCTCATATCTCATCAATCAGGTTCGTTTCATCGCATCAGAGTTCTCATTGATCCTGGATCAGAGCTTACTCTGATTTCTCAGGCTGCAGTTTGCACTTGCAGTCTCATCTTTCAGCCATGCAATATCCTGTTACAAGGAGTTGGCAATATCTCATCAGGAAAAACCGCAGGCATGGTCTCATTTACACTGCATTCTATTATTTCATCAGAACAAGCATCTCTTAACGCACACATTCTCAAGAACATCACAGCACAGATTCCATTAGTCTCAATCTCATCAAATCGATGGTCTCATATTCAAGATCTAGAACTCGCTGACCGAGAATTTCACAAATCTGGTAAAATTTACCTTCTCATCGGCGCAGACTTCTACGGTCAAATCATACGACCAGGTCTCGGATCAGGAAGTTCATCAGAACGGATTGCGATGAAAACCATACTCGGTTCGACTATCCTGGGTCCTGTTCATCAACAATCCCATCAGTTACCTAGCTTGTCTCATCATCTTATCTCAAATTCTCAACTGCATGACTCTCTCACGAAGTTCTGGGAACTTGAAGAGGTTCCAGAGTCTTGCAATGAAACTCTCACCGTCGAGGAAGCTGAATGTGAAGCTCACTTCCTTGCTACTCATTCTCGGGACGCATTAGGACGATACATCGTCCGTTTACCATTCAAATTGTTATCTCAGAAGCTAGGTGAATCTTGTCATATTACGCAGCGCTGTCTTAATCGTCTCATTAAGCGACTTTCTCAAGGCTCTGAACTGCAGAGTCAATATACCGCATTTCTCACCGAGTATGAAGCACTTGGACACATACAGCGAGTCTCATCATCATCGCCTAAACCATCTCATGTATATTATTTACCCCATCATGGCGTCGTTCGTGAAGACAGCGAAACGACCAAGTTTAGAGTCGTCTTCAATGGTTCAAGCAAAACATCATCAGCTAGTTCTCTCAATGATCATTTGCATATCGACCCAAGTTTGCAATCAAAGATCTGTGATGTACTTTTATATCTCAAAAGTCATCGATACATCTTTTTGACGGACATTGCGAAGATGTTTCGTCAAATCCTTATTCACCCTGATGACAGGGACTATCATCGCGGTGGTGCTGACAATCTCAGCGATCTCAACGACATTGCAAATCATGTCGAAGCACTTAGCAACTCAGGTTGCTTTCCATGAGCTAAATGGAAGAGCAATCATCCGGAGTTTAGTAAAATCTCATTATCACTCAGTCCAGAAGATTCTTATTCATTTTCAGATACACTCTCAAAAATATTGGGCCTCTCATGGAACTGTCAGGACAATGTTCTCACATTTACTGGCAAAACATTTCAGACTCTCAGCATTACTAAACGCACGATCACCTCAGAGGCTGCTCAACTATTTGACCCTCTGGGGTTAATCTCACCAGTCATAGTCAAAGCAAAAATTCTCATCCAGGACCTTTGGGTTTTCTGACGCATCTCAGGCTGCAATATCTGCAGTAATAAATCTCAGAGTCCGTCAACCTGGCGAACAGGCTCTTATTCCTCTCATCTGATCAAAAACCGAGGTCACACCACAAACATCTCACAATTCCTTGTCTTGAACTCTCAGCTGCATTATTGCTCTCAAAACTTGCATCTCATGCCTGAGCAACGCTTTAACTATCTCATGTTCCGACCTATCTTTGGACTGACTCATCCACAACACTAGCTTGGGTGACCAGTTAACCTACCAAGTGGAAGGAATTCGTCGAAAATCACGTTAAAGCGATTCAGCAGCATTCTCCAGATGCACAATGGAAATACATCTCAGGGAAGCAGAATCCTGCTGATTGCGCTTTCAGGGGTCTCACAGCGTCTCAACTTATCAATCATCAGCTATGGTGGTCAGGACCCTGCTGGCTAGCTGATCCACCCACCCAATGGCCATCTCATCAAGTTCTCAGCTCAACATCAGATGAAACAGAGAAATTAAACTCAGAAATGCGACCTTGCAAGTCTCACATCTCAACTAGTCCACCTCTCATGCCATTATCAACTCTCATTCACTCATGGACTACTCTCACATCTCTTTTACGTTGCACAGCAATTGTTTTTCGAGCAATCTCATGTTTCAAGAAAATACCTGGTTCGAAGATCAGCATCTAACCTCTCACGCCTGCTGAACTTCAAGCAGCTTTAATCCATTGAATTAAATCTACTCAGCAGGAATATTTCTCATCAGAAATTGCATCACTGTCTCAAAGTAAAGTTAAGAAATCGCATTGTTTCACCCGAATCACAGCATTCATCGACCAAGCTGGTATTATCAGAGTCGGTGGACGTCTTCAAAATTCAACGTTAGATGCTGACAGCAAACATCCAGCTATCCTTCTAAAGGATTGTACGCTCTCACGTCTTATCATATCAGATTCTCATCTACGCACTTTGCATAGAGGTACTCAACTCACATTATCTCATGTTCGCAAGAAGTGTTGGATAACTAGTGGACGAGCACCAATCAGAAACTTCATTCATCGCTGTCTAACCTGTGCGCGCATGCGGAGAGTCAGATCTCAACTGCTCATGGGTCAACTTCTATCTCATCGGGTCTCACCATCTCTTGTCTTCGAGAATACTGGAGTCGATTACGCCGGTCCAGTGTCTCTGAAGTTCTTTTAAGGACACGTTACCAGATGCTACAAAGGCTGGATCGCTGTCTTTGTCTGTCTCAACATCAGCCGTTCATTTGGAGGTTGTCACTGACTACTCCAGTGAAGGTTTTCTCAAGGCATTCCGCCGTTTCATCAGTCGACGGGGAATTTGCCGCACACTTCGAAGTGATTGTGGAACAAACTTCAAGGGTGCTGATCTCATTCTCAAGCCACTTCTCACCGGTGCTCTCGAGGAATCATCTCATCTACAGCAGCATCTCGTCAATGATGGAACTCAGTGGTCATTTAATCCACCTGGAGTTCCTCATATGAGCGGAAAAAGGGAAGCTGCCGTGAAATCGATCAAATATCATCTTCAGAAAACCATTGCTGATACGTTTCTCACCTATGAAGATTTCTCATTCAAGTCGAAGCAGTTCTCAATTCTCGTCCTCTCAGCGCACTCTCAGAGGATCCGGACGATCTCACCGCTCTCACACCCGGACATTTTATCCATGGTTCCGCTATCAACACCATTCCGGAACCAAATCTCACTTCAATCTCATTATCAAGGCTCTCAGATCTGCAGCATATCCAAGAGCGCTTGCAGCATTTCTGGGATCGATGGTCAGCAGAATGCTCGCAATCTTATCAATCAATATCAAAATGGGATACATCTCATCACGACATTACAGTTGGGTCACTTGTCTTGCTCTCCGACGAGCGGTGTCCACCAACAAAATGGCCGCTTGCTCGTGTGATCCAATTGCATCTTGGTGCCGATGGTCTCACCAGAGTTGTCACTCTCAAGACAGTCTCATCAGTTCTCAAGCGCCCCATCAGCAAACTCGTGCTGCTACCATTCTTATCAGCTGCGGAAGATTCTCATGGATCATCTAACTTCTCAAACCAGTAGGAGAAGGCGGGGAGAGTGTTTAAATCTCCTGCGCTCTCATTACCAATTCTCACGGCGGATAAGTAATCGATAATACAGTCGATCACCAATAAATCATAGGCGGTTCCGCTAATCGCATTCTCACCGCATAGTGGGGATGAAGAAGACGGATGTTCGCGCTCTCTGACACAATCAACGCTCTCACTCATTAATATTGCTTAAAGTGTTCTCATGGCTGACGCCTCGTGCATTTTATAATCTCAGTGCTTTTTTTTAATCAGTTGCGTTCTCATAGAATAATTTAGTGCATTTTGCTTACAATAATTGTCAGTAATTATTCCGCATATTATTTTTGCTCTCATATTCAATCTCAGTGTTATTTCAATTAAAATCAGTCTCATCTCGTGTACCGGCATTATTCCCGCCGCGACGCCATCATGGCCACGTGTTGGACGCGAGTGAAATTGCATTAAATAAATTAAACAAAACGCTTTTTAGTGTAAATCTCATCTTAATAAATTCTCACCCAGCGTATATATTGTAAATAAAATATTTATTGTATAAATTTACGAAAAATAAGTGTTAAATAAAATTATTAACTACCAGCCAATTCACACACACCAGATCCTCTCATCCTCTCATCATATGATTAATTATTAATTAATTATTTGAACACTGCCTTCCTTTGGTAGTATAGTGTCTGGCAGAAGCCTACAGCAATGTTTTACGCCGGCGCGTACCAGTAAGAGATGTAGTCTAAGGCAAGAGTGCGTTAGCATAGCCTTACTGACGAGTCCGTTAACGTACTTCGGACGAACTACACACAGTATGGCAAACTGGCATATATCTTAAGGTTGGTGGTTGACTTAAGAGACAGTACATTGAACAATAAGTAAATTATGTCAATTGGTTCAGTATAGCACGGAACATTGAAACATATCAAAAAAAAAAATTAATATATTATGTTCATAGCCTTATTTTAAACACTTGAATATTGACGCTTCTTTAATACTTAATTTGAGCAAATATATTGTCAATCCGCCGACAATTGCATGAAGACCAACCTAGTTTCATTGCTAATAGCTTACAATGAGGGTTCGGCTAATTTAAACACGGGTGATTCCCACTTCTAAAGATTTACCATTATTTCAAATACCAAATCTCGAGGACCATTTAAAACTTCTCAAATCGGTATGAGGAAGATTGACGATACATCCAGTTCGAATATTATTAGAGAAAGTGTTATCGAGATCTTGCCACTTGATGATGTAATGAAGAAAAAGTATTTTTACTGCCGGAATCCAAATTATTATCAATCCAGTATTCCTATAGTAAGTAAACGTATTCTCACTGCAAGAAATCCGGTATAATTCCCACAGCAATACCGAGTTTTCTTGTGGGACTAAAACCTTATACTATTTTACTATAGCAAATGCAGTGGTGTCTCTAGCGCTTACATACTTATTCTATAGCAATTTTTGTTTCCTGCAATTTTACCTCATGTTATTATGAAATAGAAATAAGAGTGCAAGTGACAAATATTAGAATAATGCGTTTAATATTCCTTTTTATAATTATTAAATTATTAATGAGTATTTCTTCGTTTTTTGACTTCATTGTAGAGAGTACGTCTGTTAAAATAAAAAATTCTCCTATTTGCATCCATTCATGCATGTCAATAAAGTAGGGTTAAGTTTATTTTATTTTAATTGTGGTTCTATGCCGATAGCAATACCGAGTTTTGCTACAGTCAGAATATGTATTGCTCTGTGTATTTCAACACTTTTTTATTATCAATCATTGCGATAAATCGATTTATCTGTATCATTCAAATTACATTTTAATTGCGCGAAAAAAAGACGATCGTCCCTATCTATATTATTAAGAGAATAAGGAAAATTTTGCTACCGGCATATCTGTATGATAGAATTGGTTAATGTTATTAAATTTGGTATCGTTAGAAAGCCGTTGACTTGAATTTTTGCCTTTTCATAGTTTCAACACTTTTTTATTATTAATCATTGAGATAAATCGATTTATTTTTATCATTTAAATTACATTCAAATTACGCAAGAAAAAATACGATCGTATTCAGTTTCTTCAAATAAATAAGTATTCTAACTATTCTGTCACTAAATATGACTGAATGTCACTAAATATATACTCTATTACTTATATCGCGTTATTTGTTCCAAAATGACAAAGTTTTATATTTCCATTTGGTTTTAGGAAGCTTTTCAAAGCCAGAAAAGTGTGCATTAAAAAAACAGGATTCATTGGCACAAAAAATCTTTACTCGCCTAAAGAAAATTTTTACTTACCCACATAAATTTTTTGCATTGTGAATTGAAATCAAATATAAGTATTCAAACACAAGTGTTAGAGAGCCCTAGAATAACCGACTATTATGTCCACCGCTTAAATTTAAATTAATTATCCGGGATTTCTCCCTTTGGTAGCGATAGAAAAATTTAGACGAGCGATTTGGAGGTTGAGGACAACAGTAAAGAATACGAGGAATAGATTATCTTCCTATAATTTATTTTTATAGTGGATCGTTCGAAAATGAAGAACCCTAAACGTCTCCGAAGAGACTAGTGCTTTTGTAGTGAACCAGATATCTTATGAAAGAATAGAATGTAATTTTTTCACCTACCTTTCGATGAATCTTCTTCTAGCACGGCAGGTTAGATTTCTCCAGAACGTTGCAGCTCACTCAGCTTCCTCCTGTAGGATTTGGTTAATTGGGCGCGGCTGGAGTTGTAGGATGTAAACTTATGTGCTACTCTCGAATGATACTCGCAAGGCGCAAATATGATTTCTGTATATTTATTACTATTTCTGTTACAATTCACTTCTACACTGAATCTTTTTCACAATTACTTATAAAAATATTTCTATTATAGTTTTATTTTACTTTTAAGAACTTATTTAGATTTTTGGTAGAATTTTAAGATAGCTTCCTTATTACACCCGAGGGGTATTATGCGCAATTGAACTCAGTCCGAAATGGAATCACAAATACGCGTGATTTGTGTCGCTATTTCGATCGGACCGGATAGATTTATCAATCCTTGAGGATATTTAACAGATAAATTAAATTCAATTACTGCCTATTCAACGCCTAAGCGGATTCACGCAATAATTAACTGCAAAAAGAGGCTAATTTTAAATTGCATTATTGATTTTTCGACGCCGAAGCGGATTCCTGCAATAGGTTTAAATAGAAAATATTAAAGATCCTCTTATTGACTTTTCGAAGTCAAGGGCGGAATCCTGCAATAAGAGGGCATGAAATTTCGACGTTCGAATATTCGCGGACCGCAAGTTAAAAAAACCGACTGGGCATGAGCCGTGGTGCTCAGGCTTTTCATAAACTTTGCTTTAGCAATTGATGGGGAATTTTTAATTATTGTCATTGGTGGAAGGTGACGACAGTTTATTAATTATTCGTTAAACTTATTGCAGTTATCCTTCCACTATTCTTTGTCGCATAAAAAGGTGGAAAAGCTTACGCTGCATTTTCGCGCGCTTTTAAAAAGAGGAGCTCTGTAATAATTATTTTAAATAATTATTAAATGAAAAATCTGTCTATTAGTTGACCCTGCGGGCCAGCCCTAACACTTTCCACTGTTTTCGTGCTCCTTCAGCTCGAAAACATTATTGTAAATACATTTTCGAGCTCTTCAAGCTCGAAAATACTATTGTATGCCATTGTTTTTGGAAAAAATCGTTTTTAGCATTTTTTTCTCCCACGATATCTTACGAACGAATTAACCGATTGAGATGGTTAAGGTAGCAATCGACGCGTTTTATTGAATTTTTCTGCTGATTAGATTTTGGAATTGATCGATCAAGCCATTTCTGAAAAATTTGACAAAAACTGAAAAAAAAAATTTTTTCTTGTTCTTCTTCCATATCTTAGAGTCTATTTGATCGATCGATTTGAAATTTTCGAAAAAGTTGACGGCTAACAAGCTCTTTTGATTGCCACCTCGAACAATTTAATCGGCCAGTTCATTGAAAAGATATTAAGAGTTTACATTCACACACACACACACACACACACACACACACACACACACACACACACACACACACACATATGCAAGCACACGCACACACACACGCACGCACGGACACACATACATACAGACCCTCGGAAATCTTTCTGAAAATAGTCAGAATAGCTTCCTAGGATCTCAAAACGTCGACATCTGATGGAAACTCGATTTTTGAAAATCGGGGTGAAACCAATAACTTCCCGAATTTTTGAAAATTAATAATTTTCTTAGCGGGAAGTTAAAAAAAAAATTTTTATTTGGACATAACGCGACCATCTTATTGAAAAAGCATTCCTTTCGGTAACAAACAAGAATGAACGAGTTTGTAATGATAGTTATGATTATAATAAGATAACAAGAGCCTTCAATAGTGTCAATGCTTATATGTTGTCACGATTCCTGAAGGACGAGTATACTAAATTGTATGGACAACTAAAGTGGAACGAATGAGCCAAACATAGACGATCGCAACGATAGGTTAACTAAAGTAATAATTAAAAGCTTAAATAAATGTATAGAAGAAAGGAGGAAGGCTATAGCTAAAAAGTGGATAGATAAGCAATAGGGTAATCGAGAGATAAAGTTACTCATTAAGCAAAGAGATACTGCTCATCAAGAAGCAAACGGAAAGAATAATGAAATGTTATGGGATAGATACAGGCTTTTAAGGAACCAAGTAGTCAGCAGAATCAGAAAAGCAAAGAAAACTTACCATGAAAATCTAATAGATAGACAGAGAAATGATTATAAAAGTATGTGGGCGAATTTGAAAATGATTCTTGGTAATAAGAGCAAACAAAATAAGTCAAGCAAAATAGTATTCAACGGTTTTTGCTATAGTGATGACAGCAGTATTTAAGAAAAGTTTAATGAGTATTTTATCTCAAGTATTAAAGATATTGTGGAAGAAATCGATGATATAGCAGATGAGAATGATAATGTAATGAATTTAAATATTGAAAGTATTTTGAATGACTTTGGAATGGTAAGTGAAGATGAATTGGATAAGGCTATTAAACAATTAGATGTGAATACAGGGAAAAATGAAATAATGTCACCAGAAATACTGATTAAAATCTAGAAGGTCTATGAAGTTGTCATTAGTGAAATGATAAATTGCAGTATCAGATTATCAAAAGTACCAGAGAGTTGGAAGAATGCTGAAATTCATCCAATTCCAAAAGTTCAAGGAAACATTAAAGCAGAAGATTTCCGGCCAGTGAATACGTTATTGTCGATAGAAAAGTTATTAGAAACAATAGTAAAAAATGGACTAGAAGAGCACTTGAAACAAAATAGTATACTTTGGGGTGAACAATCAGGTTTTTGACAAAAACATTCGTGCGAGATGGCATTACAAAGAACTATGTGTGAATGGAGGGAAAACTTAGATAATGAAGAAGTGATTGATGTAATTTTTATCGACTTCAGAAGTGTGTTTGAAACTATTAGCAGACAGAGACTAGTTGAAAAGCTTAAAATGTATGGAATAACAGGTAATGCACTTCAATGGTTCGAATCATATCTTGAAAACAGAACACAACAGGTGAAATATGGTGAGGAATTGTCTAGCAAAAAAAAAGTTGAAAATGGGGTGCCACAAGGATACATTTTGGGTCCGCTATTATTTATTGTATATATTAATGATATTATAAAAGTTGCAAATCAGTTTGGGTGTAAGGCTAAACTATTTGCAGATGAAAAAAATTTATATATTAGCGGTAAGGATAAAAAAACTATTGAAAATATGATAAACAAAACGCTTGCTGGGTTAGTGAAATAGCTAAATGTAAACAAACTAAAAGCTAACTGTAAAAAGAGTGTATTCATGTCAATACGTAATCAGAAAAATAAAGTTTATCGTGATTTTAATATTAAATTGGCTGGTGAAAAAATTAAACAAGTGAATGAGGTCAAATACTTAGGGTTAATTCTGGATCAACATTTATGTTTTGTTGGTCATCCATACTATATTGCTCAAAAAGTTAGTGAAAAGTTTTTTGTACAGAATTGGTAACTATGTAGGTGATTATACAAAGGTAGTCATTTAAAAGACTATAATAGTACCACAATGTAAGTGTTGCTCATCTTTATTAATAAATCTAAATGCACAGTGCATCAACATGCTACAATAGAATCAGAAAAGGGTCATGTGCGTAATTTTGAGAGTTGGTGGACTTACACCCATTAAACGAATGCTCAAAAAGCAATGTTTTATGTCAATCAAACGGCGCATCAAATATAACGTGTGTAAAGTAATATACAAAATTGTAAATAACCTAACGCCTGACTACCTTACAAGTGTGGTCAGGAAAGTGCAACATCGATATGAGACTAGAGCGAGTAATAATTTATTATCTAAACGTAAATGAACAAGGACAGCAGAAAAAACCGTTGATAACAGAGGATTTAAATTATTTAATAAGCTGAGTAATAAAATAATAAGTGCAGAGACAACTAAAATATTTAAAAGACTGTTGAAAAATGATATAAAAGAAAATTTATTGTAAATAATATTTTATACTAGTAAATGAAATGTAAATTTTATGTTTGGTAGCTGAAAGCAAAAATACATTGAATTATTATTATTATTATTATTATTATTATTATTATTATTATTATTATTATTATTATTATTATTATTATTATTATTATTATTATTATTATTATTATTATTATTATTATTATTATTATTATTATTATTATTATAATTATTATTATTATTATTATTATGATTATTATTATTATAATTATTATTATTATTATTATAATTATTATTATTATTATTATTATTATTATTATTATTATTATTATTATTATTATTATTATAATTAATATTATTATTATTATTATTATTATTTCTTTTTAAGTTAAATGCTCAGGGGGTTATCCCCGGTAGTCCGACTCTACCGAGGGCCTCAACTGAGCGCCAAATCATTACTGCTGCGATGCTTCATCAACAAGATAATTAGCATGCGCAGCAGGCCAAGTTTCGTTGCCTAAGTAGACGGAGGGATCCGAGAATTACAGCCTTTTGCATCCTCGATGCCAAAAACTCAACTTGCGATGAGCAAGTTGGGATTTTAGCCAATGCAGATACAAAATTCTGTTTCATCCCTCCTAGGACGCCAACAATGAGTACGACAAGCTTGACACGGTAGCCTGGGTAAAGTTTGCCAATTTCAAACAGGAGATCCTGATATATTTCGTGTTTGTGCTCTTCTTTAACCGTGATGTTATATTCAGCTGGAGCTGAAAACTCAATAACATAAATGTTACGAGCGGTTTTATCGAAGAGCACAATATCAGGTTTATTGTGATCTATTTTCCGCGTTGTTGCGAATGGCACGTTCCAATAAATACGGCAACGGTCATTCTCAACAACTTGCGGAATATCTCCTGGCAAATAAGGCAGCACTGGTGTTTTATCGATACCGTGCGTATGTCTAAGGTGGTAATAAAGTACTCGCAGAGCAGCATTGTGACGCTGGACGTATGCACTTCTTGCCAGCACAGGACATGCTGACAAGAGATGCATAAGCGTCTCAGGATGTTGTTTACACACCCTACACAATGTGTCGGGTAGCTGCATCTGGAGCACTTTTGCACGGTATTCGAGAGTGTTAATTACACCATCTTGGCAGGCAAAAATATACCCTTCAGTCTCGGACATCAGGCCAGCTGACTTAAGGAAGGAAAACGTCAGCTGCTCGGACAAGCCATGTTCACGCACGTGTTTAAATAACACGCTGTGCATTGACTTGCCCATTTGTGTACTGAGCAGTTTTTGCTGCTTAGCGTTGCTGATGACCCTCTTGAATTCCTCCTTAGGGAGTTCAATAAGAGAATTTACTCTTCCGAGACCAAGGGATTTTGCCGCGTACTTTGCTGCCTTATATAAAAACGCTTCCTTATGCGCATTCTCATGCTGATGAACAATTTGCATAAGGAAGTCGTCTTCATCTGCTGTGAAATTGACAACTTCATATGTTAAACCCAAAACCAAACGATCGTGTAGACACTCCAAGCTCTGAAGATCTCTCCCTCCGATGTGCCGGGAAAGGTATAATCTGGCGACTGAAGACTTAGGGTGCATGCTCCGATTTATATTCATGACTTTGCGTGTCTTGATATCGAGGTCTTTAAGCTCTTTTCGGGCCCATTTAAGGACACCAAAAGAGTAAAGAAGTACCGGGACAGCAAGCATGTTTGTTGCGGAGACTTTGTTCTTTCCGGAAAGTTCTGATGACCAGATTTTCCGGAGTCTCCGCACATACTCGCTGCAGAGAGTCGTTTTGATTTTAGGAAGGTCCTGCATAGGACTTCCCTCAATACCTAGATATTTGTACGACTCTCCGGCGTCAAGATGGTCAATGACGCTCCCATCTACCAACTCGATATCTTCACGCACATCAGAGCACTTACCCTTCACCAGATTAACGACCGCGCACTTGTCCAACCCAAATGCCATGCCGACATCCCGTGTATACTCCCCTACGATGTTCAAGGCTGTCTGAAGGTGTTCCTCATCAGATGCATATACCTTCAGATCATCCATGTAGAGTAAGTGGGTGATCGAATAACTCCGATCAGTTGGTGGGCCCACTGAGTATCCACGAGTACGGCGTAGCGCAACAGATATTGGCAGCAGTGAGATGCAAAACAGCAGAGGGCTCAGAGAATCTCCCTGAAACACTCCTCTTTTGTACTGTACAACTTCGGTTACACGTTTGTCGTTGCCACATGAAATGTGGAACCGTGCTCGCCAAAGTTGCATCGTACGCTGAATGCATCCCACTGTATCGCGATTGACCCCAAGGCATTTGAGCAAAAAGAGAATAAGCTCATGAGATGTTGAGTCGAATGCCTTGCGGTAGTCAATCCAGGCCATTGACAGGTTGCGCTGATAGTAGATCGCGTCTTGAATGACACAACGATCTACTAACAGATTCTCTTTGCAACCTGACAGGCCTCTTTTACTGCCACGTTGTTCGTATATCTGCTGCCATACAGCATCTATCACTTCCAGAATGCGATTGTTTAAGATTTTAGTAAAAATCTTATAAACCGCATTTAAACAAGTGATAGGCCGGTAGTTCTTTGGGTCAGACAAGTCACCTTTCTTAGGGATAAGCACGGTTCACCCTTCTACAAGCCAACATGGAATTGGTTCATCGCCTTTGATAATCTCTGTAAAAATCCGGGCCAGATGGCTATGGGTAGAAGTTAGTTTCTTTCACCAAAATAAGTTAATGCCAACTGGACCCGGAGCAGCCCAGTTTTTACCATTATTCAGAGCTAAACGAACTTCTTCTACGCTGACTTCAGGGCTCTCTTCATCAGCATTGTCGTTGCGGTGTTGTTGACAGAATGCTTCGAAGTCGTTGAGAGCTGGAGTGTCACGATTCACGTTCGGTTGATCACCATACAACTCAGACCAGAAAGCTTCTACTCGCTCGATGGATGGGGGATCGCCAGAAACAGATGGTTTAGGTGTCAGAAAGCATGAAGGACTTAACCGAAACAAAGAGTTGTCGGTAAGCCGCTTCAGCTTTTTCTCTAGTGACTTTTTAGCAGTCACCAGAGCCCGCAACCTGTTAAGGGAACCTTCTTTGATGTTCAGAAGATTCTCCTTATTCAGTGTGTGATGCTGGTATCGTAGTCCAGCCGCAATGCGGCGGACTTTAGATGTAAATGCTTTTCGAGCATTTACATACTCAATCACACACTGAATGCGAGAGACATGTTTCCGGAGATCATCAATCTTCAGTGTTAGCTGCCCAATGCGCCCTCTCATCTTAGCCTCAGGCGAAGAAGTATTCCTTCTCGTTGGAGGTAAGAGTGAGGAGGCACCATCATAGACAGCTCGATTGATTGTGAGCAAAGTAGAGTTTTCCTGAATCCGAGCAGATAGTTCGTGGTTTTCCGTGTCAATTAGATGTTTTGGGTCATGTATCTTCTTAGAGATACATACTTGTCGTGTGTCAAAATCATTGTCGGCGTCTTCGAAAGAACGGCGTCTCTCCTGATGTAGCTGTGCTGGAAAAGACAGACGATGAGATAACCGTCTGTTAGTTAACAGTGATCTCCGTGTTCGCCGGAGATGAGACGCATAATCACGAAGATGTTGTTGTGAAAAATGGCTATGGTTAGGGCGCATATCGCTCCAGAGAGCATGCATCCTAGCCATGTAGCCTCTCCGCTCCGGTTCACTGTTATTGTAGCACATCAGGAGATCGGCTCGTAATTCCTCTGTCCACCTAAATGCAGTCCGTTGTTCGCCAAGGTCGTCATCGTTCGGGATCTCGGTGCTCCGGCCAGCTAGTGGGTAGCCCTCATCCGAGAAGGGCCGGTTGTGGGGAGCACTTCTGTGTTCAGGATTATCTTGAACTCAGTATACTTTACATTGGGGAGTTAGTCCAATGCAAAGGTTGTTGTGCGATTAGTAGGCCAGCAGGTCGGAGGCCAGCCTACATTGCCCACGATGCGCCACGGGGTAAATGAAACCCCCGCCGGCCACACAACATGCACCGTGGGCATTATTGTTATTATTATTATTATTATTATTATTATTATTTATTAGTTACGACGTATTTCGAGACTCGTTATTCGTGAAATTCTGGCAATTACCGAAGCCGGATAAGTTTATCATTATTACTTCGTGCAGATAAATATTTAGACGTTAATTAGATATACGAACGCCAAGTTACCAACTGTTGCGGATGTCAATTTAATTGACATCACATTGCCGTCAAGTTGTGGTACAGGGTACCGACAGCTGAGCTTTTGTTGTTGACAATAATTATATAAGAATCAGATGTATTGTTATTCATTTTATCGTTAAATTATATTGAATCAGTAATATGATTTTGTTATCTTACTGATACCGCGGATTCTTATTGTTCGAGCTTAAACAAGTATTATTCAAGTCCGGTGCCAAAGCTGGCGTGTAGTTTTTCGTAGCGAGTTATCTAGTTATTCCGTGCAATTACGAACTATAAACAATTTCATTTCTGAATATCTTGATTTATTATAGTCTGGTCGATAAATTAATTCTCTGAATATACTGACAATCATTTCACGTTACGTTTAAGTTTTTATCTTCTGCCGATCCATCACCCTGAGCCGACGACAAGGACGATCGAGAAACTTAGTGAGTGAATTTCACCTGGCGCCCAACAACCACAGAAGTCGAGCCAGGTACGCCAACTAGTTGTGCGAGGAATAGATCGCCTGAAGGATGCCAGGCGATCAAATAACTGGTAACAATATATATATATATATATATATATATATATATATATATTAGGTTGGTCGTTCAAAACCAAATTTTCTCAGGCGCCCCATAAAAAGCTTCTTTTTATAAAAAAATACGTGGGGGATTTGGTTTTTTCTTTTTAAGTAAATAGAACACCTGCCGCAGGATGATCAAAGTTTATTTTTCGATAAAATCGCGTTTTTTTTAAATATCTCATGAAATATCCAGATTAAAGGGAAAAATCATGGGAAAAATTTTGTAGGAAATTGAGTTCTTAACAAAAAAGGTCATGTTTTAAGGATTAAAAATTTTGAAAGTAACATTTTTCTAATTATAGAGAAACTACAGCAAGCATTAGTAATTGATATTTTACGAGTTACGAAGTTGTCTATATTTAAGATAAAACGTTATTTTTAACATTTGTAATCCTTAAAACCCTCAATTCATCAGATCTCAAAAAAGTTTTTTTTTTAAATATCTTCATAAATTCACATTTTGTAAAAAAAAATGAATATGACCTTTTTTGTTGAGAATTCAATTTCCTACAAAATTTTTTCTGTAATTTTTCTTTTTAATCTGCATATTTCATGAGATATTAAAAAAAAACCGCGATTGTATCGAAAAATGAACATTGATCGTCCTGCGGCACGTGTTCTTTTTACTTCAAGAGAAAAAACCAAATTCTCCACGTATATTTTTACTAAAAAGAAGCTTTTTATGAGGCGCCTGAGAAAATTTAATTTTTAACCACCACCCATATATATATATTAGATTGATTCAAAAAAACCGACTATCTTATTTTCTTCATTATATCGAAAATATTGTTGGAAATGACGAAAAAAGAGTACTGTGGAAGTTTGAGCTCTTAATATTATTATTAACAGCTGCCGCATCGCAATTTTCTATTTCCCGTTCAAATAACATGGGAAAATTTATTTTTTAAGCTTTGGAATTTCGTTGCTCACGGTGGGACCAATACTTTTGAATGTTCGAGACATAATCTTATGGAAAATTTGACGCTCTATAAAAAAAGTCACTTATAATTTTTTGATATTTTTATTTCTCCAAAAGTTATTCGAAGTTAGTTAAATTGACGATGAATTTTCACATTTTTTGAATTGTTTGACGCAACCATCAATTTTATCAGAAAATTTTATCTGAAATTTTTTGTAGAGCATCTAATTTCCTATAATTTATCTTTGAGAAAATTTTTGATATTTCTCTTAAGTCGTAAGTTATTTGCAATTCACTGGAAATCTTAAAAAATCTAAATTTTGTTGCTTAAAATTAATTATATTAAAATTTTTAGTTAACTGCAAATAACTTACGACTTGTGAGAAATATCGAAAATTTTTCTGGAGATAAGTTATGGGAAATAAAATTCTCTACAAAAAATGGCCTATAAAATTTTCCGAAAAAATTAATGGTTGCGTCGAAAAATTCAAAAAATGAAAAAATTTATCGTCAATCTAACTTTAACTTCGAATAACTTTTGAAGAAATGAAAATATTGAAAAATTATAAGAGACCTTTTTTATAGAGCGTCAAATTTCCCATTAGAATATGTCTCGAACATTCAAAAGTATCGGTCCCACCGTGAGCTACAAAATTCCAAAGCTTAAAAAATAAATTTTCCTATCTTATTTAAACGGAAAATAGAAAATTGCCATGCGGCAGCTGTTAATAATTATATTAATAGCTCAAACTTTCACAGTATTTTTTTTTATCATTCCCAACTATATTTTCGATAAAATGAAGAAAACAAAAAATAGTCGATTTTCTCGAATCAGTCTAATATATATATATATATATATATATATATATATATATTAGGGTGCGTCATTTCGGAGCAACATTTTTTTTTTAAGTGGATGTGAAAAAAATCATAGTTCAACACAAAAAGAAAATTTTCGCGCGAAAAAAAAAAAATTCTATGTCGATTACAGACAGCTCATTGAAAAATTCGATTTTCCCATTTAAATAACACCGGAAAGATCTTTTCTTTAGCTTTAAGTATTGTTAACTCTTAAACGAATCAATAGATCGAATAAACTAATCCATATATAACGTTCACTACTATTTTACACGACCCACGATGGAGTGTGGTTAGTGTCAAATAGCCGTTATGGCCTTTGATGGTGAAAAACTAAAATAATTAATAAACAACGCGAAATCAACAAAATTTGCTTGGAGTCGAAAATCTCCACGGGGTCCGCAGCTCGTCTCAGGCTGGGTTAGACAACCTAGTTGGGCGCCAGTTCGTGTACCTCCATGAACAAATTTAACTCGAATAAAATAAAAATGAAAATGGAAATTAAAATAATACTAATATATTACAGAAAGCAGTTTCAGATTTAGGAAAAGGATAGCAATTAAGTAACAAAATAAAAATACATGAATACCGGGTTTGTGACGATTTATCCCATTAAATATATTTAAATTATAAAAGAAATGAACTCATAATTTATAATCACATATCGGAAAAACAAATAATGCCAATAATAATAACTCACTGATAAATAATACGTGTATGTGTTTACCAAAATAATGACTTGAGAATACTCATATATTAACCGCAGTACATAGTAACCACTTGTAAAAAAATACGCTTCTATAAATAATAATCGCAACTAATAATTATAAATTATTATTAATTCATGAATTCACCGCAGTGGTATGTGTTACGTGTAAATGATATACAATAATTGTAAATAATATCTAATAATTGTAAACAAAATATCAGTCGCAAATAATCTTTAACAAAATAAATAATAATGCGTCACTCGCCAACATTATTTAACACTTGTGAATAACGCTATAATAATCGCACATAGTATTTCAATAACCATCAATATTAATATATATTATTCGCATATACTATTGAAGAAGCATGAATAGTGCCGTATTAATCGCAAATAATACTGAATTCATGTAAAAGCGGCTGAGGCAGCCGTTCGGCACGTGCGTGGCTCGGGCGATCACCAAAGTTAAGTAGCGTCGAGCAGGATTACTACTTGGCTGGGTGACATCTTAGCCATGCATCGGGTTTGAACGAAGGACTCTGACCGTTAGGCGCGGGATGAGGAGCTAGTGATCGGTAAAATGGGAATTTCATCGATCACTAAAGCCTCACCCAAACTAAAACTGTACTGGCTAGGTTTTCTCTGTGGTTTTCCTACGCCACTGTACCTCCATTGCACAAGGGAGGTTGTAGGGCATCACCGTAATGATGCAGTACAGTGCAAACACAATTCGGGCCACAGCCGCACAATACGGAAGCAGTTTGCGATTTAAAGGCAAAAAAGTAAAAAGATACCCCTGTATTCTATACATTGAAATAAAGAAATAAATAAATACTCGATTGATGTAAGTAATAATCTAATAATCATTGATATTATCGGATAAATGTAAATAATAAGATATTTAAGCAAATGATATTATAATACGTGTAAATAATAATATATTAAACGTAGATGATATCCTAAGACGTATAAAAATAATCAATACTAATTTAGTATCGCACGACAATAGCAAACAATGCTCAATACTTGTAAATAATAATAATGAATGGTAAATAATAATTGTAAATATTAATATTTGTCGCACTAATACCCGGTAATAATAATATAATAATTGTCTTGGAAATCACATAAAACAGATATTACAATACTATTTGATGCATTAACAAATAATACTTAATTATTATGAATAATATTGAAACCATCCGAATATTCAACGTCTATAATATTCAAAAAATATAAATAATAATTAATAAATTTCAATTGTTGAATTAATGTCCGCTGGGATCAACAATTACGCATTTAGTTTTGTTGTCATCAAAAATGCTGACAATTATCGCTCTCTCTCACTCACACTCATGAGATGGACAACTGGCCACCAACGCGAGAACAAATTACACGCCAATGAATATAGCTCAAAGGTACTTACAGTTGTCGTTGTGGTACAATCTACGAACAAACTTCATTGGATGATAATGTAACGGGGTAAATTTGAAGTTACCAAGTACAATTTAAATTAGGATAAAATCTATTATGTGTACTGTCGATCACGTGACAATACCACCCAGAGTTACCCCGGGTAGGATGCGACTAGTCGACCGGGAGTGAAAATTTCAAATGTTCGTCCGTCAGTCCCCCAATTAAAAGTAAGTAGGAGTTACCGAAGTCCGAAGACGCCCGAACTCATGCGGGGAGTAAGTAATTATAAACGGGGACCGGAACGTGAAACAAGATTAGTGACCGGAACGACCAGACCGAACGGACATAGTCCAGTAGAGAGTACAGCTGAAGAGAAGCCACTATAATAGACGCTGTGTATAATTAATCAGGTAATTATTTAATCTTGACTTGGTTTTATTACTGTGGAACCAAGCGATAAATTCTAAATTTTCTTATAAGATACCAGACAGATAGCCGGTATCTCTTAGAAACATTACTGATTGCGTCTGATTGAGCAGGTGAAGGAGATAGAAATTTGGAAGGAGAGTGAGAGAGAGAGGAAGGCGACAGTGAACGAGACAGAGACAATAAATTACGGAGACAAGACTAAACCAAGACCAGGACGAGAAAAATCAGAACAACGAGATGAGGATAGATCAGCGAAGGATTTATTTGTTGTAAAGGTATTTATTTATAATTATTCCAGGTAGGAAGCCGAAAAATTTTATTTAATACTTAGTCATACGTCTGGTAGCGTCGCGTTTAATCGTTCGTAAATTCAATGTCCGTAAACTAAGATAAATTAATTCGTAAATTAAAATTGAAATTAACCGGAAATAAAATATATAAATAAATTGATTAATTAACTCCAGGCAGGTTGCCGGAAATATTCGAGAAGTTTCCAGGTAGTTCGTGTAACCCACGCACCGGAAATGGTCGAATCTAGTCAGGAATTGCTAGTCGGTAATATTAATTAATTATAAGTAATTAAATAATAAAACAAATAAAATAATTAATAATTAAAAATTGTCTCGAAAAAAATTATAAAAAGTCTCGAGGTTACGGTCACTGATAAAAATTAAATTAAGTAAAAATTAAGTTAATTGATAAGCAATAATTGATTAAGAAAATTAATTGTATAAAATAAGAATAATTATTGTGAAAAAAAGTACCTGCAATAAGCTACGTAGAAAAGGTGTAAATTGTAGCGGGTGAATTTAGGTATGCGAATTTCGGGAAAAGACATTAATGAAAACGTTCACGGATTTGAAGTAAAATAATTAAAGTGAAAGTGATGAACAAAAGAATCAAAATAAAGGAATAATTAACGGAAATAAATTTAATAATAAATTAATTAATAATTATTTAATTTTTCTAATCAATTAATTTATTTAAAACTGCGGAAAAATTATTTTGAACTCAGTGTGTGTAAAAAATAAGTCCAGAGGACTGAGTGAGCGTGAGTGAAATAAATCAGGATTTCAAGGATAAAATTTACAGTAGTATTAATTAAGTATCGTAAAGGTTAAGCGATTTTTATAATTATTATTATTTTAATAAATAAATAATGCGGGTTTATGAATGAATTAGGTTTAAGTGAAATATTACGGGTCGATAAGTAAGGTTTATAAAGATTGTAAGGTATATGAAGTTTATAAAAGGTTTCTGAGGTTTATAAGGTTTTAATAGAGTTATAAGGTATAAGGTTATAAAGGTTCAAAAGCATTATTGAATAAAAAGGTTAAAATTGTTAATTGAAATTATTATAATTATTTATAAATTATCCTCCCTCATGTTTCTTTTACAATAAAATAAATTATACCGACCCTGATGATCTAAGATCGGGCTCTGGGAGGACGTTATCACTTTCAGTGGCGCCCTTGACAAAAGGACGACCAGAGTAACAGCATAGCCCTGTTATAATAATAATAATTAATAATTAGGCAATATTGATTGCCAAAACTACTCCAATAACTTCAATAGGCAATAAATATTTTATTACTGTACGCAATCAATCCAAATGGCGTCTCAAGAAAATAATTAATGCAAAACAACAGGCATACACCCTGCTCTTACAACAGTTTATCCACGTCTGACCATGGCAGCATGTGAATTTCATGCCGGCACCTCAGCCGGCGCCATTTTAACCATCTATCTCACTTCAAGCAATGGAGATTTATACCTGTCACATGTTAATTTTTAACAGTATCACCGAAAAAATACATGACTTGAGCTGTGTAATTTAGCCCGTTCCCGACGTTAATTAACAAACTGTTCCCTTAATAAATATTTATTACCACGATTTAATAATAAATCAGCTAGTTGTTTATTCAAAAATGTATTGATTTATTTATAACAAATAAATTTATAACTGCCAACTGTTGCGTCGACGCACATGCGTCAACCAGCTAAGATAATAATAAGCATATAAATAAAATGCGCAATCATTCATACCAGCACTATAAAAATCCAATTTTTTGCTTAACTTCATCAGTAAATTTTTCTGTTTCTGTGTTTTTCCTGTGTTATTCTTATGGGAAATCGAAAAGTGCGATGCGGACCACCTTAATATTAATATCAAGGGCTCATATTTTCAGAGGCCTATTTTGGCATCTAAACGAAACTTTTGAGTCTAGCTCCGAGAAAAAAAAAAATTCTTGTTCTTTTTGAAACGCCCTAGTATGTATATATGTATGTCCGTACGTACGTTCGTATGTAAATAGACTGGTCCCAAAAATTAAGGAATAGAAAAAAAATTCGAAATTTTTCGGTGATTTTCAACATGCTGTAACTTGGTGAAAAATGGTCATAGAAACAAAATTAAAAAAGCAAATTTTAGCCTCAAGTTTCTCATTTTCAGATGTGTACCTCAAATTTCTTCATCATACACAGTTCCGGAGTAATCTTAGGAAAACCGACGAAAAAAAAATTTTCAAAATTTTTGCTCCTCTTCCAACAGGTCTATGGGCTTCAATAAACTTTTTTGGATAATCTGACCTCATGACTTTTTAAGGGAATTCGCATATTTAAGGATATAATCATTATTTAAGGAAATTTTCAAAGAGCTGCGATTTTTCTTTCTTAGTGTCCCGGAGATTTAAATTTATCGATTTTGCCAAAAATCACCATAATTGGTAGTTTCTCGGTTTTTGGTCATTTTTTCGATTTCAAAATGTTTTTTTCACCAACAATCTTGATTTCTTCGATCAAAAAGATTGATTATCGAAAAAAATTGAAAAAAAAAATTTTTGACAAAAAATTTTTTTTTTTCGTGACATCCGGAATGATTTATTATTTTTAAAAAAAATTCGTCAACTTTTTTTCACCGCCGGCAAGCGTAAATCCGACCGAGCAACCTCCACGTGGTACGCTTTGGATAACGCCAATGCCATTTTTTTTTTAAATTTTTTTCGATAATCAATCTTTGTGATCAAAGAAATCAAGATTGTTGGTAAAAAAACATTTTGAAATCTAATAAAAGGCCATTCGGCAGCCGAAATAGAAGTAGATTTCTCATTATTTGATTATTTCAACCTTTTAAGTAAACGTTAATAACAAAATAAATTTTTTTTTGACAGTCTCAAAAATTCTCAAGGTTTTGGAACAAAAAATAAATTCCCAAAAAAATCAAAGGTAAATGCAAAAAAATTAAGAATTGAGATGAGAAAATTAAAATAATTATCGTAATAATAAGTTGAATAACGAAAATTGGAGTTGATAAAAATCAAATTATCTGCCAAAAAGAATTCTGTGTCTTTTACCATAGGATTGATAGTTAATACAAAATTAAATAAAATAATTTAAGTTGAAATGTAAATTATGATAGGTCTAAAGTCATACTTGAAATCAGTCATTATTACTGTTAATAAAACAAAATTGAATTTACACACTTGAATTAAGATGTTTAGATTTTATGAGTGCCCACAGCAATAATATGAATTTAATTGGTTCCATAAATCAACCAATGAATACAGTAGTTAGGATTCTATGGAATCTATTAAAAGTAGGAGAACCAATGCAATAGCAGAATTTCATTTTAGAGTGGTAAGATAAGAAATTGTATTGGTCTAGACACATATACGCATGAAAATTAAAGCTTATTTGAAGAGCTTTTAGATCAATTTTATCGAAAGTCGATAAGTTATAACATTCAAAAAATATCAAAGAAAGAATAAGTAAAAATGTGAATTTTTGACATTTTTTAAATTTTGAAATGCTATAACTTCTAAACTAATCGACCGATTAAGCTTATTTTTCAACTAGAGCAAGGTAGTCACCTACAGAATACGTATACCAAGTTTCAACGCGCTCGGTATGCAATCGTGGTGGTAATCAAAGTGACAACCTGCATAAAATTAGGTTATATGATATTTTGTAAATTTTTTAAAACCATTTATCTATTAGAAAAAGTGCTTAAATCAATTAGCTGCATAGTGAGAATTGAAGGCATCCGAACGAGCTTTTACTTCCAGTTAAAGCGGCAAATAATTTTTTTTTTCGAAAATTTTACAAAATTTTAATTAACCATAACTAATAATTTTATTGGCCGAGATGGCTCATCTTCGAACTTATCCAAGGTAATCGTCCATAAAATAAGTATACTAAGTTTCATTAAGATCGGTGTAGAATTGTGGACGTTATCGTTAGAGAGGCGCGTTATATTATATATATATATATATATATATATATATATATATATATATATATATATATATATACATGTATAGAAATATATAAATACATATATAAACTTCTGAGCCAAATGTATTTTCTGACTCAGCTCGTCTAGCTGAATTGAAATGTAGCAAGATTTTTCGAAAATTTCATCATGAGGACAAATACAATAGTTAGATTTCTATGAAATCTACTAAGAATGACCAAAAACCGAGAAACTACCAATTATGGTGATTTTTGGCAAAATCGATAAATTTAAAGCTTCGGGACACTAAGACAGAAAAATCGCAGTGCTTTGAAATTTTCAGGGTTTTTTTTCGGACACTTCGAGGTAAAAAAAAACGACAATATCGTTTGTTTATCCGTTATATCTAAAGTTATGGCAAGTTTTCCGAATATCCTTAAATATGCGAATTTTGACCTGTTTTTTAATAAACCGCTTAAAAAAATTTTTCTATCAAAAGCCACTAATTTTCTCTTCTCGAGAATGTTTTTCAGTTTTCAAAACCCTACTTCCATTCTCTGTACGACCAATACGTCCGGAGTTATTGATTATCAAAGCCGAAATGGAGTTTTTGCTTTGACCAATGATAACTGAGCGCTCAATCGTCGTAGAGACTTTTTGAGATCGTCAAATTGAAGGGCGTAAAATTCCCTAAAAAAGTAATGAGGTTAGATCATCCAAAAAAATTTATTGAAGCCCATAGACCTGTTGGAAGAGGAGCAAAAATTTTGAAAATTTTTTTTTTTTCGTCGGTTTTCCTGAGATTACTCCGGAACTGTGTATGATAAAAAAATTTAAGGTCCACATCTGAAAACGAGAAACTTTAGGCTACAATTTGCTTTTTTAATTTTGTTTCTATGACCATTTTTCACCAAGTTACAGTGTTGAAAATTGCTACATTGAAAAATAAACTAAATAATTGTTACAAAGAAATTAACAGATGTGCATTTCCAAAAATAAAACAACATATTCAAAATTATAATTCTTTCTCTTCAAACTAAGTATTTCAGCTCTACGCTACTCGCATCTTCGCCCATGTACCTATTTTTATGACCGTCCCGGGTTCGGGGCCATAAAAGTTGATCCTTTCCGCACACAGCGCGAGCCTTTCGCCCGTATATGCAGCTCTTCTACACGAACATTTGGTCGCCAGATTTCATTCCTTTTTTTTTATATATACATAATTTTTTGTTATAAATAATTTTACAGGACTTTCTCACGCTTTTGGAAAAATGGAAAACTCGAGAAACTTCCAAACCAGTTTCTGAACCTTTTTTTTTTAGCATACTGGCGGTCAGCACCAACTAGTTGCCGTTGTTTCCAGTCAGTCATCCTCTGACCTCTTGCACCGTGCACATCGAGTGTTTCCGAACTTGTCAATTTTCCTGACCAGTTTCACAGCAACTTACAAATATCAGTTCACTCTTCTTAAACAATTCTTTTCTTAAACACAGTGAAAGCAATAATCGTTTAGTTGTAATTAATTCAAGTTTAGCGAGCATCTACTGCCATCAAGAAACAAACAAGCACGCAGCACCCAGAGCATTCAGCAACTCCTGATCATCTCTCATCTGCATCGGCTCACCCGGCACTGAGGTGATCGTGATATCCAGCCGTAGACTACCAGCATTCAACCACCAAACTCAGGTCTAAGTAAATTACAACCTGGGTTGCTTTCGGTATGTACACAGATTCAATTAACAGCATCTTTTGCATCTTATCATCACTCTGATACTCTCACGGGGTCGCGCTATAATGACTGACCTTTAACGGTTCTCACAAGGCCTCTCTGGCATGATCCCTGGTTCTCGGCGACCGGGATACCGCCTTGTGATTCGTCAGTGGTTATAGCGGACCATATCTATTCGGAAGAGTCCTTTCGGGTATTCTCTCCTCACCGATTGCATCATAATGGCTGACCTTCCCCCAGTTCTCACCAAGGCCTTGTTCGGAATGGTCCCTGGTTCTCGGCGACCGGGACACCGCCTGGTGATTCGTCAGCGGTTATGATGAATCGGCTAGATCGGAAGTTTCGAGAGATACCTACTGGACTCTTGTCTGGCTAGTCCGCATCTGACCTCTCTTGGTCTATCACATGGTCTTCCTGAGTCTGGTCCCGGTTCACCTGCGAACGGGGCACCACCTTGTGATTCGTCAGATGCCCTAGCAGACAACATCAGCTCTTACTTTCATTCGGTGGCATCATGATCCGGTTGGTCGAGACAAGCATCTCGAGACATTCCTGCACGCCGGTATCTGTCTACCTTACATCTGACCTGATGGTTCGGTTTGAGTTTCTCGTGACACCAGCTCGTGTCTCGCGCAACCTCTAACATTATCTTCTGACTCCTAAATTGATCTGCAACTACTTTTCTATCATTTGAGCAAGCTATTAACAACGTATTATTCCCAACAGTTGCTGTCTAATCACTGCGAACGAGAAATCACAATATTTGTGAAGGCTAGTACGAGTTTGAACGAGCACCAAGAGTCTTTAATCTAAGACTCACGATCCTGTACCATTTTCGAGACCTCCAGATCACGTCGGCAACTGCTTGGCCCTGCCAAGCTAGATACAGCGAGATCCCCAACTACGGGAGTGCTGCTTCTGGCACGTTGAAATCATCATCAGTCAGACCTACCGGTCAGCGGGCCTTTCGACAGGCTCGATTCCAATTCATCGGCATATAACACCGACCGAGTCAGGGCACGTCAGCCCTGCTGCCGCCAGCTCAGCCACGAGAAATCCAGTCCACCGAGTATTCACCAGTACCAGAGTTGCTTAATACAGTCCACTGTTCAAACATCCACTCTGAGTTCACAACAATTAAAAATACAATATAATTTGTTCATAAATATCAACTTCATATCAATAAATTTATTTATAACTTATTTTAGTTCTTGCTTAAACATACAGCATGTTGAAAATCACCCAAAAATTTCGAATTTTTTTTTTATCCCTTAATTTTTGGAACTAGTGTACATATAACTTTTTAACGGATAAACCGATTTTGATCGACACGGTGTCATCCGACGCGGCTTGTCAATATCTAAAAGCTGAAAAAAGAGTTTGATCGGTAGGCTCGTTCAGATATTCAAAAAAAAAATTTTTTTCAAAAATGTTTTTTTCGTATAACTTTTCATGGGCTCGATAGATTAATTTTAAAATCAACTGGGCTCTGAAGCTTCATAAGCCGCATTGAATGCTACCTCAACCATCTAAATCGGTTAATCTGTTGAAGAGCAACCGATGTTGAAAGAATTAACAAAAAAAATTTTTTTTAGTATTTTTGCAATTCCTCAAAAACGACTATATAACTCAATTTGTCACAATATTTAAATATCGTGGCTGTCTCGCATTAGGACGGTGCGCAACAGATGGCAGCACACGCTGCTCACACGTCTCATCCTATATATATTATGATTATTTTGTTTACATGTACGATTTTGTTTTAATTACTGTGTCTATATTATACAACATATTCCTTAGGTATAAATTACTGCGGAATCAGGAGAATTTACTGATTAAGTTAAGCATATATTTTGATTTTTAGAGTGCTGGAAAAATAATTACGCATTTTATTTATATGCTTATTATTACTTTGGTCAGTTGACGCATGTGCGTCGACGCAACAGTTGGCGTCAATAAATTTATTTGTTATAAATAAATTTAGGAGTTTGTGGATAAATCATCGGGTGATTTATCATTAAATTGTATTAATAATTAATGATGACAGAGACAATTGGCCATTTAACGTCGGGGACGGGCTAAATCACACAGCTCAAGTCATGAATTTTGTTGGTGGTCCTGTTTAAATTAACATGCGACAGATATAAGTCTCCATTGGTTGAAGTGAGATAGATGGTTAAAATGGCGCCAGCTGAGGTGCCGGCATGAAATTCACGTGCTGCCGTGGTCAGACGTGGATAAACATTTGTAAGAGCAGGGTGTGTGCCTGTTGCTTAGCACTTATTAATTCTTTGAGACGCCATTTGAATTGGTTGATTTAAATAAGTAAAGGATTTATTGCCATATGGTTATTGAAGTTTTTTTTGTTTTACAAAAATTATTACTTGATCAATAATTTTATTTTATTCGTTTAATTTGTTCTAGGAGGTGCATGAACTGGCGCCCAACTAGGTTTTCTAACCCAGCCTAAGCAGAGCTCTGTGTCCAGTGGAGATTTGACGTATCTCCACACGGGATTTTGTTTTATTTATTGTTTATTTTAGTATTTTTCACCATCGGAGGGCCATAACGGCTATTTGACACTAATAACACTCCACCGTGGATCGTGTGAAATAGTAGAGAATGTTATAAATTTTAAAATCTAATCAGCTGTAGAACTTGATAAAACGCGTTGATTTTCACTTTCACCGTCTCAATCGATTAATTCATTCGAGAGACATCGTTGAAGAAAAAATTGTAAAAAACTTTTTTTTTCGAAAAAGTAGGCATATAAAACTCTTTTCGAGCTCGAAGAGCTTGAAAATGTATTCACAACAATTTTTCAAATCAAGGAGCTTGAAAATAGCCGGAAGTTTTTTGGCTGGCCCGCAAGGTCAACTGATATACTGATTTTTTTTTCTTTTCAGGGAACAGGTTCAAAAATTTCATTGAAATATAGAAATACGCCTATTGAAATTAGATCTCTGGATATTATTGTTAAAAGGTTCCACATCGAACTTTTCTATTTTCTATAAGAATAACATAAAAAAAAATATTTTCGCGTGTTCTGATTTCTATAATTAGCTAACGTTGCATCGTCCAAGAAATCCACAGACATTTCCGTAAGGAACTGAATACTCTTTAAAAAAAAGTCACTTATCATTTTTTAATAAATTCATCCATTCAGTTATTTTAGCTTGAAGTCAAATTTGATAAAAAAACCGCTTACAAACCGCTGTAAATATGGATCTTCTGAAAACAAATCTGAAGAGCAGTTGATCCTGCGGGTCCCGAAACTGTCTGCTATTTTCGAGCTCCTTGAGTTCGAATAGATTATTGCCGATACATTCAAGCTTCCGAAAATAATTAAAAAGAATCGTTTTTCAAAGGTTCGCTTACAATTATACTTGATAAATTCAATGTTTTCAGACAGAAATCATTAGAACTGATCAAGAAGAAAAGTAACGCTAACTGTGAATTTAACTAGCAAGTTAATATATAATCCATCTGGAAAACATGGCAGAAACAGTTAGTTTCAAAAATAATTGATGATGATATTATTTGAACTAACGACCGATTGCGATGAATTATGGAGCAATCATGAAATACTATAATGGCAATGAGCCAGTTTGAGTTTTGGAATAAATGAGGAATTACAATATGCATTATCCAAAGGAATGAAGTTAATTATCATTTTTTAAATTTATCATCGCCGATATCCTTGAAACTAAATAATTGATTTTGATGTTTGAGCAACCATTCGATGCAGTTATTCAGCTTTGAACGGTAAAACATTACGAGAATCAGTCAGTTTTGTGATTTTTGAGCTTATTGGAAAAAACGACTTTTAGAAATTCTTTCGACTACGATACATATTTGTTTAAATAATTAATAATAATTATAAAAGGATAAGAGGATCTGGTATGTGTGAATTGGCGGTTAGTGAATAATTTTATTTAACACTTGAGAATTTACTAAAAAATAAATATAACAATTTATTTACAGTATTTACAGTTGATGAGAATTATTTTATGATGAGATTCATTGCAAAAAACAGTTTATTTAATTTATTGAATGCAATTTTATGCAAATGCAACACGTGGACAAGATGGCTACTTGGCGGTAGCAATTTCGACACACGCAGTGAGACAATTTAATTAAATAACGCACTGAGATTGATTATGAGACCAAAATAATGTAATAAATAATTACTGCTAGTTATTCTGAGATAAAGGCACCAATTTAAATAATGAGAAAGCACTTGATTTATTAAGAACAGTGAGATGATGAAAAGCACGAGGCGTCCACTATGAGAATACTTTGCAATATAAGAGTAAGTGAAAGCGTTGATGGTGCGAGAGAGCGCGAACTTCCGTCTTCTTCATCCCCACTATGCGGGTAGAATACGACTAGTGGAGCCGCCTATTATTGATCGGTGATCGACTGTAGTATAGACTATAGCATCGATCACTTATCCGCCGTGAGAATAATGATGAGAGCGCGGGAGATTTGAACATTCTCCCCGCCTTCTCCTACTGGTTGAAGAAGTTAGATGATCCATGAGAATCTTCCGCAACTGGTGAGATTGGTAGCAGCACGAGTTTGCTGATCGGGCGCTTGAGAACCGATGAGACTGTCTTTAGAGTGAAAACTCTGGTGAGACCATCTGCACCAGGATGCAATTGAACCACACGAGCGAGCGGCCATTTTGTTGGCGGGTATCACTCGTCTGAGAGCAATACAAGTGATCCAACTGTTATGTTGTGATGAGATGTATTCCATTTTGAGATCGATTGATGAGATTGCAAGCATTCTGTTGACCATCGATCCCAGAAATGCTGCAAGCGTGTTTGAATGTGCTGCAGATGAGAGAGCCTTGATGATGAGATTGAAGTGAGATTAGGTTCCGGGATTGTGTTGATAGCGGCACCACGGATGAAATGTCCGGGTGTGAGAGCAGTAAGATTGTCCGGATCCTCTAAGAGTGCGCTGAGAGGGCGAGAATTGAGAATTGCTTTGACTTGAATGAGAAAAGTTGAGAAATCTTCATAGGTGAGAAGTGTATCAGCAATAGTTCTCTGAAGATGATACTTGATTGATTTTACTGCAGCTTTCCATTTTCCGCAAATATGAGGAGCCCCAGGTGGATTAAATGACCACTGGGTTCCGTCATTGGCGAGATGCTGCTGTAGATGAGATGATTCCTTGAGAGCGCCGGTGAGAAGTTGCTTGAGAATGAGATCAGCACCCTTGAAGTTTGTTTCACAATCACTTCGAAGTGTGCGGCAAATTCCCTGTCGACTAGTGAAACGTCGGAATGCCTTGAGAAAACCTTCACTGGAGTAGTCAGTGACAATCTCCAGATGAACAGATGATGTTGAGAGACACACAAAGACAGCGATCCAGCCTTTGTAGCATCTGGTACCGCGTCCTTGAATGAACTTCAGAGACACTGGACCTGCGTAGTCGACTCCAGTGTTCTCGAAGACGAGAGAAGGTGAGACCCGATGAGATGGTAGTTGACCCATGAGTTGCTGAGATCTGACTCCCCGCATGCGCACGCAGGTGAGACAGCGATGAATGAAGTTTTTAATTGGTGCTCGTCCACCAATTATCCAACACTTCTTAAGAACATGAGATAATGTGAGTTGGGTACCTCTATGCATTGTGCAAAGATGAGAATCTGCGATGATGAGTCGTAAGAGTGTACAATCCTTTGAAAGGATCGCTGGATGCTTGCTATCAGAATCCAGTGGTGAATTCTGCAGCCGTCCACCGACTCTGATGATGCCAGCTTGATCGATGAATGCAGTTAGTCTGGTGAAGCAATGAGATTTTCTGAGAGCTGTGCCTTGAGATAGTAATGCGATTTCTGATGAGAAATATTCTTGCTGAGTAGATTTAATCCAATGGATTAAAGCTGCTTGAAGTTCAACAGGCGTGAGAGGTGAGATGCTGATTTTTGAACAAGGTATTTTCTTGAAACATGAGATTGCTCGAAACACTGTTGCTGTGCGACGTAGTAGAGATGTGAGAGTAGTCCAAGACTGAATGAGAGATGAGAGTGGCATGAGAGGTGGACTAGTTGAGACATGAGACTTGCAAGGTCGCATTTCTGAACTTACTTGCTCTGTTTCATCTGGTGATGAACTGAGAAATTGATGAGATGGCCATTGGTTGGGTAGATCAGCTAGCCAGCTGGGTCCTGACCACCATAGCTGATGATTGATGAGTTGAGACGCTGTGAGACCCCTGGAAGCACAATCAGCAGGATTCTGCTTCCCTGAGATGTATCTCCATTGTGCATCTGGAGAATGCTGCTGAATCGCTTCAACGCGATTTTTTACGAATTCCTTCCACTTGGTAGGTTCACTGGACACCCAAGCTAGTGTTGTGGATGAATCAGTCCAAAGATAGGTCGGAACATGAGATTGTTGAAGCGTTGATGAGACATGAGATGCAAATTTTGAGAGCAATAATGCAGCTGAGAGTTCAAGTCGAGGAATTGTGAGACGTTTGAGAGGTGAGACCTTGGTTTTTGAGCAGCTGAGAGAAATAAGAGTCTGTTCGCCAGGTTGACACACTCTGAGATATAGTACTGCAGGCATTGCAGCCTGAGATACGTCAGAAAACCCATGAATCTCGATGCTTAATGAGTATGGAATGAGAATGATCCATCGAGGAATTCTGAGCTGAGAAAGTTGAGGTAGTTCATCGCGGAACGTCTTCCATCGGTGAACTATTTCTGGTGAGAGTACGTCGTCCCAGTCGACCTTTTGTAGCCAAAGGTCCTGGATGAGAATTTTTGCCTTGACTATGACTGGTGAGATTAAACCTCGAGGGTCAAATAATTGAGCAGCCTCTGAGGTGATAGTACGCTTAGTTATGCTGAGAGTCTGAGAAGTTTTGCCAGTAAAGGTGAGAACATCTTCTTGACAGTTCCATGAGAGGCCCAATATTTTTGAGAGAGAGTCTGAGAACGAATGAGAATCTTCTGGACTGAGTGATGATGAGATTTTGCTAAACCCAGGATGATTGCTCTTCCATTTAGCTAATGGAAAGCAACCTGAGTTTCAAAGTGCTTCTACTTGATTTGCTATGTCGTTGAGATCACTGAGATTGTAGGCACCACCGCCGATGTCATCGACGTAGCTACTTTCCTGGAAAGGTTCCGCTGCTAGTGGATATTGAGACCCTTCATCGATGAGAAGTTGTTTGAGACCTCGGCCAGCGAGATATGGTGCTGGTCGAGTGCCATACGTGACAGTGTTGAGTTGATAAGCCACGGTGAGACCATTCTCAGTCCAGAGAATGCGCTGATAATCTCTGTCATCAGGGTGAATGAGAATTTGACAAAACATCTTCACGATGTCCGTCAAGAAGATGTATCTGTGACTTCTGAGATACAGCAGTACATCACAGATCTTTGATTGCAAGCTTGGGCCGATATGCAGATGATCATTGAGAGAGCTGGATGATGATGTTTTGCTTGAACCGTTGAAGACGACTCTCAACTTGGTCGTTTCGCTGTCTGCACGAACGACGCCATGATGAGGTAAATAATATACTTGAGATGGTTCAGGCGATGGTGATGAGACTCGCTGCATGTGTCCGAGTGCTTTATACTCGGTGAGAAATGCGTTGTATTGATTCTGCAGTTCAGAGTCCTGAGAACGTCGCTTGATGAGACGATTGAGACAGCGTTGCGCAATATGACGAGATTCACCTAGCTTATGAGATGACGATTTGAATGGTAAACGGACCATATATCATCCTGATGCGTCCCGAGAATGCGTTGCTAGGAAGTGAGCTTCACATTCAGCTTCCTCGACGGTGAGAGTTTCATTGCAGGACTCTGGAACTTCTTCAAGTTCCCAGAACATTGTGAGAGAGTCGTGCAGTTGAGAATTTGAGATGAGATGATGAGACAAGCTAGGTAATTGATGAGATTGTTGATGAACAGGACCCAGGATAGTCCAACCGAGTACGGTTTTCATTGCAATCGGTTCTGATGAACTTCCTGATCTGAGACCTGGTCGTATGATATGACCGTAGAAATCTGCGCCAATAAGAAGGTCAATTTTGCCGGATTTGTAGAAGTCTGGGTCGGCGAGTTCTAGATCTTTAATATGAGACCAAAGCATTGGTGAGATTGTGACTGATGGAATCTGTGCTGTGATGTTCTTGAGAATGTGTGCGTTGAGAAATGCTTGTTCTGTTGAGATGGTAGAATGCAGTGTTAATGAAACCATGCCTGAGGTTTTTCCTGATGAGATGTTGCCAACTCCTTGTAATGGTATGTTGTAAGGCTGAGATATGAGACTGCGAGTGCGAACAGCAGCCTGAGAAATCAGAGTAAGCTCTGATCCAGGATCACTGAGAACTCTGAGACGATGAGACGAGCCTGATGGATGAGAGATGAGAGCATATGCGGTTGCCAACAGCACTGTCGGTCGAGATGTCACTGATTTGTGATCTGGAGCACGGCTGATGGCAGATGAGACGAAAGCTGCTGCTTGAGAATGATAAAGTTGTTATTGTTGAGATGGTTGAGGCTGAGATTCTTGTTGAGATGCAGGTGGTGGTGAGATCTGAGGTGTTTCAGCCATGACAGTAGGTGGCTTTTTCGTTAACCTCATGAGACGAAAGTAATGCAGCATTGAATGATGGGGTTCATTGCATTCTTTGCACTTGCGACGATCCTTGGTTTTACAGTTCTCAAAGCTGTGATCGCCAAGGCAATTGCGACACGGATAATAATGAACTGCTAATTGGAATCGTTCATCAGGCGTCATTGCCTGGAATTTTGGACATCCTACAATGAAGTGATTCCCTTCACAGCAGGAGCAGTAGTCAGATTTGTATGAGAGTGTATGCTTTATTGCAGGTGGCTGAAACTGAGACTTTTGAGGTTGAGAATGCTGGATGCGTTGCGGTTGTTGAGACTGCACCTGAGACTGCTGAGATGGAGTTTGATGAGACTGTCCATGTGTAGCCACATAAACCTGAGCTGATGAGATGCGTGGCTTAATTCCATGATTGCCACGTGAATCGTGCTGAGGCTTGCGAGGTGAAACGCTACACTCCATGGCTTCACGAGCTCTAGCACGACCGGTGAGAAAGGTGCGCAGATCTTCGTAACTTAGAAATCCAGTAAAAGTGCCTAAATGGACTTCCCAAGCCTCACGTAATGAGATATCCAGTTTCTGGACGATGAGATGTACTAGGATCTGATCCCAATGCTCTGTTGGTGATCCCAGTGCCTTGAGAGCCTGAACTGCCTCGTTGGCAGTATTGATGATGGACTTGAGATGCTTGGCAGAGTTGCTGTCAGCCGTTCTTATGCTGAACAGCTTTTCCAACTGCGCCGAGATGAGAAGACGCTCGTTGTCATATTGTTGGACAACAGCGTCCCAAGCAGATGCAAATGAGTCTCCAGTGACTCTGATGTATGCTATAAGACGAGCGGCATCACCCACCAATGCCGATTTGAGATGATACATCTTCTCAACTGAAGTGAGAGATGTATTCTCGCCGATGAGAGAGACAAACATATCGTGGAAGTGTTTCCACTCCTAATATTTGCCTGAAAATTTAGGCACAGGGATAGTAGGGACATTAAGCCTACTTCCAACTGGCAAGATGAGACTAGAGTTGGCGAGAGCACTACCTTGCGATGGTAGTGCCGACTCCAACTCATGAATGCGATGCAAAAGAGCATCTTGTGCTCCTTGGAATAATTTCAGAGCGTTTTCAAACGACCCGTCGGTGAAATATTCATGTTCGACGGTGACGTCAGTCTTGGATGAGAGTAGTTTTTCGTGGTCCTCCACAAATTTGCCCCAGTGCAAAGAAAGCAAGTCCAATTTCGCGTTGGCGGCTCGTAATGAGATTGTATCGATTACACCAGTTCCTGCTGATGCTGCAATTGAAGTAAAAATGACAATTAGTCCCTGTTGTAAGACAATGCTGTTCGTGATAGCTGCCATGTCTGAAAAAGATGTACGTGAGACAAAAAAAACAGAAAAAATGAGAATATAAATGAGACAAGGAACGAACTGACAATGGTAGCTGCTTCTTGATGAGACGCTGAGACTTTATGCAGTAGACGCAGATGAGAATTTTGTGTGATACGCAGCAAGATGAGAGTGATCTTGTACACTTCACTTCACAATAACTAATTTGCACAGTGGTGTCCCTTAATTATTTTCCACAAGTGCAGTACCACGTCCAGGGCACTCAGCAATGCAACTGTGTTGAAGTGAAAAATATGCACTACACAATTCACTCTTTTATCACTGAGAAAGTTTTTTAAATAAAATTATTCAACCAATTCACACGATCCGGCTCGAAGGACCATAAAATGTTCAAATAATTAATAATAATTATAAAAGGATGAGAGGATCTGGTATGTGTAAATTGGCAGTCAGTAAATAATTTTATTTAACACTTAAGAATTTACTAAAAAATAAATATAACAATTTATTTACAGTATTTACAGTTGATAAGAATTATTTTATGATGAGATTTATTGCAAAAAACAGTTTATTTAATTTATTGAATGCAATTTTATGCAAATGCAACACGTGGACAAGATGGCTACTTGGCGGTAGCAATTTCGACACACGCAGTGAGACAATTTAATTAAATAATGCACTGAGATTAATTATGAGACCAAAATAATGTAATAAATAATTACTGCTAGTTATTCTGAGATAAAGGCACCAATTTAAATAATGAGAAAGCACTTGATTTATTAAGAACAGTGAGATGATGAAAAGCACGAGGCGTCCACTATGAGAATACTTTGCAATATAAAAGTAAGTGAAAGCGTTGATGGTGCGAGAGAGCGCGAACTTCCGTCTTCTTCATCCCCACTATGCGGTGAGAATACGACTAGCGGAGCCGCCTATTATTGATAGGTGATCGACTGTAGTATAGACTATAGCATCGATCACTTATCCGCCGTGAGAATAATGATGAGAGCGCGGGAGAATTGAACAATATTGAAAATATAATCCGATTTCGATGATTGAGGTGGATTTCTACGTGACTAAAAGAGCTTCAGAGCTGATTAGAATTTGAAATTAATCTCTCAAGTTGTAAGGAAATTGCGTAACCTAATAACAAATAATCGGTTTATCAGTTGACCCTGCGGGTCAGCCACGAAACTTCCTGCGGTTTTCAAGCTCATTGAGCTCAATTAAATCGATGTGAATACATTTTTGAGCTCTTGGAGCTCAAAAATAGTTTTGTTTGCCTTTGTTTTCGAAAAAAAACGTTTTTTACCATTTTGTTTCCAACGATATCTCTCGAACAAAGTAACCGATTGAGATCGTTGAGGTAGCAATCGACGCAATTTATTGAGTTCTACAGCTGATCAGATTTTGAAATTGATATATCTAGTCGTTTTTTAAGAAATTTCGAAAATACTAAAAAAAATTTTTTTTTTGTCTTTTGACAACGATTTCTCTTGAACGAATGAACCGATTTTGATAGTTAAGATGGCATTCGACGTGGCTTATAAAGTTTCAGAGCCCAGTTGGTTTTCATTTTCGAAGAAATTTTAATTTGAATATCTCTGAACGAGCCCAACTGATCAAGCTCAGTTTTCCACGGATTTTAGATATTGACAAACCACATTGAATGACACATTGACGATCAAAATCGGTCCATCCGTTCAAAAGTAACAGATATTTACGTACGTATGTACATACATACATACATACATACATACATACATACATACATACATACATACATACATACATACATACATACATACATACATACATACATACATACATACATACATACATACATACATACATACATACATACATACATACATACATACATACATACATACATACATACATACATACATACATACATACATACATACATACATACATACATACATACATACATACATACATACATACATACATACATACATAAATACATACATACATACATACATACATACATACATACATACATACATACATACATACATACATACATACATACATACATACATACATACATACATACATACATACATACATACATACATACATACATACATACATACATACATACATACATACATACATACATACATACATACATACATACATACATACATACATACATACATACATACATACATACATACATACATACATACATACATACATACATACATACATACATACATACATACATACATACATACATACATACATACATACATACATACATACATACATACATACATACATACATACATACATACATACATACATACATACATACATACATACATACATACATACATACATACATACATACATACATACATACATACATACATACATACATACATACATACATACATACATACATACATACATACATACATACATACATACATACATACATACATACATACATACATACATACATACATACATACATACATACATACATACATACATACATACATACATACATACATACATACATACATACATACATACATACATACATACATACATACATACATACATACATACATACATACATACATACATACATACATACATACATACATACATACATACATACATACATACATACATACATACATACATACATACATACATACATACATACATACATACATACATACATACATACATACATACATACATACATACATACATACATACATACATACATACATACATACATACATACATACATACATACATACATACATACATACATACATACATACATACATACATACATACATACATACATACATACATACATACATACATACATACATACATACATACATACATACATACATACATACATACATACATACATACATACATACATACATACATACATACATACATACATACATACATACATACATACATACATACATACATACATACATACATACATACATACATACATACATACATACATACATACATACATACATACATACATACATACATACATACATACATACATACATACATACATACATACATACATACATACATACATACATACATACATACATACATACATACATACATACATACATACATACATACATACATACATACATACATACATACATACATACATACATACATACATACATACATACATACATACATACATACATACATACATACATACATACATACATACATACATACATACATACATACATACATACATACATACATACATACATACATACATACATACATACATACATACATACATACATACATACATACATACATACATACATACATACA
>OZ024706.1:17343828-17398828 GCA_964016945.1 Microplitis deprimator | reverse complement strand
TGGGTGGTTACCCGGTTCTGCCGGCTCTGTGTCGACTCCGCTGTTGTCTTTCGTTTTTAATGATTTCACTGAGTTGTCTTCGGTTGTTATCGGAAAACCACTCCTCTACTTAATTGTGATTGGGCCTGGCTTGTGAGTATTTTCAATTAGTACGCCCGGTGACAAAAAACTCATTCAATATGCTCGTTTGGGGTTACGGGTAGGGTAAATGACCATCAGTGAAATATTACGGTTTTGGTCGATAATATAACTCATTTTACCCTGTTACAATACATTTCCGGCAACGTACAAGTGACGAGTACACTCGTACAAAAGAGAGTAACCCAGCAATTAGCTTAACGCATCTAATGCAACTAGCATTATTTTTTGTACTGTTACATATTTATCTAAATATATATATATATGTATAGATATATATATATATATATATATATATATATATATATATATATATATATATATATATTCAGATAAATATGTAACTGTATTAGATATATTGTAAAGTAAATTTTAATTAATACTCGATAAAACTTAACAAAATTACACATAACTTTGTACTTGATTGAATTACTCAATTACTCGAACTCAAACTGCACAAAATCGGGCTACGTTACACTTCGCCCACCAGTCACTCCCCTCATTTCCTCCAGATCCTGACGGGCGCCAGCTGACTTTTATTTTCCCGGTATCGGTAACCTGTCTAAACATACACGTAAATTAAAACCTAATATCTAAATCCTTCGGAGATGAGCGAAATGAACGGCGGTAGCAGCATGTCCTGGTGCGCTCAGCATGCTAGGTTATGGAGAGAGGGTCGCGGTTCTTATGACGCGGAAGGAGCCGATTAATGAGATTAAATTAAAATAAAATAAAAAAACGAAAACTAAATACAATACCGTCAAGATGACGCGAGAGTGACACGGAGGGCCCAAATGGCCCGCAGTCGAGTACTCTCAGTCCATCAACGAAATAAATACCTGGATACGCCATCGGGAACGTCTTGTGGACGACGAATCACAAAACTAGACACAATATTTAATAAAAATAAAATAAATGATGCGGTAATTCGCGACAACAATTCACACGAAAGAGGGCTCCAAGAGCACAACTCACAGAGCCACAAGCTCCAAAAAAAAAACGACTACAGTCAGGGTTGCGGCCGAGGTCCACCTCGGGGACTCTCTAACTCGCCACCACTCGCTCCCAAACTCGAAGCTCGACTACCGAGTCAGTTCGTACCCGAGCGACTCCGAATCCCAACTCTCTTATACCATAGTCTGCTCCCAACTACTCTTTCCGTGTCTCCCACTCTATTTACTCGCAAGCTCTACTACGTTTAGTCACTCTCACATCCTCGCTCCTCCATCCATTCTTCCCCCACCACACACAAGCTGTGGACTCACGGGTCTTCCCGCAATGTCACTCGCCGTGATATCCGAAGTTAGCAAATTTTTGGCTTCCTCGAGCATCGCAAACGAGGCCTGCTATTCCCAAATAAATGTAAACATACCCCTGCTAACTCCGGGTATCAACACGAAGGGGCGGCGACATCTCAGTCGCTCCTCCGTGATCACCACGTCAACCCCGAGGGCTAGGCCTAGGCCTAGTCGTCATCACTATTCAGGAGGCACGTTATCTTGGCCACTATCCGCGACACAGCTAGACATCCTCCATCAAGGATAGGGGGGGGGGTAAGGTTAATTCGTACAAAAAAAGACATCTTTTTGAGAATTTTTTGTAACGACACAGTTAAAATCGCTCTATTCGAACCAGCGGTACATTGAAGTATAATGTTCGAAGAATATTTTGTGAAATTTTCACGAAGAAATATCGAAAAATACGGCAATGGCAGCAATTATTCGTACGTGTCTCGAAAAAAAGTAGAGTTGCGATGGACATCATAACTTGGTGCTGGATCTTGTAAAATCGCGGGTTCAAATTTTTTTCATTAGATAATAGTTTTCCCCAGGTGACGCTGGGAGGGTTTTTCAAATTTGAATTTTTCACTTTTTTGGAACACTCAAGGAGATAAACACGATTTTTTAGCGAAAAAATTGACTTATTTTGTTATTAAAAAATACGAATTATTAATAAATTTCAAAAAAGCTCTCCAGTGTTACCTCGTAAATTATGTATAGAAATAGTGTTCAAACTTTCAAAAGGATCGGTGCGGCAGTTTTTAAGTTATGATGTCCACCGGACTTGGAAAATGTTAGTTCAAAGCTTTAAAGTTTTGAACACTAGAAAATCTGGTATAAATCGTTCATAAGCGAATTTTATCGGCTTACCTCACACTGACAAAATTTGCAGTGCAGGTATAAACATGGTTGCATTTACGTTGAAATTTCTATAATTAAAACTAGGAGGTTACATTAGGTATTGTTTAGCGAGCGAAATATAAGCCAATTAACAAGAGGTCGGATTGGGTAGGTATAAAAACCGACAGGTATAAAAATACTGACAACTTCGTCAATTTCGCTCCAATCGACTTGGAATTTTCACACAATATTTTCGAGATATCATGCATTCAGTTTTAAAATTTAAAAAATAACCGAAAAAATAGAATTTTAATACCTTACCCCCCCACCCTTAAATCCACGCTCAACCACACAGACACTCCAAAACATACAGCATACCGTACACGTACTCGTACTCGCAACACACTTGACTCACCGCACATACATACTCCATACCCTCAACTCTTCATCTACTACACTCAACTCGACACACATACTAGCTCTATCTCTCTCTAACACACAGACTCACACTTACTCCACCCTCAACTCTACCTCTTCGGCAATGTTATTCCACAATATATATATATATATATATATATATATATATATATATATATATATATATATACATTGTGTCGAGACTACGAGTACGTGTGCGGTAAGGGGTATGATTTGGAATGTCTGTGTGATGGAGCGTGGATTTAACGGGGGATGTCTACCTGTGTCGCGGATAGTGGTCAAGATAACGTACCTCCCGACCAGTGATGACGACTAGGCCTAGGCTTAGCCCTCGGGGTTGACGTGATGATCGCGAAGGAGCGACTGAGATGTCGCCGCCCCTGCGTGTTGATACCCGGAGTTAGCTGGGGTACGTGTACGTTTATTTGGGAATGGCAGGCCTCGTTTGCAATGCTCGAGGAAGCCAAAACTTCTCTAACTTCGGATATCACGGGGAGTGACATTGCGGGAAGACCCGTGAGTCCACGGCATGTGTGTGGTGGGGGAAGAACGGATAGACAAGCGAGAATGTGAGAGTGACTGGAAATAGTAGAGCGCGCAAGTGAATGGAGTGGAAGAAAAGAGAAGAGTAGTTGTGAGCAGACCATGGAGTCGGAGAGTTGGAATTCGGAGTCGCTCGAGTACGAGCCGACCCAGGAGTCGAGTTTAGAGTTCTGGAGCGAGTCGGAGAGTCTCTGAGGTAAACCTCGACCGCAACCCTAGACTGTCCTCGTTTTTGGAACTTGTGGCTCTGTGAATTGTGCTCTTGGAGCCGTTTATCGTGTGAATTGTTGTCGCGAATTACCGCATTATTTTATTTTATTTCATTAATTATTGTGTTAAGTTTTGTGATTCGTCGTCCACGAGAGGTTCCCGATGGCGTACTTAGGTATTTATTTGGTTAATGGACTGAGAGTACGCGACCGCGGGCCATTTGGGCCCTCCGCGTCACTCTCGCGTCATTTTTACGGTATTTTATCTAGTTTTGTTCTCTTTATTTTACTTTAATTTAAATGTAATTAACCGGTTTCTTACGCGTCAAAAGAACCGCGACCCTCTCTCCACAACTTAGCATACTAAGCGCATCAGGACATGCCGCTATCATCGTTCATTGCTCTCATCTCCGAAGGATTTAGATATTAAGTTTTAATTTACGTGTACGTTTAGACCAATTGCCGATACCGGGGAAATAAAAGTCGGCTGGCGCCTGTCAGGATCTGGAAGAAATGAGACGAGTGATCGGTGGACGAAGTATAACGTAGCCCGATTTTGTGTAATTTAAGTTCGAGTAATTGAGTCATTTTATTGAGTAGAAATGTATGCGTACTTTAGTTGAGTTTACCGAGTAATAAGTAAAATTTACGTTACAAATTGGCGCCCAACGTGGGGCCCACAGTTAAAAGGAGCAGATTTTTTTTTGGTAATAATAATTATTTTATTCATCATAATTTTTTTTTCTTTTGAGTATTTAATTTCAATATTTTTTTCTCTTGGCATTTTGTTGATCAGTAGTCTTAGTTGATTCCTGGAATTTATTTTATTATATTTTATTTTTCCCTGCGATTTTTTTTTTGTCTCCGTTTATCGATTTATTTTAGTTTTAATATTTAATTTTTTTTTGTTCTGTGTATCGAAAACTCGAGAAAGTTTAGTTTTTTTCCTTTGTATTTATTTGTCGAAGTATTTAGCTAAAGAATGAGAGGAATTTATTAAGTATGAAATTCCTTTGGTGGGTACGACATCGGAACCTAAAAATAATATTTTAATCCCTTCAAAAATTTTTCGACGAATCATGACGTAACGATAGAAGTATTTCGTTGTTCGACTACGTACTCGGGTAGGCCTGACTTCGGTTGGCAACGGCCGGCTGAGCGCGGGACAGCTTTGAGGTGCAACGCGACTATTGGGTGTCCAGTAGCGAGTCACGTGGCTCTCTAGGCCTGCTCGCATTGGCTCGCCCCACTATTCTCAACTACTAGACTCGGGAGCTGGCCCGAGACACGGCACAGTGTTACAAAGTTTCTGAGCGACCGGACGTGTTCCACATACAGTTATCTTTGTACCGCATTCTATTGTCTCGTTACAATCTCTCTTCTATTTTGCAATTAATTCGTGCTACTACCATTCACGTGCGATATCACCAGCAATTATTTGTTTAATTCTCGTGGGAATATCGAGTCTCCAGTGTTTTGAGAAGACCTGCAAGTCGTAAGTACCTACCGATTTATTATTGATTAATATTATCTATTTTCCGGGTATTATAATTGACCATTCCTGACCACGTCATTATTGTGTGTTGGGTATTCGGTAATTAAATTAAATTAATTTCTCAGTTTAGTTATTTATTTTTTTTCTTTGTCTTTCTTTGTATTCGAGTAATTGCTCGAGTCTGACCGCACTCGCGAGTCGGACCGCCATTACATACGATTGTCGTTATCCGTGTCGAGTTATTCTATCGTTCCCTTCCTTTTTTTTGGGAATTTTGATTTATTTTGTTTTGGATAAATTGAGTATTATCAGCGGGTATTATGATTTAAGCCAATAAGTAAATATTCAATACCTCAGTGCGCGATCAGTTATTAAAACCATGAGTCGCGTAAGTAGCGATAGGGTTTGGGGACGAGGCGATGCACCAGACATTTGAGTAGAGGCGCCGAGTTCTACTGGTACTCCCTCGGTCCAGGGCTCTCAGGCTCCGAGTCATGTAAGCGACCCACCGCCCCGGGGTATGGGTCGAGAGGACCCAATGCTACCAGAAGGCGGCCAGGAAAAGTTAGGACCCTTGGAGCGTGAAGACGCCCAGAGGAGAGCCGAAGTTCAGGGCCAGGGTAATTTACCGGGACGTGGTGATTTACTGAATCCTGAGGAGGAGAGGAGGCAGTACCTACCTCCACCTCTGCGATACTACGGTGGCGGCGGACGTGCGAGGAGGCCGGTGAGGCCCCGGCCGGAGGACTACTGGCTAGACTCCGACGACGAGCCCGCTGTATATCGTGAAAGATACCTATCGACTTCCGAGGTCCTTACCGCCCTGAAAAGATGGAACCTCACGTTTGGGGGGACCAAGGGCGAGGACGTTGAGAACTTATAACTCGTGTCGAGTGTTACGTCCAGAATGACGATCACAAGTTATTCAGTCCCTTAATTTTAAGTCAAAGCACTTGAGCCATATACTTGGGTAGCGTGGACCTCGCTATTTAGTGTCGAGTATGTCAATATACGAAAATAGGATGTAATTGACAATCTGTCTAAATATATACTTTTCAAATGACGGAATTTATTTAAATGTGAATAATAACAATTAAAACAGCAATAATGTTCAATAGAAATAATTTAATTGATTAAATTATTTGTAATATTGAATAAAAGAATTAAAAGTCGAAATTATTTTTTTTTATTTAATATAATTCTATTTAAATTTTATAAATTCTGAATTTAATTTTCAATGACTCGAAGAAGAATTTAAATTTAATATTTAAAATGATAAGATTATACGTAATCAAGAGCTTGATAATTAATGGGCATAGAGGACCGATTTGCGGCGGTTTATATAGGCGACATCATAGGTGAGGGGTAGCAAGCGTGACCTAGATTTAATTTTGTTACCGAAAACTAATTTTATTGAGCAGAGTTGAATACTTGCGGGGTGTGTTGTAAGAAAAGGCGTACGTTACGATCTCGGGTCGAAACTTTTAGAACAATGACAAAGACTCAAAAAAAAAGACGGTGGTAGGAACTACGGGTGGAAGAAAGAGATCCAACCCCATGTTATTAGATAGGAGTTATTTTAATCCGTTAATTACGGGTTGCTAATTAGATTTACGGTATAGATGGTTATTGATTATTGATCCTTATGTCTTTATCTTTCGATTGGTTATCGACATTTCTTTCTATCGTCAGCGATTTAAATGTTACACCTATTTTTAATTACAATATTCAATAAATTGTAATTATTATCGAGTTTATAGATAAAAGTGCATTAGAGAATTATAGTGATAATCTTAGTTTCTATAGTCGTATGTATCAGAGAGAGAAGTGATTGTGATAAGTCATGCGGCACGCCTTAGAAAAAAGCTTCTAGATCCGAATCAAGGTTATTAAAAGAGTCTTATTTTGAGTTGTTAATTACAGATTATTAATTAGGTTTATGGTAGGTGTTTATTGATTATTAATCCTTTCGATATTATCTCTTGATTGATTATAGTCACGCCCGTCAACCGTTAGTGGTTTAAATGTTATACCTATTCTTAATTATTATGGGATAGTTATTAAAAAATCTGGAATTATAATTGATTCGATTAGGTAAGGTATTTCATCGGATTATAATGTGCGCTCAGTTTGTCATTATTTTAATTATTTATTGAGTTATTCAGATTAGAAATTACCGATATATTCGTATGGATTAGAGAGAGAAACAGCGAAATACGTCATGCGGTACGTCACAAGAAAAACCTTGAGAACGCAAGAAGGCAGGTCGTAGTAATTCTATTAGTGGGAGAAAGATATGCAATCCCATGCTATTAGATGGCCTTATTTTAAAGGGTTAATTACAAGTTATTGATTAGGGTTAAAGTATAAGTGGTTAGTAATTATTAATCTATTTTTCCTTGTCTATCGATCGGTTATGGTTATTTATCCTTATCGTGAGTAGTTTAAAAGTTATGCCGGTTTTGATTCGAAATATTTAATAAATTGCAATTATTATTAATCTCATCGATAAAGGGACACCAGTGAATTATTATGGCAATATTGGTAAGCCACGATTTCATTTATTAGTTGAGTTATTAAAGATAGAACTCATGCGCTTACGTAAGTTTTAGGGGAGAAGGATGTGATAGCGGAATAGTTAGATTTCTTGATTAACCTCTAATGGTTAGTTAGTAAATGTATGAGTTTTTATCTAATCTCGAATTCTATTTGTTTTTATCCACTGATCGATTATGATTTACTCGTGTTGTTATAGGTGGTAATGAATTTAATTATCCTCTGTAGGATGTTAAAACTTTATTATTATGGTTATCTACTCCGTCATGGTATGTTATGGTTGTCCAATCTTATTTATTTTTTTATCAGTACGTTGGAGCATTGCGTCGTAAGTTAATATTTATTTTATTAATAATTTTCTTGGGTTATGGTGCAATAGCTACTGTTGCGTATTAAGTGTTATTTATGATGTTATTCTATGTCAATTGTGTCGGTCATAGATTTTATTACCCTGTTTTTGTTAATGATTATCAGTTTGTATTATAGTTTATTTAAAAGTTCGAATGAATTTCGATATTAGTTGAGTTAGTAGATACGAGAAGGAAATGCGAAGGGACCAAGTAAATTGATAGTTTAATAACAAGGCAACGATGCATAGAAGTACAGGTTATCGGGGTGATGACCCTTGATCTCAATAAGAAACACAGAGGAGCATCGCGTGGCACTATTTGAAGGTATTACTGTTGGGTTGCAAGCATTAGGGAGCTTATCATGGTTAAATTGATTGCTCATTCTATTTAGTTAGTTGATTATTTCTTCATACGTAATAAAAAAGGAAATTTATGATATTCCTTGTTTACATCAACAAGTTCTGACCACTTATATGACCTTTGATATGTTTCATTTTCAGTTTTATAAGAATTTCTTTTTATTTATTTAATTATACGCTATTTTCGTATTTTCGCATGTTACGCCGTAACACGAGGAAGGACGGAGACTGCTTCCCATCCGGGATGCGGATCTCCTCCGCGCACTTCCGTTTGCTTTCACTGGTTCTGCATTAATTTGGTGTCAGGCCCATGTGGGGTATTTCGCGACATGGGCGGCAACGAAACTAGCTCTACATCAGCGTTTCGCCGACCCAGACTACCAGATCGCACTGCGACTGGAGATTACAAATCGAACGCAGTACGAAAAAAAACCTGTGGGCGATTTTATGGCGTGCATTTGTGGTCTCTTTGCCCGGACTAACCTGGCATGGTCGGAGTGGGAACGGGTAGTCCACGTTCACAGGAATTTACATCCTGCTTATCGTTTAGTAATCCCGCTTCAACAAATGATGACCCTGGATAGTCTGGAGGTGATGGCGGGCCGGCAGGAACAAATTTTGCGAGGTGCAGTTGCACATAAGCCACCACCATTACCGGAAAACTTCATGTGTTCAAGCTTCGCATACGCGGGACCCCGGCGTAGTAAAACTCACCGGCAGGCCCTCTTAAATCAGTTGTATGTGAAGGAGGAGGAGGAGAAGTATGATGAGGAGGCACTAGTAGAGTTACTGGAAGCCCTTATGACTGGATGGCGTTATCCACCACGCCGGAAGACCTTTAAGTATCCGCCACAATCCTCCGCCGCTCCTCGAAATGTGTCGCACCCGCGAAGGACCCCAGACGGTCCCCCGGGGATGTCTAAAGTCCAGAAGGGAGTTCTCCTGGAACCCCTTCGATCGGTACCGACACCAGCTCTTAGAGTAGCCTCGAGTGCTCCCTCGATACTCGACGCGTGGCTGACCTAGTCTGTTGGAATTGCAACAAGAATGGTCATTGGCATCGTATGTGTACGGAGCCGCGACGACTTTTCTGCTACCGTTGTCGCGCCCCAGGAGTCACCCGAGCCCAGTGTACGCACTGTAACTCGGAAAACGACTGACGTTGAATGTTGACCTGACAGCAACATCCACGACTACCGAGCTGTCGGAAAGTATCTGTCCCGCCGAGATATCGAGTCTGACAATCCCGTCAGAGACTATCCTCGGTCTGGATAGCTCACTGGAAGCACCCCCTGCCTTTATATTAATCTGGACATTCAGGGAGTCCAGATTCCAGCACTTGTCGACTCAGGAGCCAGTAAAACATTTATAAGTCCTGAGTATATCGCTCTCTTCACAGACCTCGGAATATCCAGTGTACCAACCCCACCTAAGCGTGTGCGAGTAGCCAGTGGAGAGGAAGTAAGAGTTTGTAGTGCCGCTGATGCATGTGTGGGTGTTAAAGAACGCCAGATTAGCCATCGCTTCAACTAGATGCCGTCTTTGACCCAATCATGTGTCTTGGGTTTGGATTTTCTTTGAGCAGCCAAAATCACAATTGATTTTTCATCCAACTCTTGGTGGTTCAAAAATCGCCCATCTACAGTGCATACTTTTACCCCTGGGACTCGTCCATGCGCGGTGATGGTGTGTAACGGTCTCCAAACGATGACCGAGGATGACGCAGCTCGATTAAAGATTTTTCTAAACTCCCGACTACCTACTAGCACTGAAAAGCCCGGACTTACGACATTAACCGAGCATTCTATCGACGTCGGTACGTGTGAGCCGATTAAACAGCGCCACTACCAAGTGTCGCCAGCCATTTTCGAGGTTATGTGGAAGGAAGTCGACTACATGCTGGAGAACGGAATTATCGAACCCTCGAACAACAACTGGTCTAGTCCAGTTGTCATGGTCAAGAAAACCTAATGGCAAGTACCGTTTCTGTATCGACTTGAGGAAAGTCAACGCCAAGACTAAACGGGACGCTTACCCGATCCTGATCATGACCGCCATATTAAATCAATTGAGGCGAGCAAATTATCTGACGACCCTTGACCTCAGTCAAGCGTACTTTCAAATACCGCTGGCAGAGGATAGTCGAGAGGTTACTGCATTAACCGTATCAGGTCAAGGATTATTTCAGTTCAGACGGATGCCATACGGACTTACCAACGCTCCAGCGATATTTCAACGGTTGTTGGATAGTCTTATTGGCCCTGAAATGTATCCTCACGTCTTCGTATACCTGGACGATATTATTATCGTCACTGAAACCTTCGAAGAACACCCGTACTGGAGAAGGTTTTAGATAAGATAAAGATGGCTGGGCTGACCATTCAATAAGTGGAAACCTAAACATGCAAACCTTCTCAATAAGACAATTTATAGATAAATTGAGAAAAATATAGATAGCCCGAACTGGGAATCGAACCCAGACCATGTCGGTATCGCGCCAAGTGCTCTACCAGTTGAGCTATCCGGCACTAAACTATATTCCGTTCAATTTAATCTATAACTTATTGAGCCACACCGTCCATCGTACGGTAATACACCAATTTAATAAGTGGAAACCTAAAGATAGCTGGGCTGATCATTAATAGGGACAAGAGTGTCTTTTGTCGTGCTGAAGTCCGGCTCTTGGGCTTCTTAGTAAATAGTGAAGGAGTCCAGGTGGACCCAGAGAAGACCTCGGCAGTCCGTGAATTCCCGATACCAAGAAACCTCAAGCGGGTGAGAAGATTTCTTGGTATGGCATCTTGGTACCGACGATTTATACCAGAGTTTGCTACTGTGGCTGAACTCTTGACCAGGCTGACTAAGAAAAAGATTTCATGGCACTGGGCGGAAGAGCAGCAAGAAGCTTTCGAAATCTTAAAGACTAGGTTGACATTAGCTCCAACTCTAGTCTGTCCCGATTTTTCAGTGCCGTTTACTCTCCAGACCGACGCAAGTAGCGTAGGGTTAGGAGCAGTGTTGACGCAGACAGTTGATGGTCATGAGCGAGTGATCGCCTATGTGAGACGTTCACTTACTGAGGCAGAAAAGAAATACACCACAACCGAGCAAGAATGTCTCGACGTCATCTGGTCAATCTGAAAATTCCGTTGTTATTTAGAAGGGTATGAATTTACTGTGATCGGTGATCACAGTAGTCTACGCTGGCTGAATAACTTAAAGAATCCTACGGACCGTCTAGCTAGATGGGCCCTGGAGATGATGGAGCACACGTTTACTATCGTTCACCGGCGTGGAGCTTGCCATCATGTACCAGATGCTTTGTTACGAATACCAGAGGGTGAAGCAGAGCTGCTGAACCTACTCGAGGAGGTACGAGACCCATGGTATCTGTGTAAAAGCCGAGATATCACGCGGGCCCTTGATCGATTTCCCGACTGGCGCGTGGAGGAAGATAGAATGTATCACTACCGGCCAAATCATTCCGTCAACTATGAAGTTGAAGATCTCGACGCCTGGAAATTGGTGTGGCCTAAAGAGATGAGGAAGAGAGCGCTCCAGGAAAATCATGAGATCCCGCAAGCAGGTCACCTGGGTGTAGATAAGACATCACCGTTTGGCCTCACTCTATTACTGGCCAAACATGTTTCGAGACGTAACTGAGTACGTGAGAAGGTGTGATGCGTGTCAGCGAGGTAAAGTGGAATAAGCTGCACCCGTGGGCGACATGCATCCACGTATCATCGAGTCACCTTGGACCATAATTGCTGCAGACGTTATGTGTGCTGGTACTCCAAGTAAATCTGGTCACACAGCGATACTGGTGATCCAGGATTTATACACCAAGTGGATAGAATTATATCCACTTAAACGAGCAACTGGAGCAAAGATCGTGTGTGCCTTAGAAGACCTCATTATGTGTCGCTGGGGAGTACCGAAAGTTTTGCTTACCGATAATGGTACCGAGTTCGACAACAGAGATTTGCACGCTCCGGCAGCGAGAGTAGGATACAGGCCCGTGACCACTCCACCGTATCACGCGCAAGCGAATTCAGTGGAGAGAGTCAACAGAGTCCTAGGGACTATGATACGTGCTTTTATTGGTGCTGATCATCGCGAATGGGTCCTGCATCTGCATGAGTTCCGATTTGCATACAATACCGCGTTCCACAGTTCCGTGGGGGCCACTCCAGCCTTTGCCAATTGTGGTAGAGAGCCCGAGGCGGCTATTTCGCCTCGGCGAGAGGTGGAGGGGGTTATTGAAATTATTCCGCGACCACACCAGGAATGGGTCGACCGCATGACACGTCTAAACAGGTCGAGAGAGTCCATTGTAGATGCGTTGGAGACCGCGTTTCAACGTCAGGCACACTATTACAACTTGCGTCGACGACATAGACAATATCAAGTTGGTGACTTGGTACTGAAACGTCAGCATGTGTTGTCCTCAGCCGCGAGGAGATTCGCGGCTAAGATGATGACCCCGTTTCATGGACCATTTGTTGTTTCTCGTCGTATTTCTGATACTGTTTATGAGTTGGAGAGCTTGGACGGCCGGAATCTCAGGACGATCTCTGTCCAGGACCTCGAACCATACCACACTCCCGAGTAATCAGTTCCGAGTTATCTAGTATCGCATTTTTTTTTCTTCTCTAGTATAGAGCTAAAAACTCTACACAAACCTGCTGGCTTGATCCTGTCACTCAGACTTTGAGGCAAAATATATATCCGTATCTTATTAAAATACGCACTCCTTATTTTAAACTTTGGGCGCTGCTACTGGCAGCCTAATAATCACATACCTCTATTGAGCGCCGCCACCAGCAGCCTAATATTCTCACCCGTTTGGGCGCCGATTCCGGCAGCCTAAGCACTTCCTTTCCGATTCCCAAAATTTATGCCGAGAAGCCGAAGGTCAGGTAAAAAGGCCTAATTACGCTGGATCATTCTTACGATCCACAAGGATCTCGGTCGTTCAGTTCACCAACGTCACCGCCTAGAGATTGTTGCCGAGGAAGTCCTCCTCGATCCAGTGACGTTGGTGATTCCAAAATCAGGTATTGCGTTAACTGAGCTGGAGTCGCTCGCCTTTTCGAAGGAACCGGGCCTTCAAAGCTCTTCCGGTGCAGAGGACGATTCACGGGAGAACCCAGTCATCTAGACTGGCATCAGCAAGGGTTGGCAGTTGGTTTCAGTGGACATTCCATCCGTCCATCCACCTAGTGGAAGCATCCCGTTCCACGACCCTCGCTATGGGTACTACTCAGAGGCCTACTTCAAGGCCACCGGCAGGGACGCGTACGCACTGGCGGAGGGGAAGAAACTACGTAAAAAAGGGATTATTTGGGCCGACTTATGGAGCCCATAATCTCCACCATGGTAAGTCTAATTAATAAATAAGCCAGAATGTAACAACTGTAATATCTTCGTGCGGGAAAATGTACGTTACAATAATCAACTATCAGTCCTTAAGTTGCTAGTCAGAACAAGCTTTTTTGAACACGAGAATAATTGACAGCTTTTATTCATAGGTTAATGAAATCCATAACGATTGTGGTGTGAATGTAATGAGTGATTGGTAATTATGCATTTTGCATAGTATTGAGTATTAAGCACAGTATTAGCGGAATGCAGGCGTGGGTAATATTAGCCCTTTTTTTTAGTTTACGTAGACGACTTTATCCTAGGCTGCGTTGATACTGTTTTATTCCTTGTGACTGAATATAATATTCTGATAGGTGTCTAGATATTACTTTTTAGTGTGCCTTACATAAGAAAATTTGATAATGTGGAAAACTGGGGCATTTTTAAAGTATGCATGCACAGTTTTCTGCAGCAATGTAACTATGAAAATGAATTTAGAATAAAGAGTGCTATTATCTTACCTTCCAGCGTTTTATTGATGACTATCTTTTCGTTATCATCGCGTTTCCACCGAATAGTAGGAGTAGGGCTGCCAGAAGCTTTACAAGTAAGGGTTACGTTTGCATTCTCTCGTACAATTGCATCTGAAGAACTCTGAGAATCATCAATATTAGGAGGTACTGAAAAATATGAAATTTACAGTACATTTGTAGAAATTTATACCTAAAATAATTTTAGATGGTATTAATTTTAATGAAAGTGAAAACGTAAAAACAAATCATTTGGCAGGCAAAACAGAATAATTCCTAATTATATATTCACTAATGTTCGAACTTGTAAACAAAATATAACTGAAAAACTAAGTTTTTAATATTCTTTGAGAAATTTCAAACCATGCAATTATATTAAGAAATAGTCTGAGTAGCAAGTGAATCAATAGTATATTAACGAATTGAGCAGAGAGTTCTTTCGACAACGGATGTAATAGGTTGACGAGACGTTAGGAGAATGTTGCCAGCACACGAGTGTCGCAAGACTTCTTTACTTAACTTGCCATAATATTCTTTGCCCTGAATGATAAGAAAGAATGTCTTTTATTGTTACAAAAGAACACTACAGTAACTTTAATTTTTTAATTTACCTAAAATAATATTCAATCCTATAAACATAAGATTAATTCATATATTATTTCTGATGCGAAAGATTATTAAATAATAATAGTGAAAATTAATTATGATTCAATTGATTTTTATAAAAATTTAAAACTATTTTTATTGTTTTTAACATATACGATACTCAACGAAAACAAATAGAGTTCCTAGTCAAATATATATAGGGAATCGTACATTATAATGAAATAAAGTAAGATGATTTTTGAAAGTCTGGAACTTTTCGTTGTCCTAACTTGAAACGGCTCATTAAATTTCATGTTGGATCGTTTATTGACTAGTTAATACTATTTCTATTTATACTACTATATAGATCTGTAAACTCTGTCTCCACATTCGATTAATTTACTGTACTTAAAATTTTGTGTTAAATATCCATTCCCGTGAAAAATGAAACATATATGGCCATGTATGGCCGTATATAGTTTATACATGGGCATATATGAATAATATATGGATCGTATTTATTATCTGATTTTATAACGCACTATTTGTTCTTATACTATCTCATAAATCATATATGACTATATATATTGGCATATATGGGCATATATGGTCGTATATAGACATACAAATTTTTTAAATACATTGGAGCTGACTATTACAATTACTTATAAACAGGATGTTATAGTGCAGAAAAATGAGAAATTTTTTTGATATTACTACGAGCATATTGATGATTATAATTTGCTTTTTCAAAAGTGAATATATTATTTTAATCGTACAGAGTACAACTAAACGTCGTTGTCACTGTCGGTTGCATAGCCTAGTCATCAAAGCGTCAGTCTCTCGTACGTAAGGTCCTGGCTTCAAATCTTACTAAAGTGGGTGCAGCTATTAATAAGTCTGGCGTTTTTTTTTTCTTAATTAAAATTTTCCAATTTGATTAGGAATTAAATTATTTGCAGATCTGAAAATCTCTGCGTTGCCAGAAGAATAAAAAAAAATGAAATATATTGTTTTTTTTATTTAGTTCAAAATTCTATACCAAGTCATATCTGTTTATATAAGGCCATATCTAACCAATTTCCATACATGGCTATAAATGGATCATTTAAACATGGCCATCTATGATTCATTTTTGACGGATTTTATTACTCCCTTATCTCAATTCTACCATTTTAAGAATTTTTTCGTCTGTCTATCTGTCTGTCTGTTTGTCTGTATGTCTTTTAATGACTCAAGAACCGCTCGATCGATTTCAATAGAACTTACAAAAATATAAACAGCATGCGACCGTGGGTAGAATAGGATATATATAGTCAATAAATCGTACGGTAATAGACTTCAGATTTTCAACTGTCATGAGGCATTCCACGCCAAATAGGACGGTTTTAAAAATTGTTGTTTTCGATTTTTTGAATTTTATAGTATTTTTTTTGTACCCCTTAAAAGAGGCTTCCTGGTAAATTTTAAGATTTTTTTGATTAATGGTTCAAAATTTCAAATTAAAAAAAAAACGCTCTTTTAATGGTTTTTTGATCATAACTTCTGTAATAATGGTCAAAATTCGAAATTTTTTGTTCTAAATTGTCGTTTTTAGATGGATTTGTTACGTAGCGATTTAGGCGTGAATCGCTGCGTGCGCTTTCTCATCTCGCCGTGAATTTAACAATACTTCCTAGCAAATAAAAGCTCAAGTGCGCATTTAATTATTATAATATTTTATTATGTAAGTATTTATATTATTTTGATTAATTATTCAATTATGAATTATTGTTTATTATATTATTATTCTAAATTTTATGTATTGAAACGATATTTGACGGAGCTATATTAACTAAGGAGTACTCTACTTCATAAAACAATCGCTTGTCACGTAAACTCGAAGTAATTAGTATATTATTGTAACTGTTATTATTCGGTGGCTACCAGCTGACACGAATTTGAACCCAATTGAAAACGTTTCTATTATTAGGTGGCTTACAGCCCACACTAATTTCAATTTTATCTAGAATAATTATTACTATTAAATGGTTTACGTAAGAAAAATACTGCCCGTTTCTGTCCTGGTTTATAAACCAATAGACAGGGATGGGTGACTTTCATTGAGGAATACGGAATAAAACAGTAGTTCAGGTTATCTCTTTTTTTATTTATAACTGTTTTGGACAACACACACGTGAAAATTATATGTATATAAAAAAAATCACAATACAATTATTAATAAGACAAGGATTGATATGAATGAAATTTTGTCTGACTCACTCATTTGTCGCAAATCGGCGTTGAAATATTATTTTAACTTGCTTATTGTTTCATTAAGAGTATTTAGACTTTACGTTTAACTTTTACTACTTATTGAATTTATATAAAAGAGAAAAAAAAGTTTAAGGTTCACTTTTTATTTTTACTTTTTCTGAATTTAAACTATGTTACTCAAAAATTAATTCTAATCAAAAAACAGGAAACGTGACTGTGCATAGTTGTATCTTCCGCAGGACTGAATCTCACTTTTTTTGAAAAATGGGAAATCGGCCCTTGAGGGAATCGGAGGAAGTGGGCGGCGTTTTTCCCGGAAGGAAAAACTAGGCCAATCGTGTGGTCCTTACTCTTCCCACTATCCTTTTTGGTTTCCGATGTTTCAGGTGCGCACTTCCTTCCCATGAGTTCCCCTCTGCCGTCAGGCATTGGGTCCGTTCTCCATCCCCTCTACCTAATGACGTACTAACAATGTTTAAAATTAATAAATTTTTGATAGTGTTTATATTATTTATGAATTATTTATTTTGGTTTATTTATCTATATTATTTTTAAATTATTTATATCGTTTTATTCATTTAATATAAATTGTCATATGTTATTATAAATATATATTATATTTTATAATAAAATATATGTAATATTTTATTATAAATTTTAATATTTATTTAAATTCTGAACGTTTCAGTATTTTATTAAATTTGAGTTCTAATATTTTAATCGTTTTTTTAATGTCTAGTATTTTTAATGTTAGTTTATTTAAAAATTTGTAGTGAGGAATAATTTATTTCCCTTTGTTTTTTCTCAAGTATGAAGTTTGATTCTATTATTTTTTTTCGCTTCAATATTTTACTTTTACCAATCTTCGAAATTGTTAAATTTTATTTTCCGACTAAAAACTTTTTATTTTTTATTTATTTAAACATGCATGTGTCTAGACACCGTAATTTACTGTTAAGTGTTTTTCAAATTAGGAAAAATATTAAGACTACATTACAATCGTACTATTTACTCTATGTCTTATGTTAGAGTGCACTTGCGATAAGAAAGTGCGTCAACTAATGAGTTTTTCTTATTACTTTTTGTTTAGGCCCGTTAGAATAAATGAAAAGTTATGAGAGTCGACCAAGAAATAATAATTTTTGTACTAGACTTGAAAATATAAAATATTCTAAAATAATATTTTTAAATTATCAATAAAAAATACAAGTCCGAACTGTCGGACATAACACGTTAATGTAAAATTAAAAAGAAAGTGAAAATAAATAAAAACATTTATAATATAGTTCCGTCGCTTCTTCAAACAATTATATAAAGTTTTTGAGTTCCTGTTATGGTCTTAACTGTATTGTATAGCAAATCTAATATTTTTTTTTTATTCGAAATGGTTGCTTTTTAATAAATAGAATTATTGATTATAACTGCTCATGGATAACATTAACTTTAGCTTACTGCTTTTAAATTTCTACTCAGAACAAAAAAATAGCGGAATAAATTCATAATGTGTTAGAAAATAAAGTGTACAGTGTCAAAAATCGGCACTGATAATAGTTTTAAGCGAAAAAAAAAATTTTCTCATTTATCAAAAATCGAAAAAAATAGTAATTATGGAAGGTCCGCTATCGGACTGGGCTTGAAAGTTGCAAGATGGATAGAAGCTTAAGATAGAAAATTTTCAAAACAATCGAATGCGTAATTAGTAAATTATTATTTGTGGTTGTTATTATTTGATTATATTTATTTTTTTACTATCATATGCGAGTGATACTATAATTTATATTTATTAAATTATTGAAACACATTTTTACTATCACGTGCGAGTGATACACGCAGTGAAATATTTGCGTAACCTATTTATTATTTATTGTTATTCAGTATTATTTTATTATAATTTTGTATACGCATACTATTATTATTTTTGTAAGTGAACTACTATTTTTCCTTATTTTTTTTTGATATTGTTTATTGAGTTATGCGATACAATTGGTGAATTCATTTATCATTACATTAAAAATTGAATGCAAATGGTCAGCAACCCGATATTATTTAATGTTATTATTTTAATTATTGCTATCTTTCTCTTGCTATCCTATTCCTAAATCTGAAAATCGCTATCCTGTAGTTATTTTATTTTCATTTCATTTTTCTCCGTTGTGTTTTATTTTGGTTTGAATTTTTGTTCGTGAGATACACGAACTGGCGCCCAACTAGGATATCTAACCCAGCCTGAGCAGAACTGTATGTCCAGGGAGATTTGGGATATCTCCAGATGGGACTTCTGGTTGTTTCTTATTTTATTATTTTCAGTTTTTTACTAGCGGAGGGCCATAACGGCTATTGAGCACTGCCCACACTCCGCCGTGGGACGTATGAAATAGTAGAGAACGTTATATGGCGCCCAACGTGGGGCCAGGGAGCCATTAAATCGTACGGGTCGATTTATTTTGAAGTTTCAGGTTTAGGTGCGGAGAATTGGATTCCGAGAAAGAATTTCGGGTTGTAAATTTCCAGGTGCCGTTTATTTTGCTGTGTGTTAAAAAATTATTTACATATAGTTGGATTTCATTTTATTATTTATTTGGTACTTTGGTTTGTACTTCGGGCTGTGTTCTTCAATCATTTGTTCAAATTTTGTCATTTGATATTTGTCACCGATTGGTTGATTATTTTTCGTATTTATTTAATATCTTGTGAATCCACAATGGAGTGTTGGCGTTAAATTTAGAACGAGTCTAGTGCTTTATTGGACGCGTGCAGGAGAATACGTGGTGGAAATGGGGATGACCCCCCAACTGGGCAACAACTTGCGGAACAGCAGCCATCACATACTCCACTGGCAGCTGAATTGGCTGCTGCTGACAGACGAACAGGGAATGATACCCTGGATTCGGAGGATGGTGAAAACCACGATGGCGACGATACACTTCCACCATCGGAGTTGACCTGGTTGATGGACCAACCTCCATCGAAAGTTAAAATGTTGCTAGCCAGTTTTAGCTTGTCCACATTCGGGTCACCATACATCCTCAGAAATCGGTTGAACTAATACCACCAGCGGGCGCTTGGGGCTCTGAACGTGAAATGGAGTCCATCACTGGATGAGATTCCAGCAGATTCCAATACCATGCCAGAATATGTGGATGTGACATCCTTACGCGATTATTTGCGCAGTCGCTGGTTAAATCCGCAGTGGTCAGATGAGGTTATTCGTGACCGCATGAAGCGATTGATGGATCGACACGATGGCAAAGAAGCCCTGTGGGACCCATTGGTAGACGAGGTGGTCCGTGAATCAGCGGTGGGCCGAGAACGGATTGAAGTGGCCATTTTGGACCGTTTACGACCAGTGGAAAGCCATACTGAGCCACCAGTAACGTCTGGGGCTCTAATCGTGCCAATAACCAGGGCACCATCGACATCAGTGAACCCAGAGGTGTCGCAACCAGGCCCAATGGACGCATTTGCTATCCACCGTGATATTGTGGAGATATTGCGGGTGTTTGAAAACAAAATCATGACGATGGTATCAAACCTGACCGTCGGAAACACCGCTGCGAACGTGACATGGCCATTGGACCCATTTCGAGCGTCATCAACAATACGCAGTTGTGCTGTTGTCATCATACCGTCACACTTTAGTACTATCCAGTTAATGGCGGGACCTATGAGAGGTGTAGCGGCCATGACACGGACAGTGAATTCATGTGGTACTCAGATGAGTGTGGCACCACCGGCGGGCTCTACATCAGCATCGAATGTGCACGTTAATTGGCCGCTAGAAGCAGATCGGGGCCGTGGGTTGACGTATCAACGTCACCAGGGGAGATCACATGGCTAGGGTGACGATTCTGACTCCAGTGGAAGTCAGTCATAGGCATCAAATGATTCATATGCCAGTGAGAGGGCGGAGCGTCGGTCGAGATCGAGATCGCGAGGCCATGATCGTGATTACGGGGCGATTGCACGGAATTGGAAGCTGTCATTTGCTGGCGATGGCTCAATGACTGGAGATGAGTTTCCGCGGCGGTTGTCGGTACTTATGCGCAGTGCTGGAATTCGCCATAAGGATCGACTGGCTGTGCTACCGGAGGTATTTACTGGCGCGGCTGCAACATGGTGTTCAGCCAATTTTGAACGGTAAACCCGATGGGAGCAATCCAAAGAAGAATTTCGCACGTGGTTCACTGGGGGAAGACGCCAGCGGGAAATCAAGGCTGATATCAGGACACGCAACCAAGGTGACAAGGAATCAGCTCGAAATTACTTGATTTGTCTCCAAAGCTTGTACTCGAGACTGAGGCATCCACCAGAAGAGTCTCGACAAGTTCGTCGTGCTTGCCAAGGACTGCGTCCAGAGTTCTGGGACCATTGTCCGGCTGGCAAGTTCGATACCTACCAGTCGTTGTTGTACGAAGCGACTCGTCTAGAAGAAAAATGGCGAGCTGCTAAGACTCGACGTACCCCACCACCACGGGAAGAAGCATTTGTAAAAGAATGCTCGTATGCATATGGTCCCAAACAACCCCGTGACCATAAAGGGTTACTTCACGTGGTAAATGTTCACGAATCAGAGAATTCTGAGCGTCCTCATTCACCAGTGGAGAAGACAAACCCTGCAAAGGCAAAGAAACGCGAGAAACGGGCGTCGGAGCAAGAATTGGTGCCAGTGGGAATCTCGGCCAGAGCTGATGTCCAGTCTGGTGCAAAGACACAGACGGTGGGACAGAATCCATCTTAAGCACCACCGGTGGTACCAGTCAGTGACAGTCCACCTAATACGTCGGGAACACGCGGCAACGGAAGGTTGAACCCACGTGCGCCACCATTCCGGCAACCACGATTCTGCTTCAAGTGTTGTTCACTCCAGCACCTTAGCTACGATTGTCGTGAACCTCATCGTGATGTTTGTCCTCGATGTGGCACAGTGGGCAAAACTGCTATAAGTTGCCAGTGTCCACCGAGATCTATTCAGCCAAAAAAAGCCAATGTGGGCCGTCAGTAGAGGGTGACGGTTCCAATAGCGTGGTAATCCCTCAACCTGTCGAGCATCCGCAACGGATTCGTGTCCAGGTCGAGGTTCACGCCATCAGTCATCAATCTAGGCTGGGATAGCTCATGAATTGGATGCTACAATGGATCTGCTAACTGACAATTTGCTTGCATTACAACCGCGACGTGATCAGGTTGGATCACGAATCTCCAATGGGTTTTGGCAATTTAAAACTGGGCATGCTCGACCAATGGTCACCATAAGTGCTGCGGAAAGGTCTCGCATCGCCATTATTGACACGGGTGCTAAGACCACAGATTTTGGGTCTTTTGCCAAGGAGCTCATGGACTCGGGGTGTCCATACATGATGGAAGAAACTCCTACCAGGTTTGGAATGGCCAGCCATACCACCGATGAGAGTGGAGGTGTGATTGGACCGGTATTTACATTGGATAATATCGAAAAGGTGACATTTCCAATACACTACATACCGCGGCTGGGGTCACTGAATCTGATTGGGATGAATTTCATTGATCATTTCCAAATGCAATTGGACCTACAGCGGAATTTATGGCGAATACGCGATGGCGAGTGGCATGAATTGACTCGGGAAGCGTCTACTGGTGCTCGGAAAGCATTGTGTGCGCTGCAAGAGCTGACTGACGGTGAAACGAAACAGTTGCAGCAATTTATTGAACATCAGAAGAGCTTGATGGCCTCGGGATTGGGCCTGACACATTTGGTTCAACATGATATCAAGCTGAAAGAGCATAAACTGGTGAAACAACGGGTATACAGACGGTCGCCAGTGGTGCTAGAAGTCATACAAGAAATTGTTAATCAAATGGTTATTGATGATATAATTGAACCAGCGGTGTCGTCAGAGTAATTGAGTCAACCGGTGATGGTAAAACGACCCAATGGAAAATATCGAATGTGCGTGGATTTCAGAGATGTTAATGCAGTGACAGAACGTGACACCTATCGTTCACCTCCGATACATGAAGTATTGGATGGCTGTGGTGAAGCCCATTACATTTCAACAATCGATATGGATTCTGCGTACTATCAGATCCTGTTGACTGAACAATGTCGGTCATTAACAGCATTTTTGGGTACCTGGTAGAGGCCTCTATCAGTACAAGAGGATGCCAATGGGCTTATTCAATGCACCGGCGACCTTCCAGCAAGGAATCGATCGTATAATCACTCCAGATTTAAAACCATACGCTTCAGCGTATCTGGATGACATCATCGTGATCACGCCGACGTTCCAAAAGCATCTCGAGATATTGACAGAAGTCCTTAGGCGGATACGAAATGCAGGGTTTACTCTGAACTTCGCGAAAAGTAAATTCTGTTAATCTCAAGCTCGATTTTTGGGTTTCTTGTTAGACAAGGACGGGTTGAGGCTAGATCCGGAAAAAATCGAGCCCATTGTGAACTATCCGACGCCAAAGACTGTGAGGCAAGTGCGAAGGTTCAATGGAATGATCAACTGGTATCATCGGCACCTTAAGAATGTCACATGCGTAGCTGGACCCCTATTCAGGCTAACATGCAAAAATACCCAATGGAGGTGGACTGAAGTCGAGGAAGCTTCATTCCAGGCATTGAAACAGGCCCTAGTGGAGGCATCAGTTTTGAGTACGCCTGACTACTCGCTACCATTTGTGTTGTACACAGATGCCAGCCAATCGGGATTGGGTGCCGTGCTGGTTCAACGTGAAGACGACAAAGAACGATTAATTGCCTGTGCCAGCAAATCGTTAACTCCAGCGGAAGCCAACTATAGCAACACAGAAAAGGAGTGCCTTGCTGTGGTATGGACGGTGAGAAAATTCCGTCCGTATCTGGAAGGATACACATTTATGGTGGTGACAGATCATTCGAGTCTTCGGTGGTTGATGAATACTAAAGACCCCACGGGAAAACTAACCAGATGGGCACTGGAGTTGTCAGAGTATGACATGCGCATCGAATACCGTCGTGGGTCGGAAAATGAAGCCCCAGATGCGCTATCTCGTCGGTTTGAAAATGAAGATCTGGGTATCGATCTGAACGCTCTGGACGAGGATGCAGAGGATGACTGGTACACCGAGAAGTGTCAACTGCTGGAAACAGATCCAAATGCGATAGTTGGCTAACGATATGAGAATCGGCGACTTTACAAACGACTATCTGCGCCAATGGAGAGCCTGATTGCCGATGGTGATGAGAGTTGGAAACTGGTAGTACCACCTTAAGATAAATAATGGGTATTACAACAGGCCCATGACCATCCTCAATCAGGCCACTTGGGAATTCGTAAAACCCGGGATCGTATCAAGGCACGATACTATTGGCCGGGCATGTCCGAGGATGTTCAGCAGTATGTGACGGAGTGTGAAACCTGCATTGAAGCTAAGCCGGTCCAACAGAAGCCTATGGTTTTGATGGAAACCCGAGCACCTATGGAATCATGGGAAGTGGTGGCCGCAGACACCATGTCTTTCACTCGTTCAAAGTCGAGATTTGCGTATCTGATAATCTTTGAGGATTTGTATACACGCTGGATTGAGTGTGTTCCAGTACGGGCAGCCAATGGAAAAACAGTGGCTAATGGTCTCAGACAAGCAATTCTGAACCGGTAGGGGACTCCAAAGGTGTTTTGGACCGATAACACCTTTTGGTGGAGCTGAGAGACGTGGTCAACCAGAACATTCGTCGGGCTTCAGAACGCTACGCCATGTATTATAATAAAACTCGTCGAGTGGGGATTTTAGAAGTTGGGGATCATGTATATCGGCCAAACAAGGTTTTGTCCAAGAAAAGTGACCAAGTGGTTGGTAAGTTAGCTCCAAGGTTTGTCGGTCCATTGGTAGATGATAAGGTGATCACACCAGTGATTGTGGAGCTGAAAACTCTTGATGGGAAGTTCATGGGTCGCAGTCATATCAAATGTTTGAAATTGCTCAAGCGTGCTGAGAATGTGGCTTAAGCAATCGAGGGTACAATCGCTTTGGCGTCTATGAATTCTGTGTTGTTGGTCGCATAATGTCTCTCTAAGGGTTTAGTTCAGTCTAGTTATTTATTATATCTGTTATTGTCGCTTCTCCTACTGCTTTCGCTACTCTCTGCTATTTACTGCTATCGCTTATGGAGTAATTTTGTTCGAAAGAGCCGGTGTGGGTAATGAAAATGGGTTTTATTTCAGCAATGGCAGCCCCCCGTGAATCCATCCAGGAAAATCGTACTACATTGGGAACCGCCGAATGGAAGGCGGAGGTTGAGCCGATTTTCCTCCAGCAGGTGGCATCATGGAAGCGTCGGGCTAACCGAGTCGCACCCGCTGGCTGTGTGCGCTGCCACTCTTGGGCACACTCCGCTCGCAGTTGCACTAATCCACTAGCGGAGTTGAAACCTTTCTGTGACGAATGCGTGTGGTTTTTCGACACAGATAGGTGCTATGGTCCCCATGGGCGGGCTCGATTGGCAGTGAGAGACATGTGCATGATACGCTGCTGCGAGAGAAAGCTGGGGAAATAATCATGAATTTACTTTACATGCCTGTATTTATTGTGGTTGGTCTGCGCATGCGCGTCGACGCAACAGTTGTCATCGACAAATTTATTACATTATAAATTAATTTAGAGTTGTTATGCATGAATCATTGATTGATTTTGCATTTTATAGTAATTTTAATTAATAATGCGAAAAGCAAATGGGCATTTAACGTCGGGAATTGGCAAAGTTACACAGTTGACATCACGTAATTTGTCGTTGGTAGTAGCCAAAAATTAACATGCGACAGAGATAGTTCTCTATTGGTTGAAGTGAGATGCCTATATAAAAAGGCGCTGGCCGAGGTGCCGGCATGAGATTCACGTGCTGCCGTGGTCAGACGTGGGATAAACATTGTACGACCAGGGTGTGTGCTTGTTGCTAAAGCAAATTTATTATTTTGAGACGCCATTTGGTTTAATAGTATAAATTAATGAAATATTAAGTGCCATTTGAGGCTTTGAGTAATTGGTGGCAATTATTTATTTGGATAATATTTTTACCAAAGGGAACCTGTACGTTTTTGACTTCAACAACGACTGTAAGTACCTTTGAGTTAATTCATTGGCGTGTAATTTTGCGTTCCCGTGTTGGTGGCCATTTGCAATCGCGTGTGTAGAACAGAGATATCAGATCTCTATTAGTAAAAATTTACAGGCATATGATGATATGAGTGATTATTGAGCCCAGTGGATGTTAAAGTAGTAAACGAAACTACTTATTATTGTGATTATTACTAAATATTAAGATTGGAAAATATTTGGGTATTATTGATTTTAATTCAATCAGTGACTGCTGAATTTGCTGTGGCGAACACATATGCGACTGGGTCCTCCGTATTCACTTATACATCAGTGAGTTATTTTCCTGGTAACTATCACCAGCGACAAGAGTTACTAAATTATCACTTATTTTTCTAAATTACTATTGATATAAATATTATTTTTCTTGTGATTATTATTATTTTATTTATCACGTGTGAATGATACAAGGCGTTATAAATAGTATTTTCATGATTAATATTGATTTTGGATAATTATCATTATAATCATAAGAGTGTGGTGAATACTGCGTAAAATTCACCATTGGAAAGTTTCCGAGAATTGTTGACTGGAAATATTTAAGGATTATTATTTGAGACTATTTATTTTATATTTCTATTTTTCTATCACAGGCGAGTGATACCATAATGTATAATTAGTAAATTATAATTTGCTGTTATTATTATTTAATTATAATTGTTTTTTTGTTTACTATCATATGCAAGTGATACTATAATTTATATTTATTAAATTATTGAAACACATTTTTACTATTACGTGCGAGTGATACACGCAGTGAAATATTTGCGTAATCTATTTATTATTTATTGTTATTCAGTATTATTTTATTATAATTTTGTATACGCATACTATTATTATTTTTGTAAGTGAGCTACTATTTTTTTTTATTTTTTTTGATATTGTTTATTGAGTTATGCAATACAATTGGTGAATTCATTTATCATTACATTGAAAATTGAATGCAAATGGTCAGCAACCCGGTATTATTTAATGTTATTATTTTAATTATTGCTATCTTTCTCTTGTTGTCCTATTCCTAAATCTGAAAATCGCTATCCTGTATTTATTTTATTTTTATTTCATTTTTCTCCGTTGTGTTTTATTTTGGTTTGAATTTTTGTTCGTGGGTCCAGGAAGATTTGGGATATCTCCAGGTGGGACTTCTGGTTGTTTCTTATTTTATTATTTTCAGTTTTTCACCAGCGGAGGGCCATAACGGCTATTGAGCACTGTCCACACTCCGCCGTGGGACGTGTGAAATAGTAGAGGACGTTATAAATTACAGAAATTAGAAATTTCTTTGGGAGAACGTGAACTCGAGTTAGTCACGCGAATTAATAAACCGGGGTGAACCCAATGTGCTTAAGGCCGAGTTTGAACGTCGGTTGCAAGAATTAAAAGAGCGTGAAGCAGAATCTAGTCAGCTTCTGGAACAGGCTAAAATTATGCAAACGGAGCGTCTGAGTAAACGAGAGATTACGCTAACCAATCGATAGCGTGAGTTGACGGAGATCCAGGAAAAACTGGATAAACAAGAACGTGATCTAGTTGAGCGAGAAAACGTGGTAACTGCTTACAAAAAAGAGTTGCGAAACGACTCAAAATTATTTCAAAGTTGGACTTTGGAGCTCAAGGAAATGAAAACGGCCGCCGTGACTAAGGCACCAAGCGCTATCCAGGAACTTAGGGACAAAGTGTCCCAATTAAGAAACAGTGGTCCGAATGGACTCACCTACAACGTGAACACCTTAATTAAGAACGCGTTGTCCTAGGTACCTTTGACGGTACTAGCGCTACGGTTTCTAATTTCATAAAATTGTGTAATCGAGCTTTTTCCAAGCTGGCGCTGAGTGCCAAATTTACGCTTTTTACACTTGTTCGTCAAAAATATAAAGGCGATGCTCGAATCACTTTGGAAAATATAGAATACAGTAATATGAAGGAGTTTCAAAATTTTCTTCGCACTGTCTTCGACCGCCACCGTTCTGCTTATCAATGCAAAGCAGAGCTAGAAAATGTCATTATGCAACCCAAACAGAATATGGTCTTTTATGTAAACCGCGCTCGTACAATCTATCGTGATATCCTTCACGCGAAAACAACCGAAAGGGGTACGCTTATGGACGCAGAAAAATCAAAAATTGAGAAAGGCGCGATTTTGGCTTTGCTCAAAGGTATTTCACCTCTACTGCAAGTTCAATGTTTACTGAAGCCACACGATACGTTGGAACAAACATACGCGTCGTCGATTGCTGCGTTGAAAAATCAGGAAGACAACGCAGAGGGCTTCCAAACACCGGTCGCAGTCACAGTAGCTCATATACAGAGTAATTTACCTGATAGGTCTAAGCCACTTAGGCAAGAGCGCCAGGCGGATAAAAATAAGGGGCTCCGCTGTAACTTTTGTAATAAACGTGGTCATTTTGAAAGGGATTGCTTGCAGAAAAAGGTATCGGGTCACGATAATAATTTTAATAAATTTAATAATAAATACAATAATGTTGACCGGAGAAACCACAATGACGTATCCGGTAATAAAAACAAACCTGGCAGTAACGAAAGAAAATCCGAAAAAAATCGGGAGGAGTGCTTGTGCTGCAGTAAAGTAAATCACAGTTTAGCGAACTGTTTTAAATTTTCAACGCTTGTACAAACCTATTATAGGCCGTCGGGGAACTCCAAACTCTCGGGAAAGAACGACGACGAGTCCCACGAGAGTCCAAAACAAGTTCCATGCCCGCCGAAAAATCCTCTCGAGGTCGCACACTAGTCAACGTCGCGACAGTCGTAAATAATTTAAGGAAAACCGATGTACCAGCAATTTTTGTCAAGAGCGATGATATAAAAAATTATTGAACGATCATGCTTGATTCGGATTCAGATGTAAATATTATAAAATTTGGTGCGTTAAATAAACTGCAAGGAATTAACGAAAAACATAAATTGGCGCTATTGGGAATAAATAAAGACCCAGTATATGCGGTTGATATAATCCACGTAGAATTATTCAGTTACTGTATTGAATTTCATGAAGTAAAAGATGAATTCCTTGAAGTTCATCTCGCTATTTTGGGTGCAAAATTATTTAACAAATATGGCGCTAGATTTTTCTTCGATCGAAAATTATTTACGTTTTACGACATTGAAGTCCCGTTCTTCGAAATGGAGATTGATAAACTGCCTCCAAGATCTGTTACCGTGGTTAAAATTAAAACCACTTCCGATCCATCTGAGTACGGCTATGTACCTCGAATATACTGGGCATCTGAACTTGAACTCGGAGGCACATTTAAAACTAATAAGAACGGTACTACGCTCTTACAGGCTTACGATAATTCTGATAATGAAATTTCTATTCCCAGGCCTGTGGTCGATTTACAATCTTCTTTATGGGGGGACGAAAGCGATATTTCCACTGAATTAAAATCAGTAAACTTAATTAATGATGTTCCGTGCGAGCCTATTAAGGCCATTAGTAACTCACGACTGTTCAATGACATTGGGTCTGATATCAGGGAGAATTTAAAAGGTTCAGAGGTCTTAGAATCAAGGGTGTTTGAGATCTCTGAAAATAATAAAATGCCAGAGCGGGCACAGAAAGTGATCGTGCACGTTACCGAAGATTTATCGGATCGGCAGCACATGGGAATCAAAAATTTGATTTTTGAGAATCAAGATTTATTTTTTCATCTGAAGAAAATCTCGGATCTACAAATGAGATTTTTCACCGTATAATAACTTCGGATGATCACCCAGTTTTTAAAAAACAATATCGCTTTCCTCCCATACATAAGGAGGAGATCTCGAGACAGGTCAGAGAATCAGAAAAAAGGGTATTATTAGACCCTCAGAATCAGGTTATTGTACCCCGATTTGGATCGTTCTTAAAAAAGAAGATTCTTCCGGTAATAAAAAATGTCGTATGGTAATTGACTTTCGTGATTTGAACGAAAAAATTTTAACAGTCGTTTACCCCACGCCAAATATTGTCGAAATAATCGACCAAATAGACGGTACCGAGTACTTCTTAATCTTTGATCTAGCGAGTGATTTCCACCAAATTAAAATTCACCCAGACGATACACATGACAGCCTTTTCTACGCCAAACCAGCATTATGAATTTGTTAGAATGCCGTTTGGGCTGAAAAATGCCCTTCCAACATTTCGAAGATTATTAAACAAGGTATTGGTGGGACTGTTTGGCAAGGGTGTCTTTGTGTATATGGATGACATAGTCGTCTACTCTAAAACATTTTAGGACCAGGTCCCAAAAATCAAAGAGTTGTTTATTTGTTTACGTAAGGCGGGTTTGCAACTGAAACCCAATAAGTGTAATTCAATCTTAAAAGAAATAAATCATTTGGGAAATATAATATCGGGGAACGGTGTTGAACCGGACCCTAAAGAAACCGACTTGGTTGAAAAATTCGCGATACCTACGAATGCCAAAAAGGTTCAGGAATTCTTGGGGCTAATCGGGTATTACAGGAGATTTACTGACAACTACGTGAAAATAAGCAAGCCACTTACCTCCCTGCTGTACAGAATGCAGTATTCGTATGGGGTCAGAGTCAATCGAAAGCGTTTAAGACGCTGGAAAAAAAATTGATAGAGTGGCCGATTTTACAATTCCCAGATTTCTCGCGAGAGTTTATCATCACAACTGATGCTTGTGACTACGGAATCAGTGCGTGTTTGAGATAAGGGGAAATAAATAAAGATAAACCTGTGTCTCACGCGTATTGCTTGTTAAATTCAGCCGAACCTAGCTATTCGACCATCGAAAAAGAAATGCTCGCGATAGTCTACGCGGTGAATAAATTCCGGCCATCTATGGAAGTCAATTCACGTTAGTTAATGACCAGAGACCCCTCACATGGGTTTATTCAGTATCATCTCCAAACTCCCGAATAGTGAAGTGGCGATTAAGCATGGAAGACTACATGTATAAGGTTGTTTACAAGCTGCTTTAAGTAAATTCAAACGTGGATTCTCTCTCTCGAAATCCGGTTGACGAACCAGACGAGTTTATTCCTGAAGCACGGATCGGGCCGATACAAAAATATGATCCAGATAAAGCGGCAACGAATCCAGATGAAACTAGTGAAGATGACTCTACCCCCGGGGTAAAACAGACTAGGACGCAATACCATCTCAGACGCAAAGCGCGCGCTATTAACGACCCGGGAAATAATGACACCAAGCCGGCGCACGTGACTCCTCCAGTCCAATTAGTCTTTAGACTCCGCGAGTGGCCTTCATCCTCACCTGAACCAGAAACCAATCAATCGCTTGCAGATGATCATCAATCGCGAACGATTCTAGCGACGGTGAGGAGGTAGTGGTTGCGGATAACGGAGATCGGAGTCGTCACCAGATTATGCATGATTCAGACGACGAACCGATGATAGAAGACGCGGATGTGGACGACAAAGCTAACGGTAACGAAAATGATATCAGAGAGGAGCGTCTCCAAACAGATGGAGAAACGTCGGAATCGGATGACGATAACGTCCAAGGTCGCAAAGACGTGGATGAAGAAGATAGTGACGAGAGAGAGTATGCCCCCATCCGTCCACCACGGGGCAGACGATGGCATACTACACCTATGTCGCGAGAAATAGCTCCGAACATTCGCGAAACGCGTGATCGGTTGTCAATGCAATCAGATAACGCATTAATATTTACTAATGTAAAAGGAAAACCTCGTGACGAAGGAAGCAAAGAAGTTGCTGACGTCTTGGAAATTCCCGCACAGCTGACTTTTTGTAGATCTACTGTAATACCCTACAGGGGAAATAAACGCTGTATTATAGCAGCACCTTAATATTGAGTTACTGATCTCGAGTCAGTCGAGGATACCCGAAAGACATTGGCTTCTGTATAAAATATAGTAATAAAACTAGGTCTAGAGTCATTTAGTATGGCAAAAACTAATAAAATAGATGATATAACTTGATTGACAATCCAAGAATAATTAATTGATACCTTTACAGACATCGAGGTTAAAATAAGTATCTGTCTTAACCTCATGCGTGTCTCAAATGAGAATGAAAAATTAGAAATTTTGGAGGAAGACCACGGTTCAGCCGTGGGATGTCACAAAGGGATGACCAAGACGTACAAGAGAATTAGAAAAAATTTCGTCTGGCGAAAAATTAAACAAGACGTAATTGATTATATTAAAAAATGCTTGGATTGTCAACTGAAAAAGTTCATTAGAGTTAAGACAAAGCAGCCAATGGTCCTCGCGGATACCTTTGATGCTGGGTTTGATAAAATAGGCATAGACATTATGTACTCAACGCATACTTCTGCGTCCGGAAATAAGTACATTTAAACTATACACGATCTCCTGACTAAGTTCTCGATGGTAATCTCTTTGGAGCAAGCAACAGCCGTAGATGTAGCACAAGCTTTAGTAAATCGTTGGTTTTGCTACTTTGGGCCTCCTAAGGCCATATTAACTGATCAAGGAACAAACTTTCTTTCGAGTCTACTTAAAAATATTGCTCAAAAATATAAAATCAAACAATATCATACATCTGCACATAGACCTCAGAGTAATGGGTCGGTGGAATGATCTCACTATGTATTACAAGAATACCTGAAAAATTATATAGGCGAAAATGAAGACTGGGATGAATGCCTGGACAAAGCCTCATTTTCATATGATGTAAGTGAACATAAGGGTACAGGATTCACTCCATATTAACTAGTTTTCGAAAAGTTACTCCGTCTTCCTTCTCGCATACAAACTATTGAAGAACCTAATGAAACATATGCAGGTTATTATAAGAGCAGTTATTTAGGCGTATAAGACAGGCTGAAGTGACTGCCAGTGAGAACTTACATCAGGCTAAAATAAGATCACAATTTTATTACGATAGGAAAATAAATTCACACCAGTTTCAACCGGGAACTAGAGTATTTTTACTACGGGAACCAAGGAAAGGTAAAGAAGACCCGCAGTATACCGGTCCTCATGACGTAATAGCGATCGGTGGGAATGAGAAGGCCGAATTAGATATAGATGGCGTGGTGAAAATAGTTCATCTGAACAAGTTAAGAATATCTCGTGTATAATTTTCAGATAACCGGATTAGTAATACTGCTGGGACTCCTTCCCTTTTCCTTGGGCCTGGTTGTATGCGATTGCAGTGGTTCGTCAATGAATATGACTACGTTATCACTGTTGGATGTAGGGGAGTGCAATTTCCCTGCAAGGAAAGCTGAAACCGAAAAGGTAACCGTCAGCATATTGCAACCGGCTGAAATAATTCACGTTCACGTGATCGAGTGTAAGATACTGATAAATAGAGTCGTACAGCGTTGCGGAATGCACTCCCATACGTTCTCCGTGTTAAACGCACGTAGAGAATATTATTTAGATGTGGATTATACTAGATGCAAAAATGCATGAAACTGGTGCAATCTGGCTTTACGATCGAGTCCACATGATCGACTTGAAAATGAACACTACAAATTTTCGACAGGCTATATTGGCCGGTGATCATCATATGGACGGTACATGTGCGGAAGGTGTCTTTAGTGATTTGTGGGGTACGTGGAAAAGGAAGTGGCCGATGGGTTATTCGAAATATCTCTTTCCGATTACGAAACAACGCTAAAGACGAAAACTGATCAAATAATTCTGACCGGGAACGCGATGTGACACTGAAAAACTTTCTTGCGTTACCAGTGAAGGTATGACCGCGTTTTGGAGCGAGACTCCAAAAGATTCGTGTCTGATAAAATACGCGTTTCTTTACCAAGGATCGGCTACGAGAATCATCGAGAAAGAGGGGCATCCAGATGTCTACTCACTCACCACGGAAGATATCACTTTCGCGCTGGCCCAGCGAGGTGAGGTAGAAGTGTGCGGGCATAATGTTATCAAAACGGAGTTACCGATGCTTTTCATAGTGGACCTTAAAACCACGGATTACACCATGCAAATAGAAGCAATTAAGACCGAAGATATAGATATTTTTGCGTATGTTAATAGTAAGTTTATATACGTCGAGAAGTTTATAAGGCAGCAGATGCAGAACCTCTACAATGACGTCCTAGTTAGACGTTGTGAGTTAAAGCGTTCAGTATTGATGAATGCATTGGCCTTGTCATCACTGCTCCAGACGAATTCGGTTATACACTTATAAAAAGCCCAGGGTACTACACCACCGTTGCGGGTGAATTAGTGCATATTACAAAGTGCCCATCTGTGCCCGTGCGCGTACGACACGGCGAACATTGTTATCAAGATCTTCCGGTTACGTGCAACAGCCAAAGCTACTTCTTAGCTCCGAAGTCAAGGATACTGCTAAGAAGAGGAACTATCATCGAGTGCTACGCTATCTTACCAACAGGGTACATCATTGATGGAGCGTGGTACCATTTGACGCCTCAAAGTATTCAAGCACCAACACCACAACAACTTCAACCACTGACGGTCCTGACTTAGAACTATGAAAGTCCAGAGCATCTGGCAACATTGGTAATCTACTCTCCAAAAGATTTGGAGACATTATGTAACCGGATGATGTTTCCGGCTGAAAGACCAGCACTGCTCAATTCGATAGCCATGGGAGCAGCTGGAAGACATATACCTGCGGGAGGCATCAACGCGCTAGGATTATGAGACGAAGAAACGCTAGAAAAATTAGCACACCGCAGGACAGAGAATTTGGCGAACTTTAATTGACTTTGGATCCGTTACCGCTGACATCCTATCGATTATGTTACTACTACGTCTATTAAAGTTGGTCTTCGACACGATATTCCATGCATACACATTGTATGGCATATGCGGCTGCAGCTTAGTCTTAGTAACATCAATATGGGATACATTAGCGAATCTCATATTACATCACCATCACCACCGAAGGTACAATTTGGATATAGAGAGTCACAGAAGCAAAGCTCCGATACCTCGGCCAAGGTCGAGTATATTAATCATCGATGAGGAACCTGAACCTCATAAGTCTGCTCCACCTGAAGAAATATCATATAAAGAGCTGAATCAGCAACTGCAAGATCAACCACTGGGGTCTAAACTACACCAGTGCACAAACAGTGACATGTTAACTCGTTTGAGAAACCACACGGAAATTCGCGAGTGAGCATTGTGAATGAAAATCGCGAGTGAACGCGAAAGCCAGATCGTGCCAATTTTACATAAAACATTTTAGAAATTCAAGAAAATTGCCTTGAAGACAAGAAATTAATATTTAAAGACTTTAATACCTGTTATTATCAGGAAAATATATACTTGTTAGTATATTACGTAAAATTACTCAGTATAGTAGTATCAGATAACCGGAAGGATGTTTACAAACATGAATTTATGTTTAATTACTTTTTTTATTATAAATACATATCAATATTGAAGATGCTAACTGACTTAAGTCGGGAGGTTATTTCCTCGTTATCATTACGAATTTCGACTTGGGCAGTCACTTCTTGAGTAACTTATGAATAACCGCAAGGCGGACGTATACCTATATGAATTTATATTTAGAATTGATAATTTCTATAATACCAAACAACCAAGTCGGAAGGTAATTAAAGTACAAAGATACTATCGTTTAGTTTCATATTACTAGGTTTAAGTAACATTATAGAACGTTGTGTCTCAGGTTTAGGTTAAAATTCTACAGCCAAGAACTTTTTCCTACAATATTCGAAATTGATTTTAACTTTTAGTTTATATAGAGTCAGTCATATCATTAATTTAAATTTATATCAAGCCACTTGATTTATGATAGAAGTCGCACCGATTTTATTAAAGCGTCGTGACTTACTTAAGTCGGAGGTGTTACGTTCTGGCTTTGATTACATTTAAATAAAAATTTTTTTTTTCGAAGTCTCAAATTATTTACTCACCACGGCGGGCGAATAAACGGTCCGAGACTTCGCAGAATCATAAATAAATTAATAAATCGTTACTTTGTTGGCGATATTATTTTTATTCATCGCCAGCAATGTAACGGAAATCTCTTGCGATAAGAAGATCGCCGTGGCTCGCGAATAGTTTATACAGATGACGATGCATGAGACCCGGGCCACGATGAGTCTCTCATAGGAAACCTGAGATGCAACGTTAACATTTTTAATAATGTATAATGCCAAGGAGCGACAGAATTAAGACAGTCGATCATAAGATCTAGTAGAGCTGAGAACTCTACACAAACCTGCTGGCTTGATCCTGTCACTCGGAGTTCGAGGCAAAATATATATCCGTATTTAAACTTTGGGCGCTGCTACCGGCAGCCTAATACTCCCACCTGTTCTGGGAGCTGATACCGGCAGCCTAAGCACTTCTTTTCCGAAACCAAAATGCATGCCCGTCCAAATTGCGGGTTGTTGCCGAGGAAGTCCTCCGAGTGGACATTCCATCCGTCTATCCACCTAGTTGAAACATCCCGTTCCACGACCCTCGCTACGGGTACTACTCAGAGGCCTACTTCAAGGCCACCAGCAGGGATGAAAACGCACCAGCAGAAGCTAAGAAGCATTGCATAAACGAGATTATTTGGGCCGACTTATAGGGCCCATAATCTCCACTATGGTAAGTAAATAAACTTTTTTTTTTGCATAAAATAGAAGAAGGTCAACAGCTGACGCACCTGGGGTCTATCGACACCCTCACGACGTCAACCTGGTTAATTTAAAAATATTCGGTCTAATAAATAGAGAAGCCAGAATGTAACAAGGTCAAAGAGCTTGAATTTGTTTTTACAATGATGATTTTAAACTCAAGGATTTAGGAAACAGTGAGCAGTTTTAGATTAAGCCAGCAGGGTTAGATCTAGTTATACTTAACCGTTTAGTTAGAATTGTATGAAATCAGTTTCAATCATTTTTTTCTTGGAAAGAGAGGTGACTATACATAACAAAACCATATACAATCTAATGCTTCAATGCAATTTTTTTTTTCTTCTAAAAAGTGATCTTAATTAATTGTCCAGATCACGATAAAAATAATACATGGAGAGAAAAAATGTTGCAATATGAATTACTTACCAACTACATCCAAATAACCATATTGAGTTTTGGCTGTTGCTGTATTGATTTGACACATATATTTTCCTTTGTCATCTTCATGAACATTATTTATATGTAAATACCATGTTCGGTGTTTGTCATGAGTTACAGATATTCTTGGATTTCTCGTAATAACATGATTATGTACTGTCAAAATAGCACTTTTATCAAACAGCATCCAAGCAACCTACAAAATATATTTTTTCGTTAGCTATAGTAAAGAATTTCCATAGTCACAGCTATCTTAAAAATTTCAAAGCTTAAACACGTTATGCTAAGAGAGTTTAAATGAATTTTAATACTTTGAAAAAGTACGGTAATATAGTCACAGATTTCTAACAGAGTCCCAATAATATTCTATAATATAAAACTTAATTATATTAATTGAATTTAACTGTCCACCAGCTTTTAGTTCTCGAGCATTATTTTGGTTGAAAATATATTGAAAGTTTGATTTTTGAGCCTTCGATTATAGCGGAAAAGCTACCAATTCTTAATGCCTACACTATAACCCTTATTATTCTAACAGACACTATAACAGGACATACTGTTTCGAGCTCTATACGCTTTTATGTAACATTTTACGACAGTTACAACTAGACTGAGGATTAAGCGGTAGAGTACGGGTAACGCGTTAGTATGAAGTGAATAATGAGTATCTGGTAGGTGAGAGGACAAGTATTTCTGGAAATAAGTATTAAGTATATGCAAGTATGGTTGCGTTTAGTTGTTTAATATGGGTTTAAGTACGGTTTGTGTATGGAATGTTTGAGAGCATTAGTATTTTAAAGTACAGATAAGTTGTGTGTTTGAGTAAGAGAAGTCTCATACTAGGCACAAGTTGATAGTAGAGGAGCCCAACGGGGATTTTAGGATTTACTCGAGAGCGGCAAAATAACATGAGGGGAAAAACCTTGCACCCTATTAAGTACTTCCACCAGATATCAGTTTTTCTATATAGAAACGTGCGCTTAGGGCGGCCGATCAAAGCAAAAAAAAAGGCAATTCGGCAGCCGAAATGGGAGAAGATTTCTCATTATTTGATGATTTCAACCTTTTAAATAAACATTAATAACAAAATAATTTTTTTTTTCTGACATTCTCAGAAATTCTTAAGGTTATGGAACAAAAAAAAATTATCAAAGAATTTAAATTTAAATGCAAAAAATTTAAGAATTAAAATCAGGAAATTAAAATAATTATCGGGATGGTAAGTTAACTAACGAAAATTGAAGTTAGAGAATCAAATTATCTACGAAAAAGTATTCTGTGTTTTTTATGATAGGATTAATAGTTAATACAGAATAAAATAAAATAATTCGAGTTGAAATGTCAATTATGATACATCTAAGTGTCATACTTGAAATCAGTCATAAACACTGTCAATAAAACGAAATTGGATTCACACACTTGAATTGAGATATTTAGATTTTATGAGTGTTACACAGTAATAATATGAATTCAATCAGTTTTATGAATTAACTAATGAATACAGACATTAGGATTCTATGGAATCTATTGAAAGTAGGAGAACCAATACATTAGCAAAGAACAAGCAAAAATGTGAATTTTTTACATTTTGAAAATTTTGGAATGCTATAACTTCTAAACTAATCGACTGATTGAGCTCATATCCCACCTTGATCAAGGCAGACACCCACGGAATACGTATACCAAGTTTCGAAGTGATAGGTTTAAAACTGTGGTGATAATCAGAGTGACAACCTGCATAAAATTAGTTTTTATGATATTTTGTAAATTTTTAAAACCATTTATCTATTGGAAAAAGTCGTCAAATCAATAAGCTGCATAGTGAAATCAAAAGACAATCGAGCGAGCTTTCAGATAGAACAAACAACAATAAGCTATCTCTTTCCGTTTAAAAGTTACATTTGGTTGAATCGCTAAACATTTTTTTTTTGAAAATTTTACAGAATTTCAATTAACCATAACTTCTAAACTTATTGGCCGATTTGGCTCATCTTCGAACTCATCCAAGGTAATCGTTTATAGAATAAATATAATAAGTTTCATTAAGATCGGTGTAGAATTGTGGACGATATCGTTGGAGAACGGCACGTCACAGCTGTTGCGAAACTTCGGAGAGAATCGCTCGTTTCGTAATGGCTTGTTTATATGAGATGTTTCCTTGAAATGAGAAGATTTCTTCAGGAAGATGCCAAGAGATACCCAGTATCTTTGAAGTGATGTCTTCAAATGTGTGAACAGACTGCCTCAGCCGTCTCAAATAAGTTTATTTTATTTCGACAACCGACAATTTTTTTTTGTTTTGAGTACGAACTGATTTTGTGTTTAGATCAACTAAGACTTTTCTGAACAATTTTTTCGTTTATATCGAGTCAAGCCGACCACGGCAATATATATTTTGATTTGTAACCGATAATTCTTTGCAATACCGATCAATTTATCTTCTGTTTAATATGTGAATAACTATTTTGTGTTAATTCTGATCAATTATTTACTCGTAATCTTAAGTGCCTGACCTTTCCCCGATCCGCCACCCTGAGCCGATTTTTGATAATTGTTATTTGGTGATTATTGAATCACCTGGTGCTCAACTCTAAATTTTAAACAAGGTTGCCAAATAGTACATGTACTCGGACTTCACTCCGGTAGATCCCCGGTGGTGAAAAACCTGTTACAGTATATATACATATATATATATTGTCTCGCGTAAATAAATTGGGAGTCTCAGGCCTACCGGCCGTTTCAACTACGCATTGAGTCTCGGGTTCTCGTAAGTTCTATCGCGTCTCTTTAGCGCCATTTTATCCACAACTCTGAATTATTTATTCAAGGCCTGTCGGCCGGAATAAAATAATTTTCCGTCACTGAATATTTCAATACATAATCTCAAGTAAATTTAGTATTAAATTATTAATTTAATTCAGGCCCATCAGCCGCTATAAATAAATTTTCTCATCGCGACATAAATTAATTCAGGCCGGAATTCATTACATTGGCCGAATTACTCGATGAATTTGTTAGTTTATTACATGACTCAAGTTTCCGTCCATAAATTCAGGCCCGGGTGATTCTAAATCACTGGCCGAATTATCTAGTCAATTTATAACCTTCGATTCTAGTCACGTGTGGAAATTATATTCAGGCCCAGAATTAAGTAATTAATTGGCTAAATGAATTGCACGTTCTAGCCGTAAAATTGATTATAAAACTCAGTTAATAAATTTCTAAATAAATATAGATAAAAAGGACGCCAAGTATAGCGATAAATTAACATTTAGTGAAATTTGGAAACGAATTATTTTGTCGTAAAAAAATTTAAATCGTGGTAATAGTAAAATAATTAATCAGGTAGAAGAACAGTTATGAGTGAAAAATTAATTAATAATTCAAACTAGATTATTTAATAAACTAATACAGAAATTTAATGTCGAGAATTTTAGTATTGAAAATTCAATGTAAAGAAAAAATGTGATATTCAAATTATTAACAGTACAAAGTGAAGAAAAGAATAAGATAGATTTTTAATTAATGTTAAATAAATTAGATGTGTCTGTGATGTAGGTCCGGTGGACGAATGAAGTGTTATGTCCAGATGGCTTGCACCGTGATAATGACAATTAATTATTTTCATTTGGGCCCTAGTCTTTCAACTAATAGACCGGGATCACACTGAGTATAATTATCTGCAAGGTCCCATTTCGTCTATTGTTTGGAGGAAAACTGCATCCAATCGAAATGTAGTTTTCTTGAGTCCTTTTCTTTTCCCGTATAGGTCACGCCGGGAAAGTGGTAAGGCCATGTCCCGATGCTAGCCTAAGTGCGTGCGTACCCAGATATACATCCGGATGTACAAGATTTTGTTTATAAAAATAATTCTAATTTATTTATAACATTAGATAATCTTGAAAGTTATTACATTCAATATGTATTTATATGTTTATAAATTATTGTAGAATGCCTGGTTGCCTATTCTTTTATTGAAATTTTACTCCATCTAGAAATTATTAATTTATTTGAATTATTATTGAATATTCTTTTCGGTTAAAGTCATTTCGTTAAAATTATTATTGAATATTCTTCCGGTTAAAATTTGTTACGTTTTAAATTATTTATTTTTGAATTATTATTGAATATCCTGAATAACATGTCATTGGAATCACATTTGGGTATTTGTTCTACGTTTACGTAGATACCGAAATTTTATATGCAAAAGCACACATAAAAAAAAAACGGGAAGGTTTGATACGATAACTCCATGATTTTGTTTATTTAAAAATGAGTCAGTGTTAAATTTCATTCTAGAATTTAATTTATTCTTTTAAGACAAAGGGCATAGCCGGATTAATATGAAAATTCTGCCCTCATGGCTGTTTTAACTCATACTTAGGGGGTCGATTTGATGTCGAATAAAATAATTCACCTTAATTATTGAATCTTTAACTCAAACGGTATTCGAGAATTTCAAAAAAAAACCTGTCTTCGAAATTATTTTTATTTTTATAGTAAAATTCGGAATTAATCAATGATGATTTTTTTCCTAATTCTTACGAGTCCAAAACATGAAAAAATCATATGATCATGATTTTCAAACGGAAAGCCAATTTTTAACGGATAAAAGAAAATTATAATCTTTTTATTTTAGCCTTTTTTAAATATGTCACTCACCAAAATTCGTCAGAAAATGTCTTTTATACTCCTCTTTACTCAGGAAATTTTTGAAGTGGTGGAACAATTAAAAAAAAATCGGTCCGTCAGTTGACCCTGCGGGCCAGTCTCAAAACTTCCCGCAGTTTTCGAGCTCCTTGAGCTCGAAAACATTTTCGACAATACATTTTCGAGAAAATTCAAGAGAATTTCGAAAAATTTCAAAAAAAATAAAAAAAATATTTTTATTTAATTCTTTTCTTAACGGTTTCTCTTGAACGAATGAGCCGATTTTGATGGTTGAGGTGGCATTCGACGCGGCTTATAAAGTTTTAGAGCTGAGTAGGTTTTGGAATCAATCCATCGAGCAAATTAAAAGTTATTCAGAAAAAACAATTTTGAAAAAATTTATTTTTAAAAAATCTCCGATCGTACTCTACCGATTAAACTCAAAATCCAGTTCTTATAGTATTTAATAAGCCGCGTCAAATTACACCTTGACGATCGAGATCGGTTTATCCGTTCAAAAGTTACAAAATACTTACATACATACATACATACGTACGTACATACAAACATACACTCGGACATCATCTTAAATTTAGTCAGAATAGCTTCCTAGAACCTTAAAACGTCGACATCTGTTGGAATTTCGATTTTCGCAAATCGGGGTGAAAACAATAACCCCGAAATTTTTGAAAATTTTCGATTTTCTTAGCGGGAAGTTAAAAATTAAAAACTCATTGTTTTCTCAAAATCTTGCGTTTTAACAAACTTATATTTTTTTATAGTACAAATCAATACGTATAAAATTTTTTTTTTTCCAAAAATATATCTTGACAGAAGATAAAGATAAAGAATCAATAGCCAGAAGTAATTAGGAGGTTTATAAATGATTTAAAAGACACTTAAAGGTTTTAAAAAATTTAAAAAAACATAGTATTCACGTTATCGTTGTTCAGTGAAATAATTAAAAATTTTTGATAAATAATGTAATTGTGAATTTTAAGTAGAAAGAAAAAATTTCTATGTATTTCCCGACTAGAAATTTTTAGTTGAGACCTATTAGGCACTTATTGGGTTCTCCTATAGGGACCAAAACTTACCGTTGTTTTCGAGCTTGTTTGCCATTGATTAAGATAAAAACCGTTTGTAGCATTTCTTTCCCTCGCGATATCTCTTGAACAAATAAACCAAGTGAGATAGCTAAGGCGACAATCGACGCGGCTTATAAAGTCCTAAAGCTGATTAGATTTTAGAGTCGATCGTTCAACTCGTTTCTGAGAAATCAATAAAAAACTAAAAAACAAAAATTTTGTTCCCGTAATTCGCAAATATTTTCGAGTCTACTCGATTAAATGATCTGAAATTTCCAGGAAAATTCATGGCCAACAAGCTATTTCGATTGCCACCTTAACCATCCAAATTGGTTCATTAATTAAAAAGTTATAGTCTATTCACACACATAGATACATACAGACACTCGGACATCATTCTGAAAATAGTCAGAATAGCTTCCTAGGACCTCAAAACGTCAACATCTGATGAATACTCGATTTTAGAAAATAGGGGTGGATACAATAACTTCCCGAAATTTTCGAAAATAATCAATTTTCTTAGCGGGAAGTTAAAAAGATAATTTTAATTAAATCCGAAATGTAATCTAATGTACTAGAAATATTATATAGAAGAAGTGTACATGATTTATATCGATGATAAAATCCCGCAAACTGCTGGGCTCAAACTTGCATCCTTTCGTGTCAAAGTATTTGATGCTATCCACTGCGCTGACTCGAGTATGTGGACGTCCGTGTGTAAATAGTATATTTATTATGATACCAAAGAATAACAGATGAAGAAACAAAAAATGATATTTAGAGTGTATAGAAAAATAAAAAAGTTACCGTTAAAAAAAAAAATAAATGATTTTCTGCGGCCAAAATGGTATACCTCCTAAAAAAGGTGAAAAAATTTTTTTTTTATTTTATCGTCGGGTTTTCCCACTTAGGTCCCACAGAAAACCCAATTGGGGAAAAATTACAATAATTTTTTTTATTTTCACGTTGGAACTTCCGACTTAGCTCTTACACAGAACCCAATAGGGAAGAATGACAATAATTTGTTTATTTCCACGCTGGGATTTCCTACTTAGGCTCCACTTACGACCCAGTTGAGAAATACTGACCATAAGTTATTTTATTTTATTTTGGAAATTCCCGGCTAGGTCCTATTTGGGCCCTTATAAGGATTTCCCTATTAGGCATGCCCCATTGGGACCCAATGAGGTCCAGATACACTGGGTGATCCCAAAATAATTTATAGTCGTAGTATTTGAACTTAAAAAAATATAAGTTTGTTAAAACGCAAGATTTTAAGAAAAAAATAAGTTTTTAATGTTTTTTGAATTGTTCTACTACTTCAAAAAATTCAAAAAATTCCTGAGTATAGAGGAGTATAGAAAACATTTTCTGACGAATTTTGGTGAGTAACATATTTCAAAAAGGCTAAAAAAAAAGATTATAATTTTCTTTTCTTCGTTAAAAATCGGCTTTCCGTTTGAAAATCATGATCATATGATTTTTTCACGTTTTGAAGTCGTAAGAATTAGGAAGAAAATCATTATTGATTAATTTCGAATTTTCCTATAAAACTAAAAATAATTCCGATAAAACAGGTTTTTTTTTTAAATTTTCGAATACCGTTTAAGTAAGAGCTAAAAATTAAGGTAAATTATTTTTAATCGACATCTAAATGACCCCCTAAGTATGAACCAAAAAAGTCATAGTGGCAGAATTCCCATATTAACCCTACTATACCCTTACGTGCGTTTTCGCTGATAATCCTTCAATTACTTTCTAAAAAAGTATTTGCAGCTGGCCTTCGAGCCTTTAATCTATCGTGGCCGGAGGAGTAATTAGAACTTCATTTAGGTGTTTGCTCTAGCATTTCAATAATTGTCAAAACAAACAAGTTTTATTATTTTAAAAGCATGTTTACAACTACCTTATGTCTTATCAGTTTGAATTTGTTTGAAAGTAAAATTTGGTCGCCTACAAATTTTTACAAGAAAATAAAAGGCTAGACTTCCGAACCCCACCCACCTCTTAATTCACCTATAATCACTAAAAAAGCGTGTTTTTTTATGTACGAAAGTTGTAGAGAAATGATTTTTGGCGACCCCTTATAGGAAGAAACAATAGGCCCAAGCTTGGCCGAGGCTTGGCGTAAGACTTATTAACTCTGGGGAAAGCTTAACATCCAAGCTTGGACCAAGTCTGTCTAAGCATCGAAATGATAACGACGAGCCAAGCTTGAGTGACAGCGCTGTGCCAAGACTGCATCTTAATATTGGCCCAATAACCAGTGTCAGTATTGTGCCAAGACTGCATCTAAGTATTAGCCCAATATCGAGAGCCAGTATTGTGCCACGACTGTTGCTAAATAAGCACCTATGCTTATTAAAAATAAATTAAAAAAAAAAAAATTAGTAGACGTGCGTGATGGTAACATATGGAAATAAATTTATACACAGAAAAATCAGGCGGATCGATGAAACTAATTTTTTTTGCATTTTCTGGGTCTCGAACCTGGACCTTCAAGGCCGGTGGGCAAGCGTCTTATCCACTAGGCTGCTACGCTATTCAAAGAAGCCAGAGGTTTTTAGGTCCCACTTGTTATTTCGACTGGTAAACCAAGGCTTCCCACTTGAGTAAGGGGTGAATCTTGGCCCAAGGCTGGTGAACTGAGGCTCCTCACTAGGACGTTGGTCAGATCTCGGACCAACCTTGGGAGGCTTAGCCTCGGTAGCCCAGTATTGTGCCAAGACCGGCCCCGTTGTCAATATTGTAACGAATGTGAAACTGATGTTTTAAAATATTTGAATATCTAGAAAACAAATGCCTTCTTCTCTCGTTTTATAGATGCGTGACTAAAGTCAGACAGTCTTATAATGACAGCATAACAGCTTACATCTGTACTTAATAAACTATATCTCTGTTCCTTTCTTTTACTGCTGTTAATTGTGGTGTTGTTATTTCTAATATGAGTGTGTTATCATTGTAGCATATAATTGATATTAATTTAAGATATCAGTTGCTACAAATTGGTGTCTGAAGTGTGTAAATAAGTGAAGTCTCAATATTAAAAAAAAAAAAAAAATGCTGTAACGGACAATGCAAACGGTTGCCGATGATGTTTCGGACATCATCGAAGATGCTCGAGACAATAAATTGAGGAGCGAGCTTGACAACCAGATGAAGGAGTTCCGCGAGCATATTGCGTGCTGTTTACAGAAGAAGAGGGACGAGGACGAAAAGCGGTTCGACAGCTTGGAATCCAAATTCTTAAGAATGGAAGGATTCCTCGGAAGGATTGCGAACAAATTAGAAGACGCACCAAGAGGAAACAAATCCGGTGATGTACCTCTTCTTGATGATGATGATGATGATGATGATGATGATGATGATGATGATGAATAATAATAATAATAATAATAATAATAATAATAATAATAATAATAATAATAATAATAATAATAATGACACAAGCTCTGCTTCGTCTGATACGGTTCCTCGTAGGAACATTAATATCGAAGCAGACATTCATGCTGACGCGGAAATAATAAATGCAAATTCAGAAAATAAATCGGGCGAAGAAATTAATGAAAAGAAACGAAAAATAATTGCGACATCCAACCCGTCCTTTATTTTTAGACCAATTGATTCAATTAAACCAGACACATTTGATGATTCTGTGTCTGCTGATAGGTATTTGGAACATTTTAAAATTGTTTCGAATCACAACGGATGGACAGATCAAATTAAAGCGTCATATTTAGGAGCTTCATTAAGAGGAAAAGCTCAAACAATATTAGAAAAACTATCATCGGACGATTCAAAAAATTATGATAAAATTAAAGAAACGTTAATATCGCGATTTGGAGAAAGAAAATTTTCTTATGTTTACTTAAATGAATTACAAAATATAAAACAAAAATCTGATGAGTCTCTTGACAGCTTTGCTGAAACAATAGGCAAACTCGCTCGCCTCGCGTATCCCGATTTGACAGATAGTGTGGTTGTTGCGTAATCGAAACTATAAAAGCATTTAATTTCATTTAATTTAAATTCAAATATAGTTTCACTTCCGGCAGATCGAGGCAGCACCTACTGGGGCCTCGTTCATAAATTAAAACTTGATTATGCGCAGCTCGGCGCATGCGCATCTGCCTTTTTCCTGCTTCGTGTCGAGAAGACGGCCGCCATTATTTTTCGCTAATAGACATTCAAGTGATAACACGTGTTATTCCAAATCTTTTCATTTTGCGCTCATCCAAGAGTAATTAATTAAAATAATCAGTTAAATAAATTCTGCATTCATCAAGCTCAACAAAAATATAATTATTTTTGTAATTGTTAGCACCAGAGCTCAAAAAATCAATTAATAATAAACTCAAGACTTCCAGTGATCATCGACCACGTTTTTCAAGAGGTTATTCAAACGGGAGATCACAGGTGCCCTTTTATTTAATAAATAATTATATCCAGTGTTCATAAAATTAAAAGACTCTACTTTATAATTAATTAATAATAAAACTGCTCAATATTTCAATCAAATTAATAGTAAATTCTCGCTCGGTAGCCTCTGCAATCATGCTACCACGTGTTTATAAAATAAATTCAATTCAGTGCAATTTATTATAAACTCATTCATTTAAATTAAATTCAGTGATAAATAATATTACAAATTAATGAACTCAATTATTCATGCATTTTGTGCTATTAAAAATAGCAATTTAAGTGTTTAATTATAAACTTCGCTCGGTAACCTCTGATTTCATGTTACTGTTTTCCATGACATTTTTACAATCAAATCAGTGTTCAAATAAATTCAAACTAATTACTTAATTATTTCAATCAATTACTCGAGCTCAATTTTATAATTTGCATTCAATTAATTACGTACTCATGAGCTCAGACAATTTAACAGTATTAAATAATCAAATCAACGATTTAATTGTGTAACCCAGTGATATTATGTGCTGTGACAAATAAAAATATTGTTATATTTTTTAATATGCGTATTTTTCAAATATCCCAACCACCAACCAGTCCTGACATGTATTTATTTTATTATTATTACAACAGTGGTTGACTGTCAATCTTCTCAACATTTTATTAGTGGGTTATTAGATAAAAGATTACAATTTTTCTTAAGATCCGAAAAAATTTTTACTTTGAATAAAGCTTTAGAAAGAGCTTTAGAATTAGAATCAATATCAAAATTAATTTACGGAAAAAAGAAAAATACAATTCAGCTAAATAATAACTTTAAACAATTAGATAATTATAAAAGTAATTTAAAAAGAAAACTAAAATTTGATAACAGTAATCGCAAATGTTGGAATTGTAATAAACAAGTTCACTTTATGAAAGATTGTAGAAGTCCACAAATTAATATCCAACAAATAAGAGACCTAGATTTAACCAAAATAATACAAATAACCAGCGTCAGGGAAACTAAATGAGGTCGATCCGACGGGGGACGGATCAGCCAATTCTATTAACAAAATTAGATTATATAACTTAAATTCTGACATAAATTTAAAATTATATCGAACTATTAATAATATTTCTTGCGAGATGAATATTGATACTGCGGCTGACATTACTATTGCTAATGTCAATCTATTTAAAAATTCACTAAATAATAATTATAAACCTTATAAAATTTTTACTGCATCCGGTAAAGAATATCCATATAAATTTATTTACAAAACTCAGATTAAAATTTCGAATTTCTCCATTGATCTAGATATTGTTTTTGCAGAAATTAAAGAGGATTGTTTACTAGGTAGAGATTTCCTAGAAAAATCAAAATTAATAAGAAATTTCAATAAACTTCAAACAAAAAATTTAACAATAACAAAAAGATCTATTTAAGTCAATTAAAATCCAAAACAAATTTATTATTATCAGAATTTTTGAAAGAAGTTTATGATTCATCAAGTGAAAATTTGAGCGATTCACAAAAAGAAAAATTTAATAAATTTTTAATAAAATATCTAAATATTTCTGCAAAGAATAAAAATGACATTGGCATTTGTAATCATATTGAACATGATATTGACACAGACCGTGCACAACCTATTAAACAATCACCTAGGCGTATTCCATCACATTATAGAAAAGAAGCTTTTGAATTATTAAAAGATATGAAAAGTCAGGGCGTTATTCAACCTAGTTCTAGTCCATGGGCATCTCCAGTCGTACTTAAAAAGAAGAAAGATGAAACTTAGACTTTGTGTAGATTATCGACAATTAAATTCAGTAACTAAGAAAAAGGCTACTCCAATTACTCATCAATTCGAAATTATCGATTCTATAGTAGGCACGGTTTGGATTTCAGTCGTCGATTCTAAAAGTGGATACTGGCAGATCCGTATGAATGAGAAGGACAGGGAAAAGAGCATAGGTGGTCAACTTTGGGGATTTTCAGTTCTTCCGTTCGGGTTATGTAATGCTCAGGCTACTTTCATCGAATTAATGAATATTGTTTTAGAAGGATTAATGGGAAAAATTTGTGAAGTTTATATTGATGACATCATCGTTCGTAGTGAAATTTTCTCATAGCACCTCGAACATTTAGAAATTATATTTGTCAGACTTCTTCAAGCAGGCCTAAAGATCAATACAAAAAAATGTGTATTCTTCCAACACAAGGTTCCACTTTTAGGTCATGTCATTTTTTCGGAAATAAAATCGAATGCGATCCAAAAAAAGTTAAATCAATTACCAATTGGTCTATTCCAAAAAATAAAACCGATCTTCGAGGTTTCTTGGGACTTTGCTCGTACTATAGGAGATTTATAAAAAATTTTTCCCTAATTGCTAAGGATCTTCATAAATTAACGGAGGAGATAATACAATTTGTTTGGGATGATAAAGCTCAGCAGGCCTTCGAAAACTTAAAGAAAGCTTTAAGTACTGCCCCTGTTCTAACATCTCCAGATCTGAATCTTCCTTCCATTCTAGATACTGACGCTTCTTATTTCCAATTAGGCGCAATTTTATTTCAAGTTGATCGAATTAAGACTCCCGATGGTAAGGAGCAAGAAGTTGAAAAAGTAGTAACTTATTATAACAAAATATTAAATAAGGCGGAAAGAAATTATTGTGTAACTAGGAAAGAATGATTAGCTGTTGCAAAATCAATTGAATATTATCGTCATCATTTAATAGGGGGAAAATTCATAATTAGAACAGATCATGCTGCATTAAAATGGTTGTTATCTTTTAAAAACCCTGAAGGTCAAATGGCTCGTTGGTGAGAGGTTCTATTTCAATATGATTTTGAGATTATTCATTGCCCTGGTAAAAGTCATCAAAATGCTGATGCATTATCTCGCCGTCCTTGTGATTGTAAAAAATGTCAAAAATTAAATTAAAAAATGTCAGAAGATTGTCTCTATATCCACCAAATAAATTTAGAATTTCCAGATTCTATTAATTGGGATAAACTCCAGATTGAAGATGAATTGTTGAAAGTTATCATTGATTTCAAGAAGAAAAATCTTGTACCGGATTGGCAGTCTATTTCTCATCTTAATTCCACCTTTAAAGTTAATCTACTCTATTGGGATTCTTTAGAATTAAAAAAAGATATACTTTATAAAAAGTGGCAATCTCCAAATCTCTCGAAAACGTTTGGCAAATTATTGTTCCAAAAAGTAAAATTAACGATGTTCTTTATGAAGCACATAACTCTTTATCTGGTGGAAATTTTGGAATTAATAAGACCCTTGACAAAATTCGTCAAAGATTCTATTGTGCAAATTGTAAACAGGACATTGAGTCATGGTGTAAAGATTGTAAAGTCAGTTTCTCGAAAAAAGGTCCTCATCCTAAAACTAAAGCAGAATACCAGATTTATAATGTAGGGTCACTATTTGAAAGAATTGCAATTGACATCCTCGGTCCGATCACCAAATCTTTTTCAGGAAATCGTTTTATTCTAGTCGTCACAGATTATTTCACTAGATGGCCAGAAGTGATTTCTTTTCCAAATCACCAAACATCCACAATTGTTGAAGCATTAGTTTGTCATGTTATTTGTCGTCATGGTCTTCCTTTAGAAATTCATTCAGATCAAGGTAGAGAATTTGAGTCTTAAATTTTTAAAGAATTGATGAAATATTTAGGAATAAAGGAAACTCGAAGAACTCCTTTATACCCTCAATTAAGGGGTTACATGGGTTTCGTGGGTTCAAAAAATCGATTTTTTTTTTTTGGCTCATTAATTTCTACAACATCTCAAGAATAATAGTTTTGGAGATACAACCTTTGGAAGGTATGCGCCCCAAGTCAGGTATAGAAGGGTCAGCGCGCCTCAGGTATAGTGAGCAGCTGCTCGTCTATTGTTTGTCTGTCGTTGTTGTATATTACTTTCACTTCCTAAGGAAAACTAGTTTGAACTATTTTATTTGGTGATTACTTCTTGAAGGACGAGGTTCATTTAAGGTTATCTCAAGTTTCTATCATATAATTTATTAAAAACGTGGTATTATTTGTGGTTATCTAGTGTCATTTGTGAAGTTGATAAACAATGCATGAAATTTCAAGAAAACAGTTAACCCTTGGAGCTCGTAGAAAAGATACACCGAGAAAAAGGAGACAGTCCTTTAATCCTAAAGATCCGGAAACTGATGATAGTTCCTTCACGAACACCTCAGCAAAAAAATTAAAAGGTGATGATAAAGAGCACGTGCCAGAAGAGGATACGCTCCAATATTCAATCATAGATTTTGCCTTGGTTTTCTCAACTCTCTCATCGTTTGTGCGGTGTTCTAACATTATTGACGATGAAGATGAAGATCAATTGTGTAATGGTAAAGTACAATTTAAGCAATGTTCGAAATTTGGCCTGGGATATAAAATCGTAGTAGTTATTTAGTTTTATCGTTAATTAGTTGCATTCGCTTTAACAGTTAAGTTTTTGCTTACAATTTTGAGTGTATATAGTGTAAATAAATATCTAATTTATTTAATAATAAAAAGTGTGTAATTTTTAATTGTTCCAATTCCTACGCCTAAACCAGATCCATTTTGTTCATTTGCTCATTTTACAACTTAAAACAAACGTAGTCTCGATTCAAAAAAATAAATAACTACTTGAAAAAATATATCGACCTATATTTTTGAGTGAATTTAACCTAATATAAATATAAAATGTTGTCAAGTAGGAAAGTGTATGCGTATATTCAGAACATCACTATACAGCAGTAGAGGAAATAAGGAATAAACTGTCGATTAAATGGTTTATGAACAAATTGAGAAAAATGAATTGTTTGCTCATGGTAAGAATCAAACCCAGACCGATTCGGCATCACGCGAGAGATTTACCAGTTATGCAACCTGATCATTTCCTTAACGTTCGTTCACTTTACCCATATCCAGTAAGCACACTGTACAATGTAGAGTCTACACTACCGCCACCTTAGTATAGTACAGTTAGCTTTCCTAAGAGAATTTTTGCGTTGAACCGTGAGCGCAGTTGCTGTTGGTTCAAACGTCTACGCTTACTTGCCGCAACACAACAAAATACTTAAGCCAAGATATTTCTTACCATTAAGTCGAGTACTTTTAATTCTTGACTCGAGTAACAAATTATCTCAATTCAAAATAAGTTATTCTTCAACAAAGAATATTCTACTTTTCGGACAATTGATTATATATCGGGACAAAATATATATTTTTCTCACTTTAAGAAAATATTTCTTACTTCAAGTAACATATATTATATCGGTTGAATGAAAAAAAGGCCATTCGGCAGCCGATGGAAGTAGATTTCTCGTTATTTGATTATTTCAACCTTTCAAATAAACATAAATATCAAAATACATTTTTTTTTGACAATCTCTAAAATTCTTAAGGTTATGGAACGAAAAAAATCGGTCTGTCAGTTGACCCTGCGGGCCAGCCCCAAAACTTCCCGCTGTTTTTGAGCTCTTCGAGCTCGAAAAATTGTTGTGGATACATTTTCGAGCTCGAAGATACTATTGTATTCCTTTGTTTTCGAAAAATAACGTTTTTTACCATTTTTTCTACAACGATATCTCTCGAACGAATTCACCGATTGAGACGGTTGAGGTGGCAATCGACGCGATTTATATAGTTCTACAGCTGAACAAATTTCGAAATTAATTTATCGGGTTGTTCTCGAGAAATTTCAAAGAAACCAAAAAGAACATTTTTTTTTAATTCTTTCGTCAACGGTTTCTCTTGAACGACTGAACCGATTTTGATGGTTGAGGTGGCATTCGACGCAGCTTTCAAAGTTTCAGAGCTGATTAGGTTTCGGAATCAATCCATTGAGTAAATTAAAAGTTATTAAAAAAAAACATTTTTGAGAAAATTTTATTTTTAAAATATCTCCAAACGTACACCACCAATTAAGCTCAATTTTTCAGTGCTTATCGTAATTAACAAGCCGCCTCAAATGACATATTGACGATCAAAATCGATTCATCCGTTCAAAAGTTACAGAATATTTACATACGTACGTACGTACGTACATACGTACATACATACACTTTGACATCATCGTGAAATTAGTCAGGATAGCTTCCTAGAACCTCAAAACGTAAAGATCTCTCAGATATTCGATTTTCGATAATTGGACTGAAACCAATAACTTCCCGAATTTTTGAAACTTTGCAATTTTCTTAGCGGAAAGTTGAAAAAACTGCCAGGAAAATCAGAGTTAAATTCAAAATATTTAAGAATAGAAATCAGAAAATTAAAATAATTATCGGAATGGTAAGTTGAATAACGAAAATTGAAGTTAAAGAAAATCAAATTATCTACAAAAAAGTATTCTGTGTTTCTTACAGTAGGATTAATAGTTAATACAAAATTAAAGAAAATCATTTGAGTTGAAATTTCAATTATGATAGATCTAAGTGTCATACTTGAAATCAGTTATAAACACTGTCAATAAAACAAAATCGAATTTACATACTTGAAAGGAGATATTTAGATTTTATGAGTGTTACACAGCAATAATATAAATTCAATAGTTTCATAAATTTACTGATGAATACGGTAGTTAGGATTCTATGAAATCTATCGAAAGTAGGTGAACCAATGCAATAGCAAAATTTCATTTAATGAGTGGTAAGATAAGAAATATATTGGTCTAGAAACATGTATAAGCATGAAAATTGAAGCTTATTTAAAGACCTTTCAGATGAATTTTATGGAAAGTCGATAAGTTATAACATTCAAAAAATATCGAAGCAAGAATAAGTAAAAATATTAATTTTTGACATTTTGGAATGCTACAACTTCTAAAGTAATCAACTGATTGAGCTCACATTTCAACTCGATCAAGGTAGTCATCCTCAGAATATGTATACAAAGTTTCGAAGCGATCGGTTTGAAACTGTGGTAATAATCAAAGTGACAACTTGCATAAAATTAGTTTTTATATTATTTTGTAAATTTTTAAAACCATTTATCTATTAGAAAAAGTGGTCAAATCAATTAGTTGCATAGTAAAATTTGAAGTCAATCGAGCGAGCTATCAGATAGGACAAACGAAAATAAGCTATCTCTTTTCGTTTAGAAGTTATACCCAGTTTAAGCGGCAAACAAATATTTTTTCGAAAATTTTACAAAATTTCAATTAACCATAACATCTAAACTTATTGGCCGAATTGGCCTATCTTCGATCTCATCCAAGGTAAACGTCCATAGGATGAGTATACTAAGTTTCATTGAGATCGGTGTAGAATTGTGGACGCTATCGTTGGAGAACAGCGCGTTATATAACATATATATATATACATATATATATATATATATATATATATATATATATATATATATATATATATATATATATATATATATATATGTCATATATACACTTTTCAACCAAATGCATTTTCTGACTCAGCTCGTCGAGCTGAGTTGAGAGGTAGCGAAATTTTTCGGAAATTCCATTATGAGGACAAATACAACAGTTAGATTTCTATGAAATCTAGTAAAAACCTTATGCCAAGATGACTAAATTTGAGAAAATGTTGTTCTTGAACCAAGAAAATTTTCGTTTTCATTCAAAATTGCAATAAATATTCTTGCGGCAAGAAAAAATTTCTTGCGCCAAGATATCTTTTTTTTCTGTGTAGTTGACATCTTTCTTAAGTAGTGCACGACTTCTAGGAGATAGGTGGATGCCCTGGAGAGTTTCCGAGGAGCTTTTAGAAAGAAAAATGAAATTC